>JAJJMB010004648.1:2241382-2463420 GCA_023531105.1 Papaver atlanticum | reverse complement strand
AATTTATATTGACAAAAAGGGGGAGAATTAATGTGTAGTTCACACTAAAAATACATATGGTTTACGGATCATTATGTAAGGGGGAGTGGTATTCATGTGAGATGAAGTATTGACTAAGGGGGAGTGATACATATCACCATAGTATTGTTGTCAAAGTTGTGATACAATTGAACTTTGATGTGTGTAATAATACTATGACACTGTATAACAATGATTGAGAGCAACTGTTTTATCATTGTTATAGCTACGGATCTTCAACCACTATGATGCTGAGTTGAACACGTTCAGAATCACTGGAGTACTTGGAAGTGATGAATATTTCGAGTAATGTTGAAGAACCAAGGAGATCAAGCATTTGGATGAGAAGCTACAAAGCTTATTTATTTTGTAATCCATATGTATTGATAGTTTTGTCACTAAAATTAACAAAGGGGGAGATTTTTAGAGAACTGCTCGGTCGAACTCGCAAGCGTTGCTATCTCAAGCTTGTTTTTTAAGTTTCGTGATCAAAACTATAAGTCTTGATTTCTAGTCTACTTATAGTAATGTCTCGGACTAGGATAGATTGTGTAGTTGAGCTTTAGACTTCACGGTGTTCATCAATTGAAGACGAGGAACTACTAAGGAGAGCTTGTGGAACTTCATTAACAAAAGGTATGTGGAGACTGAAACTCATCTATCACTTAGAAAGTCTATTTCTACTCTATCTCCTTCTTGAGACAAAAGTCGTATTACTGTATAGTATTCGATTATACACATTTGATATTTCGAGCTGATTTTAACTCGCTTACATATTTTCTCAAAATATGTGTTGGTAAGCTTTTGCTTCAACCAAGTTCATCTTATATTCTTGACGCAAGTCAAAAGATGATCATGTGAAAATTTCCATGTAACATCTTACATGATTTGTGTGATACAGTCATTTGATGTAGACTCTGAATGTTTCGTATTGATTATTTCAATAACTTGAAAATCGCTTTGATGCTAATAGTTAGTGAAAACAACTATTGTCATCCTCTAAGAATGTTTCAATGATTGAAATAGATTTTAGAACACTTAACCATAATTGGATTATAGACATAGTATGCGTACTTTCATATATGTTGATCCAAGACCGATATAGTATGCTTACCCATATGCGTACTGGGAAGGTCAGGTAAAGTCCGGGAGCCTTGGTATGCGTACCCGTACGCGTACTGGCGAACTCAGTTGAAGTTCGAGAACTTCTGTATGCGTACCCGTACGCGTACTAATTCAACTGTTGTTTTGGATGTGTGATAGTATGCGTACCCATTCGTATACTTTCGGACACAGTCCAAGTCCGGCTACTTTAGTATCCGTACCCGTTTGCATACTTGAGTGGGTTAATTTCTAGAATCGGTTTGTTCATGAACTAATACATTTATATATTAAGGAATGCAATCTTTTGCAAACTGTGGCTATAATGTTCATGACTTGATTCGAGTAAATCAAAATCGATTTTGTTTCAATTGTGTCTTGTATACTTCTATGAGAATATACACAATTGAACAACTCTATACCTAGTTTCATTTGAGTTATTTGAACTAGTTGTTGATAAGATGAATATGGTTGATAATAAAGTATTCATATGGCTAACATCGGTTAACTATTGTTGAGCCAACAAGGTGTGCACGTTTAGGTATGGTTACCCATATCTAAATGGAGGTACATTTCATTTATGTGTAACAAGCTAAGACCATATAATGGTGGAGAGATATTGCTTTTGTTTCAAGCAAACTTAGCGTGGCTCTTAGATCGGGTTTCATCTAACGGTGAATATTGATTGCTTTGTTTCAAAGCTATCAAACCCTAATTTCAAAACTATATAAAGGAGAACTCTAGCAACTGGGAAACCTAATCCCCACACCTCCTGTGTGATATTAGTTGTGACTAAAGTTGATTATCCTTTAACCTTAGGTTTTTCATGAAACCCTGTAGGTTAACGACTTGAAGACTTCATTTGGATTGTGAAGCCAGAACCAACTATTTGCTATGTAGTTGCGTGTTCAGATCTTGCTGTTTTCTTTCGTGATTTAGTACTATCTTCTTTAAGATTTGCTTGAGATTTAATCTACGATAGGCAAGAAAAAAAGTAGTCACAAACATCTTCGTCTCATCGTTTTTGATTCCACAATATCTTGTTTCGCTACCATACGATTAAGATTATTGTGAAGTGATTGATATTTCTAGGCTGTTCTTCGGAAATATAAGTCTGGTATATCAATTGGTTCATGTTCACCTTGATTCATCAAAATATGGAACAAAACTCATAGGTTTATCTGTGGGAGACAGATTTATCTATACAATAGACTTTTCTATGTGAGACAGATTGGTTTATCAAGTCTTCGACTTTTGGTCATAGCAACTCTTAGTTGTGGGTGAGATCAGCTAAGGGAATCAAGTACGCAGAATCTAGCGTGGTTCTAGAGGCCAAAGGAACGCGACTGTACCTTGATCAGTGTGAGATTGGTTAGGGCTCAACTACATTCCTAATCGAAGTTAACTTGGAGTAGGCTAGTGTCTGTAGCGTCTTAATACATTGTAGTGTTCAAATATGGACTAGGTCCCGGGGGTTTTATGCATTTGCAGTTTCCTCGTTAACAAAACTTCTGGTGTCTGTGTTATTTCTTTTCCGCATTATATTTTGTTATATAATAGAAATATCACAAGTTGTGCGTTAAGTTCAATCTGTTCTTGAATCCGACCTTTGGGTTGTTGATTGAATTGATTGACACTTGGATATTGGTTTGTGATACCGTCCAAGTTATTTCTCTTATTCAATCGGGCTCGCAAATTCCTATTTGTTTGATTGCGGATTGAATTGATAAATTGAGATACAACTCTTTTATATACTTTTCTTAAGATTGAGTCTGACTGTCTAGTTGATTCTCTTGAAAGTATATTGGAGTTTGTCCATAAAGATTGCTACGCAAAATATTGGGTGTGGTTGTTGTACCCTCGCTTTTTCAACATCCATTCAATAGTATGTTTTTTCCTAAGCATTTGTTGGTATCTCCACACATGCATATTATCTACCTCTCCATAGTTTTATTTCTTTTGCCACTTATCGGCATTATACCTTACTAAAATTGGGATTTTTTTTGTGGTGTTGGTACACTAATGTCAAAATCTGTATACCTCCAAAACTGAACTAAACATCATAAGATTAGTTACTTGCTAAATTTATTTTCAACTAATATAAAGCCAAATGATATGTATTGTCATATTTACTTCAAGGAAGCCCCATAGACCCTCGAGGCTTGGCAAAACCAAGCATGCGATCTCAATAGAAATGTACAACTTGGCTAAGATAAAGGACCCCCAATCATAATTGGAAGCTACCTCCATATCTCGCAATGTCTCTAGTCATCCTAGTTAAGTACTAGTGGGAAAAAACATGAAACAAATAACCATAAAATAAAAACCTTGGAAATTTATGTATTTGCTTAAGGTCATCTGTCTCTGGATCAGAAATGCCTCTATCATGTAATTTTGGGTTAGAAATATCTGTAAACCATATTAAAAATTTCACCACTTATTAAGTTGTAGTGCTTCGCTTGAGTTGTTAAGGTTAATGAAATGACGAGGGTACCCAAGTACACCACAATCTTTTCGTTTGATCACAACCTATTCAAGACCACCGTGTATAAACCTCTTTGAGCAACAATCACTAAAGGAATATTTCAACACAGTGTCCACTTGGAACAGGGTTAGTCCAGACTGTCCTAACAATGTGAGAAATCAAAGCCAAGTGGCGAATCACAATACACCTTGTGTGATTGTATATGGATACAAGATCGAGACAATACAACAATAAGATATTCACTGTCTACGGATACATGATCGAGACAATACAAGAACAAGATGTCACTTGATAATATCTAGTAGATCTTCTTAATTGTTCAAAATAACTTATGCTACCAATCATTCATAATAGTATGATCATAGTATTAAGGAATTAGACTACGAAGTATAACGCTTATCTTTTGAACTTCGTAGATATGACATCGACATAATCTTGTATATATTGTTATGATTATGTGTATGGGTTATGGTGAAGATTTCATCCAAGGAAACAATGTTTTACATTTGTTTAAAGGAAGTACATTCATGAACTTGTTTCGTGAATCGAAAGGGAAATCAATAGGCTTATTGGTCTGACTATTCTTTGCATACCTTTGGATGACCAATATGTGTGAGTTAGTAGAATCAATCTTAACTCTGGTTATGTATCTTGGTGTAACTAATAACAATGCCTGACCTATGATTTGGTATGACAGGTCCTAGTAATTGGTGTAACCGATCCTAAGTAATCATCATGGTATAATCGATCCTTGTAATTGGTGTGACCGATCCTAGTAATTGGTGTGACCGATCATAAGTGTTGTGCGACCGATCCTTGTAATTGGTGTAACCGGTCCTGGTAACTGGTGTGACCGATCACAAGTAGATACCATGTGTAGATGGAACCAATCCTTGTAACTGGTCTAACCGATCCTAGTGACTGGTGTGACCGATCACAAGTATTTCCATATTTAGTTATAACCGATTGAACCCATGTATGTGACTTGGAAGGACCGATCACAACTAACCATTGTGACTTGGTATATCCAATCATATAGTAGTCTTGGAATACAGGCAAACCAATTCTAAACTTGTTTGGAAGTGTGGTATAACCGATACCAAGAAAGCAAATCCATGTAAATATGAAATAAGGATTTGCAAAGAAAATATGTCAACATACTTTGAACACGAGCAGTAACTCTTATCATTTATTGTTCAAAGACATTCCTTGGTACTCAAGGTGATCCTGTGCTGAAATAAATTAAGAATCTTGTAATTAAAGTTTTTGGTTTTATATGCTTTAATTACCAGCAATTAATGCATAGCTCTAGAGAATAAAAATTAGTAATGTGCATTTACTAATTGGAGATTTTCTATTGAGAGATTTCGGAAATATTGGACAAGCATTAATTAGAATTAGGAAAACCGAATTTTGGCATTCATTGCATGTCTTGAGAATATTTTCGGTTTTGGAAATTCCTTGGTGTCCAAACATCCTTGGTCTATAAATACCTAAGTTTGCATTTCTAGCAAACTATCCTAAGAGCCAGGCAAACTTCATTATTTGTTGTTTCTGGTGGAGCCGTCTAATCGGAGAGGAAAGTATCCTAATTAGGTGAAATCTATTACGACCGCTCGTTTAAAGACTTTTGTGGGATCAAGAAGCTCTACGAGTACCGTTGGTGGGAAACTAGATAATTGCAGTGTTATTAGTTTTTGATTTGATTTGATTGACTAACGGTTGTTGAAACTTTGATTGCACCTAGTTTGTTTATGCTTGAGAATCTTCTCTTCTGATATAAGATTCACTCAAACTAGATCAGAGTATCGACGGGATCTTTAGAACTGTTGTTAGATCTAAAGACATCTTATGATAATCCATTGTTAACAGACTTCGTTCTGTGTGTGATTGATCACAAGAGATTCAAGTGGTGTTGTGCTGGTTATTGAAGATAAAAGAAGATTTGAAGACGAAAAAGATTTCTTATTAGTTTTTGTATCTTGTGAATTGTGTGCACAAACCTTGATCGGCTGAGATCCAACTAGAATCGATTGATTAGTTGCGTGAGATCGGCATTCTTTATATTTTTCTTTGAGATTTATTTTGATTGAGTGTGAATCTATACTTGACTATTTCGGTAGTTAAAGTTAGATTGATCTAACCATACAAAGGAGTTTATTAGATTAAACGGAAGAGCCTTTGTCAACGACTCATCTATATCTTGTAGCAAGGTTGATCAGAGTGGTTACAAAACAGATTCTTCCTTTGCTGTTTGGAATACGATCCAAAGGACTTGCTATTCACGTGCGTGACTCTAGAAGTCGAAGGCGTATGGATACTAAGGGAACTAAGTAGCTAAGGGTAGTCTGCTTGGTCTCAACTATACGAAGTTGATATTAGATTTTGTATAGCGGCTTAATTCTGAGAGTATTCAAAACTGGACTAGGTCCCGGAGTTTTTCTGTATTTGTGGTTTCCTCGTTAACAAAATCTTGTTGTGTTTTTTACTTTGATTTCCGCATTATAATTGTTTATTATGATAAAGTAAAATACACTTGTACGTTAACTCCGCAATACTTGATAGTGATCCTATAGAGTTTGGTTAATACCGAACCTATTATCAAGTAACACACTTTGTTGTCGTATTGTCCCGATATTGTATCCATAGTCAATCACACAAGATATCTTGTTGTTGTATTGTCTCGATCTCATATCCATAGACAATCACACGAAGTGTGAACCGAATTGTCGTATTGTCTCGACTCTGTCCATAAACGATCACATTCGGTAGAGGACTTATAGGTTGAAACAAAAAGATTGTGGTGTATTTGGGTACCCTAATCTTTTCATATATCCTTATTTATTTCCTTTTATACAAGTGGTAACAGTTTCTCCTTGTTCATGCTTTTAATTTCATTTTTAGAACATTGAGGACAATGTTAGACTTAAGTTTGGGGGTATGGTAAAAAAAATTAGTTGCATTATAAAACTCCATAGCCTAGAAATTTGTGCCAATTTAGGATAACACTAACCAATCTAAGTGGACGAAAATATCTTGGTTGTAATAGTTGATGGACCCAAACTAAGAGTTTATTCATAAAAGGACACATCCCAGGTGTTAGAAATAACATGGTAGTTTCACCTTGTCTCAGAGTCGTCATATTACTTTTTGTTTTTATTTTTGGTTTTCTAAGTGATTTGGATGGGACACTAGTATCTCCTTGATTTCCGCTGGGATGAAGTAGAGTGATTGATTTACTATACAAAAAGACAAATAATAATAATTATTGTTCAGTTAATAAATCGACCGATGGGACCCTTATATATACCATCTTAGTTGATCTAGAATTAGGATTATCGACCACTAGGACCCTTGTATATACGAGATGTGTTGATATTAGAGTTCAGACTAGTATCTCAATCCATTAGAATTCATAGGATTTATCTTGGCGTTGACGATCAAAAAGATATTCTGGGAAACACAGTTCACCTTAGTCAACATCGCAAACCATATATCTCTATATCCATCTTCTTAATCTATGCATGCGATTTGTTTGATTTCGGATATTGATGTCCATAGTGCGACTATCTAAGTAGAGCTATGTCACTTATATATGAATTTTAGTACGCTTGAGTGCAAACTCGTGTACAATAATTGGATTCGCATCAGGGTAATTCCTCATGTAGTCAATGAGAGTATGCCAACTAAGGAGATTGTTTAGTGTTGTTTCTAGATTCTTCACAGGTAGCTAGGGTTTGGAGTAAAGTTTTTATGGGTACACCTCTTGTAAACCCTCCCGAGACTATAACTCGGCCACTAGGGCCACCTAGGGGTTCAAAGTGTTGTTGCACATGCTAAGTGCAATCGTGATGCCTGCGTCAGTGAGTTAGGATTTGATTTTCTATAGCTCGGGGACTAGCAAATAATAAGTTTGGGGGTATTTTATGGACATAATTTTTTGTCTGATTTGATCTCAATTATGTGTATTGTTAGTGCTCGATTTTGTACTTATTTGATTATTTTATGTTTTTGTAGGTGTTTCTTGAGAGATAAGCTTTTGCGGAGAAATTGGCTCGAAAAGTGGTTTTTGCACCCCCGGGAGAAAGTACTAAAGGAACCCAGAAGATGCGTTAAAGGCACCTCAGAAATATGTTGGAAGCACCCCGGAGAAGTGTTATTGGCACCCAAAAAGAATTGATGAAGGCACCCAAGTTTTGGTTAAGAGCACACAAGGGCAACTACTATTGGCACCCCTACTATGGACAGCAGACGCCTTCCGCACGTTCAAATAAAAAATTGGAAGATGCGTTAAAGGCACCCAGAAATATGTTGGAAGCACCCCGGAGAAGTGTTATTGGCACCCAAAAAGAATTGATGAAGGCACCCAAGTTTTGGTTAAGAGCACACAAGGGCAACTACTATTGGCACCCCTATTATGGACAGCGGACGCCTTCCGCACGTTCAAATACAAAATTGGCATAAAACTATATTCAAAACTACGAACTTTCCTGGACAAGATTTGGAGGAGTATTTCTCGGATTTATTCGTTATTTTGGATTAGTTTGGGCCTGTTTGGTTGAAACTTGTTTGGACTCGATAAAAAATGAATTTCCAATGATTCTCAGTATGACGAGGAACTTAAGAAGTTACGGGATAGTTATGTATTTTTAGAAGTTACTCGAGTAAATACGGAGAAGAATATCCTTTGTGAGATTTTATTCTGCAAAGGGAGGGTTTGGATCAACTAAGATGCGTGCGGAGAAGATTATAGAGAATGTTATGTAACTTGGCAGTGGAGAGAAGAAAAAGATATCCGAGAAATTTAGGGTTCTATTGAGCATACATAAGGTGTTGGGGTATCTCAAGAGACATACCAAGAGTTAGGGGTGGTACATAGGAAGAAAATCATGCCACAGGTGGAGTTGCAGAGAAGAAGAACTCAAGAACATTAGACTTACAGAGTCAATCGCAGATCAGATAACTGTCGCAGAAACTGTTTTCTCGGCTGTAGTTGTAAAAGGCTTTTAGCGACTGGAGTTTATCTTTTTCAATTATTCCTTTGTAATAGCCAATCTGTAACGCCTATAAAGCGTTGCATGTTAATTATTTTATTAATTTTCTTTCCTTTCATCTTTGTAAACATTTTTTGAGGCATGAAGTTTTCAACATGAGGAGCTAAACCCCAACACTGGGATGACGGAGGAAGCCATATTTCATGCTTGTGGTAATTATTTTATGACTTTTTGTATTAGTTTTAATCGATTTACAATTTTTGTTGAATGTTGCGATTTCAATTGATGGATCATGCTTAGTTTAAGACTTTTGATGTCCAGTGCTTTCAATTTACAATCATTGCTTCGAAAATCTACTTTTGGCAAAGAATTAGAGTCTATATTTGAGCTACAATTGTCTAAAGTTTTATGGTGGAATCCTGAGTCCCAGTCTCTTGCAATATTGTTATCATCTTCTACATATTTTCTAGTTTAATTAGAATTAGGTCTAAAATTGAATCTTCACAAGTCTGAGTTAAACGGACATCTTATTTACCACTTCTACAACACATCACTCACCTATTAGAAAGTCTTATTTACCCTTGAACCACATCTCCTTGGTGGGGAAGGTAAATGATTCAACAATCTTGAAAGCGGTGTCATGAATCTAACCCGGGATCGATGAAACTGAAAGTTGTATAATTATAGATCCAGAACCGGGATCGATGAACCTGAAAAGTGTCGTAGAAGATTCATTTCCCACCAACTAAAAACCCCAAGACAATTGGGAATGATGAACCCTTTTTGGGAATGATGCAACGAACCTGAAAATGGTGTAACGATCCTGAATCGAGCTTGACGAACCTGAAAAATGATGTAGAAGTTAAATGTGACAACAAATAAAGGGAAAAAAAAGTAAACTATTAAGTGACTTAACCAAGGTGGATGGAGATGTGGATGGTAGGCCTATATTTGCAAAATTCAAAAAACAGATCTAGTTTTGTCAATCGGATTGGACACTAGGACTACTTTTGTATATATTTCAAATACAAATCAAATTGTGTTATTCCTGTAAAAATATTAAAATCATTAATTTTGTACAATCTTCGCATTAATTGCATTAAAACTACAAATCAAAATATTTGACATACTATTTGTACCCAAAATTTGGTCCTAGGCTAAATAATGTATTGTTGAAGTACTTTCTTTATGTTCAAGGATCAAAATCGTACAAAACGAGCCTAAACCAAGAAGATGATCATTCACATTTTGCTTCGGTTATAAGGAGAGAAGATGGGTAGATCATAGGGGAGGGAAAGCAAACAAAATTGAGAAAATCAATGGTTATTGTATTTATGTGTGTAAGGTTGTCGAACTATGAAATACCAGAGCTTGAGAATGGTAATCTTGTTCTGTCGTGTTGAATAGACAAAGGAGATTTATAGTTGTAAGGGACACGCATTGTTTCCTCATAAGTAGTGGAGGTAGTGAAGAGATGGGGATCGTGGATATAATGGTAGAGTCATGTCCGCTATACTAGGGAAGCTTTTATACCATGGAGTGTTGCCACGCCGCATGTTGCTGTAAACCACCAGACCAATACCCTATGAAGAATCCCCCGTGTAACATGTTTTTATTTCTTGTAGGAATTAGTGGAGTCATGGACTACCTCTTGTCTTGACTAAGTTATAGTCATGATACGTTTTGAGTGAGTGTTCAGCTCTCAATAGGATGGCCAGGTCTTGTCATAGTGATGTTCAAGACTCAGGCTTGAGGAAACAACTCATATTCAAATTTTGTATGAGTAATAAGAAGTTTGCAGTAGGATATCATTGTCAATAGGCTCGTGACAACATAACATGGCTATGGCACATTTGTGGCATGTTTGTCGCATATTTATGACATGTTTGTGGCATGCATGTACTGCTAGCACGTGCTTTTTTTTCTTTTTCTGAATCATAGATTTTTATTGAATAAAAATGAGGATTACAAATCAAAGTTAAATCAACCAAAAGAAAGAGCCATCTAATCAGGCCAGATCAACCTACTAAAATAAACAAAAGCAACAGCTAAACATAGCAAAATCAAGGAAGCCAATGCTTAATAAAATCTATAATATATCACCCCTGGCATTTCAATTCTACTCAACCATGTAGGTCTTCCAATGTATACTTGTCTTACTCCTGCCAGCAACTTAGCCCCCTTTTTTGCAGCACAATCTGCAGAGAAATTTACTTCTCTAAAACAGTGAACAAACCTGATTGTGGTAAGTCTCTTAATTGCATTCAGCCACCTTGTTCTTATGAACCATGGAATTTGATTTCTATAAAATTGGTTCACAACTGTTTTAGAGTCAGAATTTATGATGATTTTCTGCATTTTCCAGACACCAGCTAATTCAACAGCATTAACCACTGCATACACCTCAGCTATATAGTTAGTTGCAATCCCCAGTCCTCCAGTGATTGAGCCAAGAACTTGATTTTGATGATCTCTTACAACTACACCAAAGCCTACTGTACCTGGATTGACAAAAGAAGCTCCATCACAGAAAAAGAGTGTAAAATCTTTATCTGGAGCAGTCCACTGACACTCTTTAATACACCGATATTTAGAATTTCTTTGACCCAGCTTTAAAAAGGATACGATGTGATTATCATAATCTTGGTTCCATTTTGTGCCTTTTATTCTGAGACCATTTTCAGTGACTGTTTTTAATAATTTGCCCTTGAATCTTATCATGTCAGGTTTTATTTCTTCAAAGAACCTTTTTTTTTTTTTTTGAAACCATAGCTCTTTTAAGATAAAACATGAAGCAATCATCCATACCTCTTGAACCAATGAGCTTTTATTCTTTGTATTCTTCCAGACATCATCAAATGATTTTGGAGAAGTAAAGTTGAAAATGGAACATATCCAATTCCATATACTCACACTGAATTTGCATTTCCAAAGCAGATGGTGCATACTATCTTCAGCTTCTTCACAAATGCATCACCTGGAAGCTAGATCATATCCATTACTGACCATTTTTGGATCATCAACAAATAGCCCTTGAATTAATTTCCACACATTACTTGCATTACTTGGATGTAAGAAGGCATTCCATATATATTTTGACCAATAAACTTTCTTCTCTTTTAATCTGAGCTAATTAACAGCTGCTGAAATTTCAAAGTCCCCTGAAAAAGTTTCTTTCCAAATCAGCTTATCATTCATCCCACTTACCTCAGGTAAAGGAAGAGATGCAATTTTATTTTTTATTTCCTCAGGAATGAGCCATTTTCTATTTCTCAAAATGTCTGCAACTTTTAGCAGTTTATTGGATTCAACATAAAGTGAATCTCCCATAACATTAATCAGAGGCTCTTCCCCAATCCAGACATCAAACCACACATAGATTGAATTCTCATTGCAAACACACCACCTTAAGTCTTCTTGTAAGGAATGCCATGCCCATTTTAAACCAGGCCAAACAGAAGAAAGCTGCCAGTTTGTACTCCATTGATTATGTTTATTTTGGAATTTGGCCTTGAAAAATAATGCCCAATCATCTTGAGAGTTAACTATCTTCCACATCATCTTCATAAGGAAGGCTTTATTGATCACCTCAAGCCTCTGTATACCTAAACCACCTTCTACATATGGGGTACATACTTTTTTCCAAAATAAACCAGTGTATTTTCTCACTTCACTATCCCCAGGCCACAAAAAATTTCTAATGATTTTTTCACATGTTTTGATTACAGTGGAAGGACATTTATAGATTGCCATGTTATAAACTGGAATACTGCACAGTACTGATTTAATCAAAACTAACCTTTCTTGAAATGACAATAGTTTGCCTTTCCATCTTGCAAGTTTTTTCTGCATCATTTCCACCATTGGCCAAACTGTAGAAGCTTTCACTCTCCCAGCTACAAGAACTACTCCCAAATATTTGTCTGGAAATTCACTGACCTCCATTTGAATGATACTTTAAATTGTAGTTTTCCTCAAGGCAGAAGTTCCATCAATAAAACACTTACTCTTGCTTTTGTTGATTATCTGTCCTGAACTTAATTGGTATTCATTCAGTAATTTCAGAAGAGAAGTTATACTTTTCTTTGCTCCATTAAGAAGATGAATACATCATCTGCAAAAAAACAAATGAGTGGGGTGTATGCCTTTTCTTCTAACCATTGGAACTATGAGACCCTTTTTAACCAGTTCAGTTAAGCTTCTACTTAAAACTTCTTCCATGATAACAAATAAAATTGGAGATAAAGAGTCTCCCTGTCTCAATCCCCTTCCAACAGAAAAAAAATCCACATGGTCCTCCATTTACCATGACAGATATTTTAGCTGATTTAAATAAAACATGCAGCCACTTACACCAAGCTTTGGAGAATCCAAATTTCTGCAGCACTAGAAAAATAAACTCCCAACTAACTGAGTCATAAGCTTGAGAGATGTCCAGTTTTAAACCAACATTTCCTCCTCTCCTTTTTGTCTTCATTTCATTCACCATTTCAGAGGCAAGTAAAATTTGTACTTGAATGCACTTAACTTTCACATAAGCAACCTGTTGAGGAGAAATAAGCTTGTTCATCAAGCCACTCATTCTATTAGTGATTATCTTTGTAAATATTTTGAAGCTTACATTACTTAGACCAATCGGTCTAAATTGATTGGGAGTTTTAGCACCTTCAACCTTTGGTAATAGAACTAAAAAATTAGAATTCAGCCCCTTTGGAATAAATTTCCTTGTCCAACAAAATTGAATAGCTTGAATCAGATCATCTTTAATAATATTCCAACAAGCTCTATAGAAGCATCCAGAGAAGCCATCTGGACCTGGAGAACTGTCAGGATCCATACTGAAAATAGTAGCATTAATTTCTTCTTCTTCAGGAATTGCATCCAGCATAAGCTGATCTTCATGAGTTATTACTTCTGGTATATTTTGAAGCAAAGATTCTTCAATTGATACTTCTTGAAGCTCAAACTTTTTCTTAAAATGTTTGACCAATTCATCTGCAATATCCTTTTGCTCAGTAATTATATTACCATTTCCAACTTCCAGCTCACTTATCATATTTCTTGTTCTTCTAATTTTTAAACTTGTATGGAGAAATGATGTATTGGCAGCACCATCCTTGACCCAGTTAATTTTTGACTTTTGCTTTAATAAGGTGTTAAGTTGAACTTCTCTAAAATTAAAATTATTTTCAACTTCAACTAATGAGTTAAAAGCTTCAACATCAAAAGGCTTGTTATCTGAGATGCTCATAGCTTCTTGAACCTCCTTTTCAGCTTCTTTAATTTTAACATGAATATCTCCAAACACATTCCAATTCCAATCTCTTAGGACTTTTTTCAACTTCTTCAATTTACTTTGAAAAATAAAAGCTGGCTCTCCACTTATAGATTCTGACCAACGTGACTGAACTACCTCCATAAACCCTGGATGAGATAACCACATTTTTTGGAATTTTTGTGGCACATTCTTTGGCTTTAGAATGCAGATACAACCACCTAACAAGGGAGCATGGTCTGAAGCTATTCTTGTACCAATCTTGTAACACCAATCACCATATTTCTGCAACCATAAATTGTTAAATACTGCTCTGTCGAATGCACACAGAATTCTTCTATTTCCTTGTTGACAATTAGACCAAGAAAATTGAAATCCAGAATGAGGAGCTTGAACTAATTCACAAGTATCTAAACATTCAGCAAAATCAAGCATAGATCTCCTATTTGGATTCCTACCTCCTACTTTTTCATCAATCGAAATAATGGCATTAAAGTCACCAATAACTAACCATGGCCTCTTCATTGCACTTATTGCTTCCATTTCAGCCCATAAATATCTTCTCTGAATAACACCCACATGAGCATGAACACCTGAGATGAGAGTATCACCTACACTGACAATAATCATTTGACTAGACATAGATACCACAGTTGGAATTGGCAAAGATTTATTCCAAAAGAGCCAGATGTTAACCTTTTTATTTAGAACTGAATTATGAATTACCATTGATTGCATTCCTGGTAAATTCAACTTATTACAAAAAGATGAACTACAAACTACTTTAGGTTCAGCTACAAAAATTAAAGAAGGATTAAATTGGTTAACTAAAGTCTACAACTTATTTTGAGCCCTAGTTCTTCAAAGGCCCCTTAAATTCCAGAATAATACTTTCATTGCTTGGATTGGAGGTTTTTTGTACCTCCTTTTCCTTGAGTTTTTCTAAAATTATACTAGATAGGATTTTGAGAAGTTACCTTATCAGGTACCTCATTCTGATTTTCAGTAGTGCTTGTAGAAGCTTGTGCTTTTGGAGATGCTGGCTTCTGTATAATTTTGGACCAAGAAGTAACAAGAATTTTTGTTGCTGACACAGAACCATTTGTACCATCCACAAACTTAACAACACTTTTATCTACTGAATTTTTTTCCACAATTTTTGAGAGATTTTTGTTGAATCCAAAACATTTGGAATTAATTCCATGATCACTTCTTCTTCTAAAACTCCTTCAGGTATCTCCATTAAAGGACTAAATCTTCCACTTGTAGTTTTGACACCATTAGCATGAATAACTTCTTTGTTAACTTGAGTTTGAGGCACAGGAGTATGACAGATATCAAAAGGTTTTAGCAACCTTTTTAGGTATATTCTTCACCTGTTCATCAACACCATTCTCATGAGTAGATTTATTAGGACTGACATCTTCCTTATTATTTTTAAACTTGCATTTAGATTGTAGGTGTCCTACAATTTTACAATTACCACAAAATTTTGGGAGTTGAGGAAGTAAAATGTTCTGCATAAAACCTCCATATTTTGTAATGATCCATACTTTACTGGAATTTTTTTTTTGTTAAATCAATACCAATTAGAACCTTTGCAGAATACCCACTCTCATACTTGAGAGTTGCTTCATCGACTTTAATGGGAGTACCAATGGCTCTGCTAATTTTGAATAAAGTTTTCTCATCCCAATATTCTAAACTCAATCCTGGAAAGTTAACCCATAACATTGCAGAAGATGTTCTTTGATTTTCTGGTCTGAAATTAGGTATCCATTTCTTGATTCTTAACACTTGATCATTAACTTCCCATTTTCCTGCTTTAATATACTGCTTATCTCTCTCATTTTATAACTTAATAGTGAGAAAAACTTTTCCCAGCGGAATAAGATGACATTGACCTACCAATTTCCATTGATTTCTTAAAATTCCAGCAGCTTCTACAAATTTTATCCGCAAAAAATCTAATCGACCAATTAAATAAAATTTCCAAGAAACTTACCTATCATCATCATCAATAGTTATTGAAGGAGCCTCTTCAAAAGTTTTTGAAATATCGACCGAAACCCTATTTGAATCTTCAATACTGTTGTGGAATTCCATTTCTTACAGATGAAAACCACTAATTAATACTCGTGATTGATTATCTAAGTTAATACCTGAAGTACCCAACAAATCTTCACCTGAATCAATGAAGAAGATGCACAGAAAACGAGATTTCGGGAAGAAATTTTTTCGCGGAGTTAGTCGCCGAGTTGCAGAGCTCGACTCAACCGAGTAATGACAATAATTTATGGCCAAGTGTGCTGGCAAGGTGCCACGACCATGGACAAGTGTTGGTGTTGGTAAGACCGGCCATGGCCAAGCGTGGTACTTGAAGTAGCCAAGGCCATCATGATGATACAGTGGTGCCATGGTGGTACTGCACCAATGGTCATGGCCAAGCGTTGGTGATAGCGTTGGAGAAGTAACACATGGCACTAGTGCTGGCAAGGTTGGTGTCGCGGCCATGGCCGGTTATATGACGCTGGAGCTAAGAGAAACATTTGATGGTCGTCAGCGGGAGCAACAGGTGATGGCCATCAGTGGGAGCAATAGGTGATGTTGTCGGCCTTAACATCAGGTGATGGTCGTCGGCTATAGAAACATATGATGACATAGTCCAGAGTAGCAGGTGATGGCGTCGGCGGGAGCAACAGGCACTGGCGTTGCTGGCAAGCATAGCCCTGGGGATGGCAGTAACCACGACCAAATGCTGGCGATGGCAGCATTTGTATGACCTGGTAGCGTCGGTACTGGCACCAGGTTAGTGTCGCGGTACAGGCACCAGGTTAGTGTCGCGTTTGGCTGTGACGACATTTGGGATTTGATCTAGTGCGAAGACAACTGAGTATATAGTGTATATGCAACATGTTCGAGAAATTCATACGTGAAAGTTCTGCGACTCGAGTCGATGTTTAATATTACCCAATGGGAGTCTAAATATTAATATATAAAACGAGTTCAAGGAACTCGACTGTGGAATTATTGCAACTTAGAACATGTTCGATGTTTGGAATTCTGGTGATCATCCATCCAAAAGATGTCGAAAATACAGAGGCGAGTACAATATAACTACTGGAATATTCCATAATTATGTATAAGACACCCGGAGTTCAGCTGGGTGAATCCCTAGCGCATATATACATATAGACATGTTTCTGATGCAGGTTCAGGGGAAAAATTTACAAGTTTTTCCCTTGTCAAAAACCACCATCAAGACATACCTATTTCGAAGTATGTAAAATGAAATGTGTGTAGTGTACCACCAGCGCTCCACTAATACAAACACCAATTTTGGATGATGTTTTTTCACTTCAATATGGTACAAAGTAATCAAGGAAATTTAACGACAATTAGTTTATAACCGGGTGGTAAATCTGCATAAATTTTGCTAATTTCGTACCAAAACCACCTCTTATTGTTTGAGCATCGTTATCTGGCTCAAATTTTGCAGACAAATGACCTTGAGTTTCGGTTAATTCTCGACCAGAAAGTAGATTGGGATTGTCTCTTCATCAGAGTCTTCTTTTGTTGCCGACATAAGTTGACTGAGCTTATCAAGAGGTAGTTTTCTATTTCTTTGGCGCCTAATATCGTGAGGCATTTATATTGAGAAATTTAGAGAGGTCGAACAAAAATATATTTTAGTAGAGAAAAACTCAAGAGAAGATTGAATTTTGGTGTGAGTTGAGAAGTTAAATGTAGAGAAATTGGGTCAATTGCCCAAATATTTTTAAAACATGGTTTTAATGGACGAGTAAAAATTAGTATGGGTGAAATGGACACCAAAAAAATAACAAGAACGAATCTGGATTCATCCTGGCTTAAACTTAAAAAATAGCGAGGGTGAAACTGGATGCATCCCGATGTAAATTAAAAATAAGAAAAAGTATTTGAAAATGGGTAGGATGAAACTGTTTACATCCTAGCTATTTTTACATTCTCGTCCATTTAAATAGTATCAAATTTTACATGTCTTTTTCACCCAAGAATTATCGTTATTGGGTTAATTGACCAATTTTGTGTTAAATGTATTTGGTATACATAGGTGTTGAAATTATGGCTGTTTTTTTTTTCCCTTGAAAAGTTACCTCAATCCCCAACAGTTTACTCATATTGCAACTGTAAACTTTATTCCCACAGCCCAAAACTTGGTTTTCCCATCACCTGGTCTGCCAAATTAAAAAAATTGATGAACTCCACTGGACTTGCCCTTACTACGTCAAAACAAGTGCATATTGCAGCATTGAATTTGAGACTATTCAATTTTGACGCGTATTATGTGTGCGACTTGCATTTAGGTTGCATGCACTTTAACTTCTTTTCAGCTAGATGGGTGCATTAAATACGATTCAACCAACTCAGTATTTAATTTGCAGTTATATTTTTGATAAAATCCACCATTAATTGTACCAGAAAGTAGAAACATAGCACCGGTGTACATTAACTCCTTCGTCCGTACTTTGAAATAAGATGAGATCTAGGAGCTTCAGTCTTTCCCAACTGTCCACTAATGGAATTAAAAGTAAAAAAGGCCAGAAACCCCGGGGAAAAAAATGAATAAGTAAATAAACGAAGCTAACCCTGACCACTTTTATCTTATTAACTCATCACAGTTAATTCTATCTTTATAACCTTTTCTTCTTGGTGTCTGTTATTGCTTTAAAATCCATTCACTAGACGTCTCTCAGAACACACGCATTCATTCTCTAGCTCGCTTTCTCTTTATGCACCACAATATTCTTCATTTTCTCCATCTTCATCTGTTATACGACGATGGTTTCAAGCGAGGTTGAAACCCTAGTTTACGACAGGAAGTTATCGTCTGTGGTACCAGCTGGTGTAACCGAAGAAAATATGGCTAAAGAACTTAGTTGCATGGATATAGTAATGAAACTTCATTACTTAAGAGGAGTTTATTTCTTCACAAGTAGTGCAGTTCAGGGTTTAAATGTAACACTTTTTAAAGAACCCATGTTTCGATTGTTAGAACTTTATTGCGTTACTGCAGGAAGAATTCGGAAATCGGAAACAGGACGACCGTTCATCAAGTGTAACGATAGTGGTGTTCGGATCATCGAAGCTAAGACTGATAAAACCATCGATGAGTGGTTAGAGATGCAGAAGGATCATTACTCTGTTGATAATCATCTTGTGCCAAATCAAGTTCTTGGTCCTCAATTAGCATTCTCACCTTTGGTTTTTATACAGGTATGTTTTTTTTTTTTTTTTTTTTTTTTTGGTTAGTAGTAAAAATATTGGCGTGAATAATATAGATTTCATCGGTGAGAAATTTGTAGAAAATGCTTAGTCAACCAAGAGATTAGTTGACCGATAGAATTACCGGAGTGTTGTATATTTTGGTGGATACCGGTGGAATCCATCAAGGCCTACTTGATACTAGTCTCCCCCAACTTCCCTTGGTCTTCTCTTGGTATATTCCTCAGTACGATGATTTTACTTGGCAGGATTAAAAGCAGTGGATTTGCATTTTAGTAAAATTGGTAGAATGTATTTTATTGTTGATGAGAATGGTGGCTTTGTTGTAGACTTGTAATGACCGACTACAATCGGTAATGGCCATAGGAAATCTTTTCCTTGTACATCTTATTCATCAGCCCGGCTGCATGATGATAGTATTAATTTTTCTTGCAAGGCTGCTCAGGAGAGCTTTAAATGGAAAGTGATATTTTTGTGTGGGTAGCAGTTAAGTATCTTTTTTTTATAGAATCCTATTATTGTGGCTTTGAAGTCAATGGTCTTTTGGGGGTTTTCTTGGGTCATGAAATAGCAAATTCAATAGCCCCTTATCCTATTATTTTCTAATGCCTAATATACCCTTGATTGAATTATTGTTGATTAGGGTGATTAAGTAAACTAATTATGATTAGTGTATGAATTAGGATTAATCATTGCACTAATTTTATGAAAATCAAAAACTTTTTTTCATCAATTTTTTTTTTTTTTTTTTTTTGTAAGAGAATTCTGAGGATTTTTCTTTAACTTTTTTGAAAATCAACCACCTAATATGGTAAAGCATATCCTTAAATTATCCAGGATAACCTTATATGTAGAGGATTTTGTTGATTCAAATCGGAAAATATCAATTAAAAATCTGGGTTTTTTGCAATTTCGGCTGGGATAATTTGTCGACCCAACCGTAAAACGCAAAAACGGTTGGGAAATGATGGTGTTCCAAGCCGTATTTTTTATTTACGGTGGGGAAATAAAGAACTCGTAGCCGAAATCATTTTTCTGATTTTTTTTTTGTTTTTAGAACCAGTTAAGGCTGGGTTTTCCCAGCCGTAACTGGTTCTGGAAACCAAAATAAATCAGAAAACCCATTTCGGTTGGAAAACCAAGCCGAAACATGTACTTTCGGCTGGGAATCTAAGAACTCCCAGCTGTAAACACCTTCAGAAACCTTTTTTTTTAAACCCGAAATTCATAGAATCATATTTTTTAACCATTTAAAAGCAAAAATAAATTGTGGGTTTTCTTAGTTTTTTCTTTTTATGATGATCACCATCTTTATTATGATCTATGAATGAAAAAGAGAAAGAGAAGATAATAATTTTGGGTTTTCTTTATGATCATCGTTCTCATCATGATGGAACTATGATCATCATCTTTATCACAATTTATGAATGAGAAGAGAAGGATGGGGAGAAGATAATAGATTTAGTTTTTTTTTTAATGATCTTCATCATGATGAAATCATGATCATCATAATTTGTAAATGAGAGGAGAAGGAGAAGATTATAGATTTAGGATTTTTTTTAATGAATAGTGAAATTTAGGCAAGGGTATTTTTGACTTTTTCATATACCTTGAGTCCCCTATCCATTTTTTGGCTACACATAGCATTTTAGCCCCCAAAAACTCACCCCTCTTCGGCGCCAATAATAGGATTCTTTTTATATATCCATACTATTGATTCGGACTTTTCCATACCTAATTGATTCTTTTTAATGAAATCCATAATTAATATGCCTGAAACTGGCCACCAAACTAGAACAAGAATCCCCTTTAATTAGATTTATTTATCAACTGAATAAAGTAGCTAGCAAAAACAGTTCTGCATGGGGGAGATGGGAAGTTTTGCTCAAGTAACACCATGTTTGTTTACTCCTGACTCATCTGAGTCGTCTGGATTTAAGTCCTCTAGATCTGAGTGAAATCACCTGACTCATCTGGAACTGACTTGATATGTTTGTTTTGAGTCAGATCTGACTCATCTGACTCAAAAATATGTGAGTCAGTGATTTGGTCCCATGAGTCAGGGGTATTTTGTTACCTGACTCAAATGGGTCCGAGTCAGAGGTTATGTCTGATTCAGAGGTCGAGTCAGATCTGACTCAAAATGGAAAACAAATGGTCTGATTGCTGACTCGGCCGGAGTCAGGAGTTGACTCGGATCCAAACGCCGAGTCAGCTGCAAACAAACAAGGTGTAAGACTTTGATTATTTGCCAACGAATTAATTTCTCCCCCTGCAGAACTGTTTTAGCTAGCTACTTACACTTAACCTTTTACTTGTAAGGCTCTACATCTGTATATACGTAAATGACACCCCTCACATGCATGGTCCTGTTTCTTGCATAGTAATCTCCTCCTGATCATATGACTCGTCCACACAGAAGAAAGAAAATAAAAACAGATTATCCTAAGGCTTCTAAACTCATCAAAAGAAATACTCCGTCTAACATATTCTAATCCTTTGAATTCGCAGTTCACTTGTTTTAAATGTGGAGGACTTTCAGTGGGTTTCAGCTGGACCCATGTGCTGGGCGATGCATTCGCAGCTTCAAATTTCGTCAACATGTGGGGTCAAGGAACGGCAGGAAACCTACCAACCAAGTCACTGCAACTCCAACCCAAGCAAGCTGATCAAATACAACTATCAGCCGAGGCAGAAGCACAACCACTATCTGTCAGAAGGGTGGAACCAGTGGGAGATCACTGGGTAGCTGCAACTAACTGCAGAATGGAAACATTTTCCTTCCGAATAACAGCTTCACAATTAGACGACCTACAAACAAAAGTAGCAATTAAAAACCAGGCTGGTAAACTTCCAACATTTGAAGCTCTTTCAGCTGTAATTTGGCAATGCATAGCAAAAACAAGAGAAGATAGAGAACCAAATGTGATCACCATCTGCAGAGACGATTTTCGTAACAGGGATGAAAACGTTTTGAACAATAATCAGATATTAAGTATAGTTAGTGCAGATTTCTCCATAATTGAAGCCGAAGTATCGGAACTGGCTGAATTGATCATCAAGAAATCAGTGGAAGAAAAAACCCTGGTTGAAAACACAGTGGAAAAGGATCAAGGGATGTCTGACTTTCTAGTCTATGGTGCAAATCTGACATTTGCTAATTTAGAAGACGTTGGGCTTTATGGGTTAGAGCTGAATGGACACAAACCAACTTTCGCGAACTGTAGCATCCATGGAGTCGGCAGTGAGGGAATGGTCTTAGTGCTTCCAGGACCGGAACCTGTCAAAGAAGGCAGTGGCAAAGGAAGGACTGTTACCGTAACGCTTCAGGAAAATCAACTCACTCAACTTAGAGAAGAACTCGAAAAGAAATGGGGTATCATCTAAGAAGGTGAGAAGATTGTTCTCACTTCATAGCAGTTCATCCGAGAGAAGAATTAAATTGCGTCCTATAATTAGTATATTATTAAGATTGATTTGCCTAATTAAGGTTGTGTTTGTTTTCATTCAGTATATTTTGGTCTCATAAGTACTTAAAAATTGTTATTCAGAGTCATGTAACATTATCAAGTCATGTGGTAAATGAAATTATTCTGTCATGAATATATACAAATACTGTAGAAGGCAGTGAATCCGCATATAAAAACAAATAATTAACAACACGAGTAAATACTATTTTGAGGATCTTCTGAATCGTTAGGGATTCTTAGAACCTTAGACTTCATAGCCAGGGTTTATTTTCTGCTGAACATCTCCATAGCTCTCTAATTCTTCCATGTCTTCCGAACTTCCTAAGAACAATGGTAGCCTTTGATGCAGTTTAACTGGTTGGATTGAAAGAATTTTAACTTTACCATCCGACCCTCTACCCCCAGCTTGCTCCACAAGAAAACTAAGAGGGTTTGCCTCGTAAACTAGACGAAGATGATCCCTTGGATTCATAGTTACCCCTCCGTACATCAAAGTTCGATGAAAATCAGCAACTAGTGAGCAGATATAACGAGCTGAATACTTCTTGGGAAATTTGCCTTTGCCTTGTCTAACAGTGTCAATATATTTCCTTAATCCTTCAGGCCAGTCAAAGTATCGTGCATCATTGACAGAGTAGATTTGCCCTGAAGCAACACATAGCAGCAACAGTATCCATGTTTAAAGGAAAAAATAGCAGCATAGAACTAGCACAAATAAACACAGTGGTATCTCATGTGTGGTCCTCATTAGGCTGAACAATACGAAACCAACTTGATATATTAAAGATATATGAAACCCAAGGACTTTGTATTCAACATTCTAGGGAATGGACCACAAGTCGACGGTTATTATCTATTGAAGTAATCAGCAAAACTAATTTAAAGTTCGATCATCATCGAAGATGTCTTTGCTCTTAGGGTCCATCCCAGGACTAAAAGAACAGTGAAATGTACTTTAAAAACAAGTTCTGTTTCGTGTTTCTACCGGGGGGGGATGCTAAAGAGTCAGACCATATGTTAATACGAAGAACAAAATAAATTACCTCGAGGTGGAACTTTTATTCTTGGATGAGTAAGAACAAAGTCACCAGTTGTATGATCTAGCGTGAATGCATGTGTTCCGGAACCAAAGCTGACACATAATATAGTGGCCGATGAATACAGAACATAGCCAGCTGCAATGAGTCTAGCACCACTCTGGAGAGAGTTGAGTTGAGCTTTCTCTTCTATGGGTAGATGGTCTAGCTCTTCAAGACGGTTATAAATCCCAAATATCGTACCTGTCGGAATGGAAGCATCGATATTTCGAGAGCCATCCAATGGATCAGTGACTACCACAAATGGGCCATCATCAGTTATCCAAACTGGAACATCAACTTCTTCTGAAGCCATGACTGCAGCTTTGCCAGAATTCCGGAGGGAGGACAAAATGATTTCATTCTACACAAAAGGCATTTCAAGCAATCAGGGGGTGTACACATCTCCTGCAGTCAAAACTTGGAATCCTGGAGAAACCTGATATTGAAGCTGAATAACTCCTTGATCTTACAGGGCCAATCAACAAAAAAGAAAAACTACAAGGTGACAGAACCTACACGGGCTCCCTATTTTGATGCAATGAAAATTCGAATAATCATCTAAACCTTCACCGTCATGATCCTTTCTCAGACTATGCAATTCCAGATTCTATCATTCTCGTATATAAGAAAAGAAAACATCAAAGCATAGTCTTACAAATATCTATCAAACTATCATGAACACAATACCAAATGCAATGTGACATTCATGGAACTTCTAGAGGTACCAGCATATTTTATTTCAATATGTGACCAATATGATGCAGCAGAGCAACATTTTAAATCTTACTGCCAAGAAACGCATTTGCAGTCAATTATACGTGACAGAATCAGTAAGGTCATAACTAGTGGATTAAAACCATAAGAATTGTTTAATACTAGTAGCACTACTAGCTTGAGTTTCTACTGAACCTAATTCTGGTATCAACTGAAGCCCAAATTCGCAAGATTTGCAGTAAGATTTCTACTGAACAATTGAAACATGTTTGTAGACCCTGAGAAACAATTTTTCCAGCCTACGAGAAAAAAAATGAAACTTGACAATTGTACCTCCAAAAACACAATTGAAGAATAGGAAATAAGAGTACCGAGACAATATCCAGTGGCTTTGGAGCATCTCTATCTCCCATTGGCGAACCATCAAAACCCTTTTTTCCAAGTACCGAATTGAATGGGGATGAAACAACTGCAGCAATTCTCTTGCAAGCATACTGTAAATGAGAAATCAAAATTACAATATCTTCTCCAACATTTTCTCCATCTTTACCAATAAAATCAATCAAAGTCTTAAAATTATCTTCCCCGCCACTTGAATCTGAAGAACCGCCACTATTGAATTGGGATTTTACCCGTGAACCTTTAAAAGAAGCCATTCTTTGACGATAACGGAGATATTTACAGAAACCAAGATTTTGTGGCGGGAAATAGGTAAGGTTTCGCGGGAAAGGCGAAGTCGAGTAAAAAAGGAATTGAGTTGTTGATGATTGCATCATAAGTGAGAATTGAGAATTCTCAACATTCAATTGAAGAATTTATTAGTCCTAAATTAGAGTCTAAATAATTGTGCGAAAATTAGGGTTTCTGAGGGTCAAATTATGTCTGTGTCTCTGAGCTTTTTTGTGTGGCCAGCGTGAAGAAAACTGATTAAAGAGTTTTTAAGGTGGAGGGAGGGAGGATACTCGCTCTTAAACACACCATCTCACATGATCTGTGCTATTCAAACGATAAAAAATTAGGCTTATTTGGGAAATTAGGCGCAAGCCAAAAAAAAAAAAAAAAAATATCTCGTTGTCGGGTCCAAGATTATTTTTAGTTTCCGTGAAACCCATAATTATATGAAATTTTAAATAATGACTGCATAACGGGTTATGCATCCTAATTTTTTAGGGGTATAATTGACAACACAACTTGGATATAACATATCTAAAAAACCGCGCCTTGGAATTTTACAAATTTTATATCGTTGGAAAGCTTTTAAAGAGAGCTACACAACGAGTACAAACAACAATATCAAAATTTTGCTTTTCACGAAAAAATCAGAGGTGATCATCATTTTAGGCAAAATTTTCGAAAACTTAACATAACCATTATGCAGCCACCAAAAAAGATGCATAACACATTATGCAGACACAACAAAAAGATGCATAAAACGTTATGCAAACATATTTTGATTCATACATTTACTAATTTAGTTATGCAACCACTAAAACGATATACACGCCTAAAAAAAATAACATCACAAAAAAAAAGACGCATAACGAATTATGCAATAATTTTCTCGACTACATAACAAGTTATGCATCCATTTTTTTGGTTAATTTCAATGCTTACAAAAAAAAGTTGATGCATAATGCGTTATGCAGCCATGTTTTCGAATGCATATCAAGTTATGCATCGATTTTTTTTATTTCATTGCTTACAAAAAAGTGGTTGCATAATGCTTGATGCATCCATTTTCACGACTGCATAACATGTTATGCAGATATTATTGTAGGTACATGACAAGTTATGTAGTCTATATTTTTGTTGGTTCCAATACTAACAAAAAAGTTACTGCATAACATGTTATGCACCCGTTTTCTGGACTGCATAACAAATTATGCAACGATTTTTATAGTGCATAACAGGATATGCAAACAATTTCATAGCTGCATAACAAATTATTCAACGATTATGACCAACCTAAATATATACCTAAAAAATAACATCACAAAAAAAAACGATGCATAATGAATTATACAATCATTTTCTCGAATACATAGCAGGACTGATGGGGGTAGAACTTGTTTCCACCTTGCTAGAACTTGTTTCACTAGAATTATTATTTTCTGACAAGTAACTAGTAATGATTCATAATGATATAGGAGGAGGGATCCCCTCACACTTTTATTATCACACTATCTCACACGTTCGACATCATTTTTGCGAATAAAAACCAAACCGTAACAAATTTGAATCTAATATTTTGGGGATATATTACCATTACATAGCTATATGTTCCTACCGAAAATGAGCGTATCCCGAAACGTATAACACCACCATCTACTACTTTGAAAATGAACCGTTAAAAATCAACGGATTTCTGGCCGTCGTAATTAAGACCGGTAGATTGCGAGGTTTTATATTTCGGAATGTGTTCATTTTTGGTAGGTATATAGAACTTTGTAAGAGGAACATATCCTCAAAATATTAGCTTCAAATCCGTTACGGTTTAGCTTTTATTCACAAAAATGACGCCAAACGTGTGAGATAGTGTGATAATAAAAGTGTGAAGGGATCCTTCCTCATGATATAGACAGTACAATCACAAGTAGGCCATGGTGAAGACCTAAAATCATATTTTAGCGATAGCAACGGTGTCAAAATACTAAATGTTTAATACCTGAACACTAGATTACGGCTTTGATTGTAATCTCATTAAGTTTGCAATCACTAGATAATGATTAATACCCATTGAAAAGAGGGACCAATTTTCAGCACTTTTTGTTTTACATTGCTTGGAAAGAAACAGAAAAACAACTTAAAAATAAATCAGTCACCACTGGCACAACCATTGCATCCGCAATGCACATTCAATGACCTTTTCATCCCTCGGGTGCTTGGGCTACATACGCAAGTGGTGCTGAAGTTGTGGTCCCGAGGCTGGATGCATTTGTAGGCAGCTTAGGCGTTCATATCCCGACTAATGAAGTGAACGGTAAAAAAAGAAGAAACCTATTACAGAGGCTTCAAGAAAAGAGTTTTGAGGGCTCCTAAGGATTCAAATATCCTACAATGAAGATAAGGGAACCTAATTTATAAGAAAAATACTAAAATATCCTTAACATATTAAATATTGAAACCTAAAACTAATTTGTTTTCATTCCTCTCCTTTTAACTCTTCCATTTTCTTCTTCCCCGCACCTCCGTCGCCTATTTCTTCGATTAATCGTCAATTCTCAAAATAATTCATTATCGATTAACACCACTTAATCCACCCGCAATGACTTCAATAAGGTAAAAATCAAAAACCCATCTTATTTCATTGGTTTTAATGCATGGATAGGCGGAATCGATCGAATTAGGTTTTTGAAAAAAACAGTTTCAGAACTGTCTATGGTTTGGAAGTATGAATTTTCCCAACCGTAGACAATATCTACGGTTTGGTTTCCCCACCGTAGACAATGCCTACAATTTCAGAACTGTCTACGGTTTGGAAGTATGAATTTTCCCAACCATAGGCAATACCTACGGTTTGGAGTTCTTAACTTCCAAACTGTATATTTTGGGTTCAAAAATCCTACGGTTTCAAAAAATCATACTTTCGTACCGTAACTTCTACCTACGGTTGGTTCGATTGAAGTTTTCTAACAGTAGGTTAGCTTACGGTTCGAATTTGGGGGGTTTCAAAAGCAAAAATAAGTGATGGGTTTTCTTAGTTTTTTCTTTTTGTGATCGTCATTTTCATCGAGACGGGGAAGAAGAAGAGAGAAAGAAGAATAATAGGTTTTTTTTATGATCATCATCTTCATCATGATTTATGAATGAATAGAGAAGGAGAAGATAATAGATTTAGTTTTTTGTATTCATCATCTTCATCATGATGAAATTATGATCATCATCTTCATCATGATTTATGAATGAAAAGAGAAGGAGAAGATAATAAATTTAATTTTATAATTCATGGAGGGTATTTTAGCTATTACAAAAAATAGTTGGATATGGGGTTTTGTTGATTACAATTTCATAACCCGATTTTGTCATCTATTGAGCCCTCAAAACCCAATGTTTGGAGCCCCTATAATAGGTTTCAAAAAAAAAAACAGCATACAAATAATGGGCACAGGATCAGCTTAGTTATTCAACAACTAATGCAAAGGAGAATTCACCATATAAGCAAAGGCTTGTTTTTACTGTGTTGTCTTCAACGTAGAAAAAGGCAAGGATAACAGTACCATACCTCATCAGTAAAGATAGATAGAGATGAAAGTTACATACGTACGTGCAAACCTCTTTCTCTTTTGTCGAACAGGTTGTGGGAGTCTTGTTATCGGTAAAGAGATTGCCCTTTGTTGTTGTTTTTTCTTCTTATATAGCTTTTCTTCGACCTGCAAACTCGAATTGAAGAGGAACCCAACAAATCCAGTCATACACAAATTCTAAATTATTCACAATTTATCGTCATTCAACGCACTAAATGACCGGAAACAACACCATGTTCTTGTTATTTTGTAGCTTCAAAAAATATTGTTTCCTTGTTGTTCTAATTTTTCAATTCCAACAGCAACCCAACCTTTGTGTTTGCGTTAACTTCTAAAGACCCTATTAATTTCTCTTGAATTTAAAGCGAACCCAATCTTTCTAATGCCACAATGATTTTGAAATCAATTTGAATCTTCTTCCAAAATTCTTCTCATGAAGCAACATGATCATCCTCAATTTATTTCTCCTTGTTCTCTCGGAAAAAAGAAGAAAATCACAAAAGGAAGATTTTAAAAGAAGAACTGAAGGAAATCACAAAACAAAAGTGAAGGAAGAAGAAGAAGCGAAACACTAATTTTAATAAATATGGGTTTGTGGAAAAAATTTCCTTAGATAATGGGTGCGCGCCTGAACTTTTCTGGGCGTGGGATTCTTAGTGTAAAAAATCTAAAAAATGGGTGTTTTCACTATTAAATATATAGCCCACACTTTTGATAACCATAGCCCATTTAACTTTGTCCAATTTATGTTTACTAAAACTCGAAGTTTGACCTTTTTTATTATTATCCACCGTAACGGCAGGGGAAAGGATATGTATTTCAAATATATCCATCGGTTCATACATATCATAATTGTTTGCGAAAAATCGATCCAGTCGATCCAAGTCTAATTGCTTTTGAGGTGTTGGTTAATAAACATGTCCTTAACCTCAAATCTTTTAATATTATGTCTGTATGTTATATAATCCTTTAGGACAAACATAGTTAATCGTTAACCAATTCCTCAAAATCCTACGGGCCTATGGGTAGTAGAACACTACTTCATTCACTTCTTCAAAACAAAGTAGTGTCCCTATTTCGAAAAGAAATAAATCATCCAAGGACGTTCACCAAATTTGTAACGAAACTAAAAACACAAAATTACTTCAAAATCAATCAGATTAATCTTACAAAATCTGTTAGCTTTAGGAATCACTTTTCTCCCTTTGGTGATATGAATTATTCCAAATTTGCATAGATTTGTGTTTATTCATTTTCCTGAAATTTGTAATCTATTATTCTTGATCCATTTCATTTTTTATCTACTTATCTTCTCTCTTTACATATTACCTACTATTTCTCAAGCATGCATAATCACATGAAGTCGAGGAGAACTGGCAGAAACAAAAATCATGACAAAAAATGGGAATATAGAGAGATATGAGAAACTAAATCAATTACAATTGATTCGTGTGTAGCCTTGTATTGGTCAATTTTTTTATAGGTTTCATCTTCTTTCCTGCCCCGACCCGAAAAATCTTAAAACCAAAACTATTGATCTATCTTATTTTTAGAAAAATTTGGCATTTAAAATTTATTTTAATTTAGAAAAAATAAAAGAAAAACAAATTTAAAAACTAACATCAAATTAAAAAAATTAACCAAATGTAACTAAATAATTTATCTACCTTAGGACACCTTTCTCATCCCACTTCCACTACTTCTTCCACCACCACCATCATTAACGTCATCACTCCACCATTCTCACCAATACCCACCACCATTATCCCCACCGTCGATCCCCTGCCCACCATCACAACCACCATTTGAGCATCTCCAATAGCGGGTGTTAAAAATCTTACGTGGAATTTTTTTTAAGACCCTTATTTAGGAGGATTTGCACATATAGTAAATATAAGACTCCATGACTAATAAACCATCTCCAATAGTATAGTGGTTTGACCCTTAGAAAACCTTATGTGATGAAATCTTGACCGTTTAATTGTATTTTAATTAATTATTAAAAATAAAAAATATGACATGGAGGTCATTCCGAAGGTCAGGATAAGACTTTCTTCAAAACCTTCAAAATTAGTATTTCACCCCTCTTGTTTTGTAGAACCTACTGTTGGAGATGGATTTAGTTAAAATGAAGGTTTAAAATCCTATGTGTCACTAAAAATAAATCTTCCATCTTCTATTGGAGATGCTCTTAATGCCTATTGTTTAATATAAAATAAATTTATTATGCATTATATTAATGAAAATATATTTATTTGATTAATTAAAGAAATATTTATTTTGAAATATCAATAGAATATTTATTATTGAAAGTTAATTAAACTGATCATTTTACAGCCATAGATTTAGCTTTCCCAAGAATAAATTTCAGAAAATAAAAATAAATGTAAATTTTTCTACTTTACGTATTTTATTTCTATGTCATTTGTTTGAATCTTTTTGATCGCATCTCATATTTCTTCTCTTTCTCTCTTTTTGTCTAGACTGGGATGGCTTTAAGAAACAACTCAACTACTGAAATGCAAGGTATGCTGAAATTAGATTTTTGGGCAATGATTTTTTTCTTAGTTTCTCAGACCTATTTCTATTCTATTTATATTCTTCGTCTATAAGTTTGACAACCGTTACTCCATTTTCTACAACACATATAATCGTTGCTTAATTAATTATTTCTATAACGGTGTTAATTGTAGATAAATTATTATAACACTAATAATAGCGACATATTTCCAACGTTTTTTTTTTGACGTTACAATAAATATAGTAACGTTCTTTTGACGTTACAAAAATAATGATTTCGTGTAGTGTTAATTATGATACTTAATGAGACATTTATTAACAAAAATTAATAAAATATTTTTTAAGAGAAATTAACATAAACAAATAAAGACCGTTGCATATGCTTCGAACTTTTAATCACATAAGTCTGTTATAAAAGTTTATGCGGACAATCACAACAATAAATTTATCTTCCACCTAAACAAATCTGAGCTGCAACTTAGTCCAACCGTGACGACACATGCTTGATAGTAAGTAATATTGTGTGTACGTGTGTGTTAATTTTGACATGTGTCCTTCATTTCTTGTTACTATATAAAGTGAAAATCGTGCAAGGTTCTTTTCTAATCGTTTTGTTTTGTTTTGTTTCGTAACCGAATTTATTTAAACACTGTAAACAATCAACTATACAACTTCTTCAGTATAATGTTGCTTGTTCCGTAATGACAGATAATTAACATTCTCCAGTATTGCTCACAAACACACGTAATCCCTGAACAACCCATTATCATCATTTCTTCCACCAGGTGCGGAGCTAGGAATTTAGTTATGAAAAGGCAAAAAAAATCAGGGTGAGCAAGATGGTAAAAATGGTGGTTTTAGCACATACAATATATATAAAAAAATTAGAAGTGGAAATTTAACATGCCCATCAGGGTACGTAGGCAACCGCCTATCCTTTTCATGGGTTGGTTTCGCCCCTATCTTCCACCACCACTTAATGAAACATTTATTAACAAAAGTTAATAAAATATTTCTTAAGAGAATTTAAGATAAGCAAATTAAGACTGTTGTATATGCTTCGAACTTTTAATCACATAAGCCTGTTATAAAAGTTTATGCGGAAAATCACAACAATAGCTTTATCTGACCCCTAAACAAATCTGAGCTGCAGCTTTGTCCAGCCGTAAAGACATATGCTTGATAGTAAGTAATATTGTGTGTACGTGTGCGTCAATTCGTCAATTTTGACATGTGTCATTCATTTTTTGCTACTATATAAGGTGAAAATCGTGCAAGTTTTTTTTCTAATCGTCATGTTTCATTTTATATCGTAACTGAGTTTATTTAAACACCATAAACGATCAACCATACAACTTCCTCAATATAATGTTGCTTGTTCCGTTATGACAAATAATTAACATTCTCCACTATTGCTCACAAACACACACAATCATTGAACCACTCATTATCATCATTTCTTCCACCAGAGGCGGAGTTAGGAATTTAGCAATGAAAAGTAAAAAAAAAAAATCAGGGTGAGCAAGATGGTAAAAATGGTGGTTTTAGCACATACATTATATATAAAAAATTAGATGTGGAAATTTAACATGCCCATCAATGTACGTAGGCAACTGCCTATCATTTTCATGGGTTGGTTCCGGCCCTGTATTCTACCACCACTAAGTAACGCCTCCTCCACCACCCACTAACATCACCACACCACTACCGCCAACAGCTCCATCAGCACAATCACCATAAATTTTCATTGATATGTTTAATAATTAGCAAATTTATTATTTATTAATATATATATATATATATTATAAAAAGAAGTGATGTCTGTCTTTGGTAAAAGATGGCCATTGATTTCGACAATCCGGCGGCTGGGATAGATAGTTGGAGAGGTTTCTATCCATCCGTCCGTTTAGACATATAGTTTGGGGAGATACTTACGTCCGTCAGTTCGTGAGATGATCTTTTTTTTCGACAGCAGAGATTATGCCGCGGCCCGACCTAAACACGGCTAGCCTTGATACATCAGTCCGTCCGTTGGAGTTTGCAAGGATTACTAACGTTTTCTTATATGACTCGGTTTCCTAACTACGAGCAATAATAACAATGCCATTGATTACGGTTTCTTAATTCGGAAATTTTCGTTTGCTAACTATAGATACAGCTGCCTTTCTGATTTTATTCTCACTATAGATTTTATTCGCCTTTTTTCTTCTCTTTCTTCTCCTTGATTGTTCTTCTTTGTTCTTTTTAGTGATTGTACCACTGATGTTTATAGGGTTTTTGTGTGTGTTACAGGTTTAATTTAAGAGGAATACGGAAATTCCCACAGTGGCGATAATGATTTCCATTAGGAATAAATAATTTTTTCTATGGTTATTTCCTCTGTATGGCTATAATCGGCTGGGAATATGAGTTCGCCAGGTATATATCTGTCCCTCTGTTGGCTCTAAAAGATATGTATCCGTTCGTCCGTTACATCATTATAGGGTTTACCGATATAATCATATAACTGTTTCCTAAATTAACCCGATTGTTAATTATGATTTCATGGAGAAGAATATTAATAGCTAACCTATTACAACTTCATCAAGAAATATAGAATCATAGAGATAGCACTCAGTTGTATGTTCTTTTCTTAATCTCACATTTGAGATCACCTTCAAATTTATTATCACATCTTCGTAGGAGGCTCTCACCGACTCTTCTTCAAGTTGAAATTAGCCGCACCTTCGGGGAGTTTTTGTAGCTGCACCTTCGTTCTTCTGTGGATACCTAACAATGTCCCATTATTCCATGCCCGCCTAGAAACTGATTGGTATTTCTCTGAATCTAACTGATTCGTTAACTAAATAACTCTTTTCTTCCTTATCATATAAGGGTCGGGATCTACTAACAAAAGGTTTTGACAAAACCTTTTGAAAAAATATAATAACCGTAAGATCTTATATATCCGATGGTTCACTACCTTGATGACATGTCACACAATTTAGCTTTAGGAAGTGTTTGGCAATTACTAACGGTAAGAGCGTGAACGCTTGAACATATGAAAAGATATCTACAGAGAAATTTCAAATGTCAACAAAAAATTCTGTATTAGTTGCAAATAGTACATGATTAGCGTGATAAGCCTATAATGATTCAATAAGTGTGGACATTAATGGTTAATAGACGGTTTTGGCTTAACCAGATTAATATCATTGTCACACTTAGATTAGTATCATGTCATGATCTCGGATGGTGAACACAGCTAGAAAATAGATAATTTAAACTTGTAATGATCATCTTGTTCATACCAAAAAAGCTTCAATACTAATCAAAGTTTAATTTTCCCTTAGATCATTCAAAGCTTCTGAGATCTCTAATGATTATTAAACATATTTTATTTATAATTAGGTGGTTTCCTACACAATTGATCAACTTAAAAAGATATTTTTCTCTACTTTTGTTAGATCTAGGAGAATGTAAGTCTGATTGCTGATAGAAGATCATTAGGGTTTTTAATAAACTGTAAACCGAAGAGAGAGGGAGTAATGGGAGAAGACGGGATCTTGTATCCTTAATTCGTTCACTGCCAAACACCATCCAAAAAGAAATTGGGTGCCATGTCAACAAACACATAAGCCGTCCGATATGCATGATCAAACGATGGAAAAGATTTGTCAAAAGGTTTTGTTAAGGGATCCCCACCCATCATATAAACCAGCAACACTCTTGGTTTTCAAGAGGTGGGGTCTGTCTTTGGTAATAGACGGCCTTTGATTTCTGTCATCCGACGACTGGGAGTGTGTACACGAGATTGTGTATATATCCATCCGTTAATTATGCATACAGCTGAGATTTTATTATTTTGGACGGCAATATGCCGCGGACCGAACAAACCAACCTAAACTAACCAATACACGGTTCCAACCTTGGTTCTGGCAGACGAGTTGACTATATACAACCGAAAAGAATTAGTACGAGTATTACGTTTCCTAACTGCGGAGTTTGATTTTTTTAGAGGAAAGATGACGTAGCCAACCAATGGCATAAATACACTTATTAAAATAAATTAAAAAAAAACTTAAAACATGATCCGCAACGTCACTGGTTTGTCCCATAATAATGAGATTAAAATCAATGCAGGAAAGGAGCTATCTAGAAGCTTATATGCCACGCCTTCGTTACAGGAATTTGTACGAGTAGCCCGCAACTTCACGTGATAGTATTTGGGATGTAACATAACATTTCTCCCTCTCTCTAGATTTTTCCTCTCAAGGCTTCATCTCTCTCCTTTCATTAACTTATTTTTGTTGGAACTACTACAAAAGTACAACTTACAATGCCTCATACTTTAGTTGTCATTATTACCACTTCTAACGCCTCGGCTAATTTACGGTCTCCGATCCCAGATATTATGACCCGACTAACTAAGCAGGGCTAATTAAATTAAACATGCTACTATAATCCGATTATCTAAATATTTGAGTTATTTTTTACGACCATGACTACTATGACCCAACTAACTAAACACGATATTATGATCTGACTAACATTGACCCGACTAACTAATGACCCGTCTAACTAAGCATGGTACTGATCTGACTAATTAAATATTTGGGTAATTCCTAATGATCGGGGTCGTAGATCCCGGCTACTATGACCCGATTAACTAGACACGATATTATAACCCGACTAATGACCCATCTAACTAAACATGCTATCATCCGACTAAATAAATATTCGCATCATTTCTAATAGTCGGGTTCTACTATGACCGGACTAACTAAATATGCTGCTATGATCCGACTGACTAAATATGAGACGATCTCGGCTACTATCACCCACCTCAGTTAACACGATACTTTGACCCAGCTAATTAAGCATGGCTATAAATCCCAGCAAACTTACAGATTGACTAAAATATTGTGAGTGAACAACGACGGACCACAAAAAAAAAAAAAAAAAAAAACTCGAAAGAGCTTGAGCCCCGGCCGTAGGCCGGGGTGATACCTAGTCTATATTATAAAAAGAAGTGATATCTGTCCTGGGTAAAACATGGCCATCGATTTCGGCCATCCGGCGGCTGGGATCGATAGTTGGGGAGGTTTCTATCCGTCCGACTATTCTTGACATATAATTTTGAGAGATATATTTGTGTTTGTCTGTTTGTGAGATGATCTTTTTCTGATTATTTGTTTTGTACGGCAAAGATTATGCCTCGGCCCAAGCCAAACTTCACCGTTAATCCTAAACGCGACTCTAACCTTGACTAATGCCCGACAATAATCGGCCTTGGCCACATATACAAGCACAACACAGTTGACGTGCCAAGGTACCGATTGTTTTCTATTGTTTCCTAATGTAACTAGGTTTCTTAAACTAACCTAACCTAATAACGTCCAGCTACTAACTAAATAAGACTTTCTTTTTATCAGAACTAAATAAGACTTAGAACCACGGACCCTTCTTGGTTGTATACGAAACTTTGGTATGTAGATTTATTTTTATTCGTCTAGCAATATATATTTTTATTTTTACCAACATAGAATTACAGAGATTGTTTGCTGACTTCGAAAATAGGAGGAACAAGAAGGAAAACTTAACAAACTAAATATGATCCATTACCTGCCAACTTTGAGATTTTGTGTTTTCTTACTCCACTCTTTTCTTTTCTCTCTCTCTCTCTGCAATACAACTTTCACATTAACGATATCGTTCAAGGGTCTGTATGGATTGTGTTCCTCTTCTTTTTGGATTGACTAATCAGTTCCATTTACATGGTAAAAGACTGACCAAATTGCATGGACTATTGTATGGAAACGCATCATGGTATGACCCATCATCATGATTATTCATTTTGGATTGTGTTCCTTTTCTCTACTCATTGAATAAGTTGGATAGATTCAAGGCTTAATATTTGCGGTTCATGTCCATTAGGTACCACAATTATTTTTTTAGCCCGCCATGTACTATCATATCAAATCAATAAATGTGAAATATTACGTTGTGTATATACAAGATATATCCGTCCGTCCGTTGTGTATATGTCCATCCGTTCATTAGTAGCGTTTCCTTATATAACTTTGTTTCCTAACTACGTCCGTCCGGGTTACCTGATACAACTATGTTTCCTTACTAGGAACAATCCATAATTACATGACTATATCTACATATTACTTATTGGAAAAAAAAGGAAAAAAATCCAGTCTTCTTCGTTGTATCTGCTTCTTCTCAATTTATTGATGTAGAAAGTTCAGTGGATACCTATTCGGTCTAACCAAAAACAATAGCTGGAGAAGTAAGTTGGATTATGTACACAGATTAATTGAAGTTGGATTACAACCATAACTACTGATGAATGTGAATAGGTATACACATTAAGTGTTACCCACCTCAACGAATTTTTTAAGTGAAGATTTCTTTTAGGAAGCCAAATTTTCAATCTAATTCTTCTTATTATTATTGTTTTTCAGTTTCGGTTTCTTTCTCGGCCAAATATGATATGGATGCAAAATTACAAACCTAACCTAACCAATCCAAATCATGATTGGTGATGCTGTATGGGAGAGCGGGAGTGTGGGACCAGTTTGTTATGGTGATTCCAAAAGTGAACAAGACTTTGGACGTTGCCAAGCTTAGATTTTTAGTCGACTAGGAAGAGGAGGATTTGGACGTGATTTTTGCTTTGGATGGGATTTGATACGGCAACGTTAATATTTGAGATTTTTGATACAAAGAAGAATCCAAAGGCCAAGCATTATGATGTTCAATTTGACACGACCAACAAAACACTAGGACAAGCTTAAGAGGCCACGGTCGGGGTTGTAATCCCCGGCTAATTAAACCCGACCAACAAAATACTAGGGTCGCATGCCTTAACTAACTTATAGGCTCGATGTTTGACTGTTCTAACTAATTAGTTTTGTTAATGATTAAAATTTTGTAGGAAAATACCAGTCGACCAAACAACAACAAAAAATAAAAAAAGGTTGATCCCCGGCCGTAGGCCAATTTATTGGCTCACCTTGGTTCCATATATTAGAATTTAACAGCACATAGCCTGAGTTACTGTTATTCATTAGTCCAAAACAATTAAAGTAATTTGACCCAACTAACAAAACACAGATTACAGGCGCCGTCTGACTTATTGGCTCAATGCCCCCATCTCTTGAATTTCAACCTAATCGCGACTAATTTTCTAATGCACGGCCGTAGGCTAATTTAAATTTAAATTGTTACAGCCTCAACTCGGGCCCCAGCTGATTTGACCTGACCAACTAAACATCAAAACCGCATGTCTCATTTAAACATTGGGGATTTCCTAATGTTTGGGTCCTTAAATCAAGGCTACTATGACCTCGCTAATTAAACACGATATTATACTCAGGATATTTAAGTACTGGTTCTGTGAGCGCCGACTAACTTACATGTTGAATAAAATATTATGGGAGGATACATACGGCCGACCAAAAAACATAAAAAGTCGATAGAGGTTGAGCCCCGGCCGTAGGCCGGGGTGATACCTAGTATATATATATATATTTATTTATTTGGATGATTAATAGCACAATGAGAAATTAATAAACAAATTTATTATGAGATATTTATTTGGATAATTAATGATATTATGAGAAATTAATAAAAAATTATTATGAAAAGATTAGTGGAACATTAATACTATAAGAAAATTTAGACCGTTGGATTTATTTTAACTTTCGATCCAAGACATCACTTGTGGAAACACCCACATCCATGGATTTAGCTTTTCCAAGAATGAATTTTGAGCGTCCTTTATCTAGGCTAAGTTGTCCATGCTTTGTTTTATATTCTTGATAGCCCACACACTAAGCTAGTAAATCAGTGAATAAGTGAGAGATTGAATTGAAAAATCAGTGACCCATTGATTCAATAAGAAACGTTTATAAAAAATGTTTTAGGTTTTTTTTTTTTTTAGGTTTATTCTTTCTTTCGTATGAGAGTTTATATATATGAGAAAAAAATATTTTTTAATCTTAAAACCCTAGTTATTCCTAGATACAAAGTTCATAAAATTATTATTTAATATTTGTTATTAAAATGGAAGAAAATTCATCAATTGTTCTCTGTCTACACCATCTGAAACCCTAGAAAATCAATTGGAAACTTACCGGAAGATCATGTTGGTACCGACAATTCTACTAATACCTTGATTTCTTATAATGAGGTAATACTACAAATCTTTTATCTTATTATTTAATTACATGTTGTATTTGTAATTATTGATTGTATTATTCTAGTATGATTATATCTTGATTTACGTAATTAAACCATGCATATACTATACAGAATGAAAATGATGTACCAAATCATGAATAACAACTAATAAGATCGGAGCCAGCATCAATAACCGATCAGGTGTGGAATTTTGCATATTCATTTATGTTAAAAATGTGATTATTTGATAGTTAGTATATTTAATTTTAAATATTTATTGGCCATTTATTGTAGTTATTTTAAAGTCGCCATGACATGATTAATTGGTGTCAATCAGTCGGAAAGAAGAAACATACAGTTGTGATTAATAGAAAATCACAGCAGAAACCGAACGACAAAGGGTCTTTCACCATTTTCACATGCGAAAGGTTCGGGGAGCATGTGGAGAAAAATCAAAACAATTCCAAAGGAATCGATCAACACGGGAAAACAAAAAGAAGAGCTGCGGGATCAAAAAAATGTCGATGTCCTTTTGAATTGAGAGGTACTTGTGTGGATGGAGTTAAATGGATTGTGCGTGTGAAAAATGGAACACATAATCATCCGACATATGAAAACCTTACTGGTCATCCTTACCCAAGGAGGTTGACACCAAAAGAGACGGATCTTTGTATTACATTGTCACTAAGTGGAAGTACCCACGCTCAAATATTAACTCACTTAAAGAAACTAAATTCTGATAATTGTTCGATAACGACGACTATCTACAATTGTATGGTGAAATTTCGACTTAAACAATTAGCCGGAAGAACAAGAATGCAAAAGCTTTTGGAGTTATGGAACGAGCACCGGTATGTAACATGGAACAAGAGAGAAGGTGGAACAGATGTTGTGGTTCAATTGTTTTTTTCTCACCCCGAGGGTTCAACACTTGCCTAATATTTCCCAAGTTTGGTCATCCTTGACTGTATTTACAAAACAAATCAGTGGAGTATGTCGTTGCTACATTTTGTTGGGGTCACATCTACAAATCATACTTTTACTATAGCATATTGTTTCATGCCTTGAGAGAAGACTGAAGACTATGTTTGGGCGTTGAGAAAGCTAAAAAGATTTGTATTCCCCTAATTATCTTCCGTCTTTATTTATCAGTGATGATGACCAACAACTTCAAAAGGGTCTCGCAGAAGTATTTCCTGAAGCAACAAATCTTCTATGTGCATTCCACATCAAGAGAAATATATGTGCCAATTTCAAAACAAGTATGAACAAGGATACTCCAGAAAACCTTGAGAAGATAAAAGGAGACTGGGACGTTCTTTGGATGTCTGGATCGTACACCATGTATAGAATCAACCTCGAATGTGTGGAAAGATCATGGGGAAAGATGTACCCAAAGTGGATTTCTTATGTTAAGACACAATGATTGGCTCGTAAAGAGAAATTTGTATGTGCATGGAATAATTAGATCAAACACTTCGGTAATAGAACGACAAATCATGTTGAAGGTGAGCATGCTATTCTTAAAAGATTTCTTAAATGTTCTACAGGCAATTTTTAAAAATGTTGGAAGGATATGAACAATGCTTGGTTAACCAATGAGATCAAAATATGTGCATCATTTGAAAAAAAAAAAAGTAAAAACATAGGCTTACATGAACATCGTTGTAGTCCATACATCAAGCATTTGGGGTATCATGTTTCCAGGACTGCATTGGATTTTATTTTAAGGGAAATCAAGAGTTTGAGCAATAGAGATCCGGGACATTGTCAACATTTAATTCGCAAAACCATGGGTTTCCCTGTGTTTGTGAGATATCTAAATATTATCGCATGGGTCAAATACTTCAGCTCGATTGTATTGATGAACATTGGAAAAAACTCTCATTGGTACCGGTCCATAAGAAGGTGGTGGGAGATGTAGATTGGGAATCAATTGTTGAAAAAAATCAAATGTAGGTTTAAATGATCTACACAAGAGCATCGTCAAGAAATGTTGGATAATTTACATGAGATAGCAGACCCAAGATCAACACTAATGCAAGAACCCAAAGGGCGTTTTGCAGTAAAGGGTCGTCTTTGTGAAAGTGCCTCCATGACCAAGACTCAAAAATCAAAGGACAACTCATGTACGAGAGATCCGTCGTCTTGGGAGAGAATTCTTGGTTCAAAATCTACAAAGTCGAAGAATGTTTCTACCAGAAAAAGAAAGAATTCGACCGACAAGAAAAATATGTTATCTTCCCAAACAATCAATGTACCTTCGTCAAAAAGACCTCGCAACTGCAGCAAGGCTCCTTCGTTAAGAAAGCCTCGAAAATATACCGAGAAGGCTAAAATTATTGATATATTTGGGAAAACTACCCGGGTATATAAAAATGATGATGAAGAATATTTGGATCACCTGACGTCAGATCTGGCAAAAATGGATCAAAATATATCTCTTCATATGGTTGAAAGATTGGAAAATGTTGCTTCGGATGGTCATTGTGGATTCTGTGCTTGTACCGAAATGTATGGATTATGTCCGGTAGATGGTTGGAGAACCGTCAAGAGACGCATGCTGAATGAACTAGAGAAGAACCGCGACGTGCATGTCCCACAAATGGGTGGAGAGGAAAGTTATAGAAAAGTAACTAAAGCTCTTAAATACACTTACAGTATTGCAACAAAGGATTACTGGATGACCTTACCTGAGATGGGATATATTTTTGCTTCAGCATTCAACTGTATCTTTACAGTTATTTCTGACAAAGGGAACAACTGCTTCTTACTCTTGACTACCGGCCCCCCTAGAGATGTCAAGAATGTATCAATCTTTAATATAAATAATCGACATTTTGTGAAGGAAATCCTCAAACCAGGAGCTCCCATTCCACCGGTATATCCCAAAGGGAAAATGTATGCAAAGAAGCGGCACTTTTGTGGACTCCTCATTATGAAAGAATGCATCAAGGGTGGAATGATCTTGTCCCAGCACAAGTCCAAGATGGCCCTATTGAAACCATAAACCTTAGTTATTTCTGATTCAAGTTCTGTTATGACTCAAGTATTAGTTTTTTTTTTGAGTTACTTTGAAAGTTTAGTTTAGTTTTGGATATTATAAGGTTATTTAAATTTGATCATTCAGTATAACATGTTTTTTTCCATGACATTGAGATTTCACTGACGCTCTGGTGATTGAGAATTCATTGAAATCTCTACTACCAGAACCACCGTGATTTTTCTTTCCTAACATGTTAAATCACAATAGCTCCGGTCGATGCAAATTCATTGCATTCACGGCTACTAGAGCCTCCGTGAAAAAAGTATTCCCCTGACCAGGGTAATTCACAATGGCTCTGGTGGTTGAGAATTCAATGTTTTCATGACCACCAGAGCCTCCGTGAAAAATAAAATTCCCTGACAATGGTAACTCACGATGGCTCTGTTGTTGAGAATCCAATTCTTTCAGGTCTACCAGAGCCTCTGTGGAAAAAAAATCCATGACAATGGTAACTCATGACGGCTTTGGTGGTTGCGAATTCAATGTTTTCACGACTACCACAGCCTCTGTTAGAAATAAAATTCCCCTAACAATGGCAATCGCATAGGACTAGAACAACAAAGAACTATTTGTAATCCAAAATGCAAAATCTGCTTAACATTAAAAGTGAAAAATATGTTTGTAACATTGAAGATTAACATTGAAAGTGAAAAATCTGCTTAACATTAAATGTACTATCAAATAAATGTATACTACTTTGAATTCAATCCCTAAGGAGAAAAAAATAAAAATAACTAAACTAGTTACTTCTTGCGTTTTTTCTTGTTTTTGTCTTGATTCTTCAACAAATTAATGACAGGGATATCATCTTCCGAAGCAGAAAAAAGATGTGAGCTTTGAGGGTTATCATAATTTTTGAGCATCAATATTAAAAGAGTTTTTTTTTGAAGGGCTTATCGGCTCATCTTCAGCTCCAGAGCACTCTACAAAACTCAAAATAATTCTCATGTTTCGTTTCTGCATAGAAATAAAGCCAAAATAAGTAGGGGAAGCTTACCAAATAATCAAGGAAATAAATACAAAATATAAGCAAAACATATCGGGAAAATGGCTTACTATAAGTGCATCATGTGTTTGTTCTCCTTCGATAAAAGCTTTGGCAGGAATCCTAGGAAAAAGATTAGCAACTCGGGTGTGAGACACTTTTGAATAGGCCTGTCAATATATGTCTGATATCCGGAATCCGTTTCCGAGTATTCGAGATCCTATAGGATTTTATCCGTTTTATCGGATATCGGATCGGATATTCTATCGGATATTTCTTCCTTAATATATCGGAATCGGATTAGGCTCCATCCGAATTGTTAATATCCGATATCCGATAGAACATGGATTTATTTGTGATTTACCCTAACCATATTTGTGATTTACCCTAATATCCGATATCCGATAAAAATGTTCGATATCCGATATGAAATGTTTGAGAAATTGAACTTAAATTTCAATTATGAACATGTTCTAAAGGGTTTTTAACATCTTTTTGTCATAACCGGATATTGTCGGATATTTATCCGATATCCGATAGCTTAACATATCGGAATCGATATCTGATTTTGATATCCTATAGGATATTATCGGATATCGAATATCCGATAGTGCTTAACCTGTCGGATATCGGATTCCTTAATATCCGACGGATATTCTTCCATTGACAGGCCTACTTTTGAAAACCATCCATCCTCGCAATCCCATGGGTTTATAACCCTGGATTTTAAAATATGATTGAGTATTAAACTTTTTTCCCATACACCTCAATTATGCTCGTTCAAGTATAGATAATAAGACCGAAAACTTTTAGGTTTAGAAACCGTTTTATTCCTATCAAGGAAAACACCTCCAGGAATATCTTGGATGACACCAAATTGCCTCAACACTCTATTTGGATTGTGCCACTCAACAATCCCGAAACATCGAATCGCTCCTATGTAGTGACCAACTTGATAAACCGAACCATCTCGGATTGATTTATAGGGATCCCATGTTACTTTATATTCCTTAAGGTCATCAAGTGCTTCACGCAAATCAGCCAATTCAATTTTAAGGTTTCTTTCCTGTTGAATTGTTAGTTCTGCTACGTACAAAGACGCTCGAGGTTGATATTCTTCATATCCACTATTTTTAATATGCCTCTGAAGAGTCGGGAAGTGATCATATAGGTAAGGAGGGAGAGGTATTGTATGCCTCTTCTAGCCTTACTCTACTTCGAAAATCATAATGTATGTTGAACAATAGGACATTGTATAATGCATTATACTACTGACCTACAACATATAAATCAATCTGCTAGCGGATAAGGTGACCAACTGCCAAAGGTATTGTATGTCTTTTCTAGCCTAACTCTACTTCGAAATTCCATCACCAAGTATAAAAGTAGCTACAAAATGCATAAGGCATCAGACTAAAGTTTAACACAATAGATAAGCTATAAGCATCAACTGTTAATCTAATTTAGCTGCAATTAATCATGTAAATTCCATAAATTTTCTCTTTGTCAATAAAAATTTCAGTACTTTGGTACAAAATCAAAAAAATAAACATGCACCCTTTCTTTTGGGTTAAAAACTAAATTATACATATTCCCTACATATATGTATCTGATTTACACAATTTATCAAACACGTGGAATGCAGAATCCTAACACTAACGCTTCAAACTAAAAAACTCTGATAAAACTTTTAAATTATAAATTCGTTGTATACCTATTGGTCCATAACTAATAAACATAATCTCAGCAACAAAAATCTTACCTAAACTACAAAACCCCTAAAAAACGAATTCTACTCATTTGGGTTTCAATTTAAAATCTAAAAAATTTAGTACTACTAACCTTGAAATATCTTATGAAATTGATTTGATTCTTTCTTCTTTAGTTCGTCCCGTGATGATTTGATTGATTGATTTTTCAACCAATTTTGAAAAGAAATTTTAGGGTTTATAGCTAGAGGGTGTGGTTGGCCGGTTTTAGAAAAACAAGGTTTGTGAATATCGTTTTAGATTCTAGTTTTAATAACTTAATTAACTAAGTTGGATCGTCTGAACTAAACTCGCCTCTACTAGAAACCGATTTATGCTAACTCGGTTTGGGCTATGATATGGGCTATGGTTAATAAAAGTGTGGGCTATATTTAAGATAAGCCAAAAATTAAAGTTGATATTTTGATGATACGTCCTGGAATCTACGTCGTTACCATAAATAAACACAATCCTGCAGCAGTTTATATACTAATTATTTTTTATAGTTAGGTAATGGAAATAGCTTAACTTAGTTGGATTAAGTTATCTTAGATGGTGAGAGTGTGGTTAGAAGAAAAAGAAAAATATGAAAAGTTAAATGAACATTTGCATAGAAGATGTAAAATGGAGAGAGGGTAATAAAGTGATAAAAATTGGTAGGCTTTAAGATAAGCGTAGAAGGTTGATCACGAACAACCCTCGCCTAAACATGGAATTTGAACGTTTCGGGAAGTTTTCAATTAATTGTTTCAGATAATCATACTGATGTGCATAACAAGGAAATCCTTAGAATGAGAAAATATTATGAAAATCTCATTAACAGAATTAAGAGAGATTTACCTATCTCTGAAAATTCTCACATCAGTACAGTTTCTCCTCATGATCATACCTTTAGATCAAGGAAGGATCATCTTCTTGGGAGAAAATAATTTGGGCAGAAATTTCCAAAGAGAAACATGAACTATGTTTCTGATACTCGTTGTAAGCAAGAAAAGGCTTACTCCGATACAACCTAGTTGTATGGAGATTGTGCACTCTCATCCTAGTTCGTGCTCATAACTTTTGGGATGAGAAAGCACATAAAATGAGAGCACAATTTTTTGTTTGTGTTTTTATCAGTAAAATCTGTGATAATTTCTGGATAGCTGCGAATCTAATTCTTGTCTAAAAATTGTTCATGTTTATCATGATCTTCCAAAAATAGGTTTTATTTGAAAATTTTGAATTTTAATAAACCTTCCAGCATGAGGAGTTCGGACATAGGAAACAAAATATATATTTTATATATTTTCGGAATTTCCTTTGTATTTTCGGTCCGAAAGTTGTCTCTTCTTAAGAGAAACTTTCTCTTGATTGTTGTTGATGGTGGTTTTTAATTCAGGGCTAAAATTGTAAAACCCTGCATTTAATGGGCCGTTGTTCTGCAAAGAAACTGAGCCATTTAAAAGTAATGAGTGCCCAGGCCTCTCTACTTACACATGTATTGAGCAATTCAGTATATTTATATGAAATTTATTCAGAATGGTGCATGTAGCAACAATCCCAAACAATCTGTAAATTCTCGCCTGCATTGTTCATTAATGTATGGCTTATTGAGTATTTTTCCTATGCTATGTTCCCAGGCTGAGCCCTTAATATTGGTATGACATGACAATTAGTGTTTACTCGTAGCTGAGTAGCATGAATTTCTTGAAGTATCAAGATTAAAGTCTGCATGAAAGTACTCAGTCAGAAGATGCGCTAACTGCTCTCTGAGGATAAAGTTAAAGAATTTTGTGTCAACACACAAAATTTATCAAATTTGTTCAAATTTTGTGATAGCTCACAAGATTCAAATTTTGGCCTAATTAATTTGCAAAAATTAGGTTTTTTGCGCCCTGCGCAATATCTCGAACCCTATTGGTCGAGACCAAACCTAGGTAAGCTAGGAAATTAATCCGCCATGGAGCTAGTAGGAGCAAAGTCCTACCATAAATCAGAAAACAAGAAATAAAGAGGAGTTGCGGCAAATAGGAGCAGAAGCAAGAGGAGGCGTGGCCGCGCCACTTGGTCGACCGATTTGCCTCAGCATGCGCCACATGTGGCCGGCTGGCCACACTCCATGTTGCTGCTTACTGGCCCCTTTCCCATCGACCAATCAGATCGCTTTAAACCCGCCACACGCACTTTTAAATAAAGTTGGAAGTCGGTTGGTCGATGCGCCTAATTCATTAAGGAATCTAATCTAGACTGCCCATGTCAGTCTCAAAAAACGATCACGGCCACACATTTTGGCCAGTCGATTTATCAATCCTAGCCGCCTCCTATCATGGTCGGACAAACACCATCATGTACACTGGCAGGCCAGCTAATGCCCAAGACGATCGGCCTCCTTCCAACTCGCAAGCGGAGCCACCAAATGCTTAGCCCAAAACAGTCGGCCACGTGAGCTACAAAACCCTAATTTTATTAAGCGGCATTACATTACTGCCGCAAAACGATCTTGACCGCCCAAATTCACCAGCCGAATTGATCGGCCTAGATTTAATCTCGATCAACGGGCAAGGTTCAAATATGCTCACCAATGGCTCGGCTACAGTGCTGACCGGTCGAACAACTCCCAGCGCGCCGCTAGCACCAAAAACCGTTAGCCAAAAATAGGTTGGCCACACGGCTTTTTAAAACTCAAATTAAATCAACGGCGGCCATTAACTGCCGCAAATCATCTTGACCGCCCAACTTCGCCAGACAAATTGGACGACCAAACTTCTATTCTAGGTGCCAAACAAGATGTGGCCGTGACCATTGGCCTCCCCTCTTCCATGAAGAGCAATCGGCCAAGTCGCGGCCGCCCATACGGCTCCTAAACGCGCGCCCAAAGATGGTTGGCCGCGCTTCTTATAAAAATCTTAAATAAATTAGCGGCAACCAATAACTGCCGCAAATCATCTCAGCCATACAATTTGGCTAGCCAATTTAACCGGTCTAGATTTAACTTTGACCGACATATAAGATGTCGAAATGGCTACCAGCCATCACTCTCCTATAGGGACCAACCGGCCTACTTTTGGCATGCATGAACAGCTTCCAGCAGCTTCCTAAAAGTGGTCGGTCACGTTCCTTTTAATACATTAGGTTCCGCACCAACCAAGACAGGCTCTATACAACGATGCTTCACATGCATCGATTATTTTGAGCTGCTTGCTTAAAAGCGATGCTTTACATGCATCGAGTACATATGATATTTTATAAGTATCGGTTTCACAAATAACTTAGTTGTTTAACATAATAGCGCCACATGCTATTCTTTGCGGCGAGTCTCATGACTTGGCTCGCCACACATGACCACCCGCCGCCTGGCTTGCGCGTGATTGGTCAGAATAACTAGGTCTTGCAAAAAAGATCCATTCAGCAACTTGCTGCATATTTTCCACAAAAATACTCGAGACATCAAACATGTCACAAACTGGGGGATGTTCATCAGGGTATTGGTCTGGCGGTTTACAGCGTGCGGCGTGAACACGCCCATTATGAGAAAGTGTCAGGAAAGGGCGGACAGTTAACAACAGTAAGAGAGTAGTGGGTGTAAGGCTGACCAGTCTTCCCTCATGACGGAAACGTGATGGTCACCACCTTTTACACATCCCCACTTCTCCACTACTTAACTGTCTCCACTTCCTACGAGATCAAGGAGCGCTCAATCATGACTTGTATAAATAGGTTTTCAACCTATTTCGACAAACACACAAGGGTTATCAACACAAGTATCCAGAAAAACACCAAAGAACTGATAAGCTTACATTCCACAAGCCAGATCCATATTCTGATACAAGTCATAAAAGAGCCACACCTTCAGAGTTAACCATTCTGATCTCAACACCTTCTTCGCTTCCTTCCCTAAGATCAACCCTTCTCCTTCACTTTGTGACCGAAGCAAGACTGGAACGTCCATTTCTTGGTTTAGGCCAGGATTGTACAGATTGATCTCTCGAATCTAAAAGTACTCCCGTGCAGTGCATTTTTTTAGGGTTTGAATTCGTTTCTCATCAACACACCCAAATTTACCAAAACCAGCAGAATCAGTTTTTACCCCAAAATAATTGTAATGAGAAACCCGGACTAATTCTTATTTAAGTCCCTGAGCATGCCTCCAATAACTCGCAGTATTACAAAGACAAATAAGGAGGAAGCTCAAAAGGTTAAGGATTGTCAAGGAATCAATATAGAAAGGAAGAAGAAGATCATATCAAAAATCATGTCTGGTTATGATACCGATAGTTCTGCTGGATCCCAAGATGAGTCATGTATGTTGGCTTACAACCTTCAAGATCCAACAAAAACCAAGTGGATACCTTCTGATAGTATGATTGACTATATCCATGGTTTTGAAGAACTAAGAACCAATCTCATAATGACGGTTCAAAATCAAGATTGGCTCAAGGATAGGATTGAGGAAACAAAAGCTGATCTTACAGACATGAAGGTTCAAGTTGAAAAGCTTGAAAAACAGGAAGTGGTTGCAGACAAGTGTCTTGAGACATGCTTCAAAAGTTTGAACACTGAAGAAACCTCAGTGAACAATAGAGCACCACTAGAGATTAAGTTATATGTTGTAATACTTAATCCAAGAAAATAGACATCAGTTTTTGATTTATTTCGTTTATTGTATAAGGTCTATTTTTGAATAAGGAACTATCAATTATTTATGAATAAAATTATTATCTTATAATTTTTCTTATGATAGTTTCCGATTACATAGCTTGTGCTTGAATGTCTATATTTTTGCTATGTGTTTTCGGTTTATGGGATGTCTGATTTCGGTTTTCATAACCTTAATATTCGATCTCATATGATGTGAACCCTTATGGTTTGTGTGACTTTTAGATTTAGCGGGATTAAGTTCTAGCCCATGTTGGTAGGCTTTATCAAAGGATCATAAGGTGTTCCGATTGAAACTCATATGTGAAAAGTCACAATATGTTGAATCAATTTGTGTTTACATGAGTTGTGTTTAGCAAAAACATATGTGTTTCGGGTTTTCAACTTTTTCTATTGGCATGCATTAGTTAAAAACCGTTTCAACCTTTCTCTGGTAAAGGTTGTTCTTGTTGTTGTTCTTTTGCTCTTGCGAGAGGATGACAACATACTGGGGGAGAGTTCTTATGTGAATTTGCGTTTAATGATATATCTTTCTGGGGAGAAGAGGATGCGGAATCTGAGGTAACGAATTTGTTAGGTAATCGTTTTCCTGTTTAAGAAAAGCCTGTTTATATTGCATATACTAGTATAACACACACGCACGATGCGCCTGTCATTTTGTTCCAAAACAAATCAAATAACCTTTCAATCAAAAATATCCATTTACACTCTCGTACGCAATTTTTAACATAATATATTATTGTAAGACTGAAAGGAAGCAATTTTGATGCGCGATGCGCCTGCTGTTCATACAACATGATAGTCTACACGTATGCGCGATGCGCCTGCCGTTCCATTCAATAAAAATCATCGTACTCTTCATTCATTGATTTTTCAATCAATGATATTCATACATAGAAAATGTCTTTTCAGATATACTTTGCTCTATATTTTTCTAAGACAAAAACTTCCTTACCTAAGCTTCCCCTGCAATACGTCGTTGAGTAGACAGCCTTGGATGCTGTTTGTCTCCTTTTACAAATGATTAAACCCTAAAGTGTGGCAATCCACCGCTTTGATTAGACCCTAATACCGTGGGAGTCCATTTCTTACAGTGTTTTCCCCCGTGATCTTCTGGCCATTTTGTCCACTCAAAAGGTGAGACAGACTCCTAGGATCTACCACTGTGGGTGCCATTCTTAAGAAGTGGTCGGATTCATTAGATTCAAAGCCAAGTAAAGTGCTAAATTACGTTCATTAGAATCAACAAAATCATCAAAACAAAGCAAAATTCATTCATTTCTCCAGTCAACGAACACTACAATCTTGAATAGAAAGTTAAATGACACTATTTCTAAAGGTAAAATCCACCAAACCTTAAAAAACGATAAAATACTTTGACAAATAACACCCTCATCGAACCAGACAATAACAAAAACATGAACCCAAAAACACCATATTTTTTTTTCGTATGTAGATGATTGGTGTAACAGAGCTAGGCTGCATCTGTCATTTGGTTGACATCCCAAGTTTTTAAATCCCGGCCTATACGTCCACGAAAAAAATACAATAATCTTCATAAAGGGAATTTCCGCCAATAAACCCAACTTAATATCTATTGTTCCTTTTGGCGTAACAAAAACGTATTTGCAAATAGATCGATCAACCATCTGAAATCACTAATGGAACAGGAATCAGTCAAAAGAATATGTTGATCGAACATTCAAACATCCCTCGACATACACATTTTTACAGCTTAAAGAGTTAAAAAAAAAAAACAGTGCAACTTAATTCACTTTAGAAGTATATCACTTACACTTTATCCAAAGCCATACCATAAAAAAAACAGTGCAACTTAATAAATGTAATCACTTTAGAAGTATATCACTTACACTTTATCCAAAGCCATACCATAAATTTCAGTCCCAGAACACGCATTTGATTGTTTGAAAATTAAAATGTCTTGGATTTCCAGTTGATGCAACCTGATAAATTATTCTTAATGGCTTCATACCTGCAAATATAAAAAGTATGAGTAATGTAAGCATAATGAATAGGAAACCTACATTATTCTCAATGTTAACATCAGGCTGTCATTGTTGGTTTTGGAATTAGTTTTCAGATGTAAGCAAAAAAGAGTGAGCAGTATGTAGGTAGACTGTAGAGAGATAGTAGATTTTTCCATATCCATTTTACATGCCCCTCCTCACATTTCATGATCATGACCTAGGCAATACGACTATTGTCCTTCCAACAAATTTTTAATTGGCCGAATGCTCGTAAACTTATGAAGTTTTATAACCATAGATTACATGTTTATAGCATATCCAAAAAAGTGGTCAGAGGATAGGATACACGTTCAAGTGAATACTAATTCAAGATGAAAAATTAAATGATCAATCATTGCTACCCAAATGAAATGCTGCAATGATGAAAATAGTTACCGTACGAAAAAATGAACAAATGTAAAGGGTGTTATTTCAGAAAATAAGATTTTCGGTGCATGGGAGGAAGACGGCTAACCTTTTTCTTTTTGTGCTTGCATCAATGCCTGACATTGAGCCTGTTAATAAGTCTCAGACTTTTGCAGATTCTGGAGCTAGATGGCCGGGTTGCACTCCACCGAAGCATCATATATACTGCACTTTCACGGGATCTCTTCCTCGAGGCATTGTCAGATCCCGTTGAAGGAACCGTAACTTCTCTTTTATCTAATTACATTCTTCGGATGCTGTCAGGTGAAAGCAACTTGAAACTAAAAATTAAAAAAAAAAACTCATTATGAAATTGCATTATATCTGGTAGATGTTTTAGATGTCAAGTGAAACTCATTATGAACACCACTGTCTTTAAAAATCTCCTATATTCTTTGCCTCATTTCGTCAAACACTTACAAAGCACCATCAAAATCCCTAACAAATTACATAACAATGTACTAATTTTAAACATAAATGTTAAGAAGATCTAACCAAAGTGAGAAATTATCAGGATCAAATTACAGTAAGCATTTCCCTTCAGCCGAGATTCCAATTTTTTCAGACCACTCGATTTGGGGATTTTGCGATTGAGTTTGAGCTATTACGAATGAAATTGAATAATTGTTCTCCAACCTAGCTACAGAATCACAATGTTGTTCTTTCATATGGTTCGATATGATTATAATCAGTTGTGAGGATATGTTAGAAGCAGCAGCTCGATCGCTGGAATGGAGGGTTTCGAGTTTTTCTTTTTTGTTTTTGATGGGTTGTTGGAGAAAAGAAACAGCAAATAGACATATACCCTTGTGTTAGTCGGGATTCACGAAAAAGTGAAGAAGAGAAAATGGAATACGAGGGGTATATTGGTCAGTTCACTGGCAACCAGAGAAAACCCCTCTTTTCTTTATATTAGTATAAGATTTTGTTTTTGTTTAACAAAATTTCGGTACAATTGATATATTTCATTATGATGTGTATGGATGTGTGTGTGTTCAATTGTTTCCGGTTAAGCAAAATTGTGTCAATTTGTTTGGCTTATTGTTTGGTATCTTCTTTATTGTTGGGTATCAAGTGTTTTGCTTAACGAAATTTCGGTGCAATTGCAGTGCTATAATGTCTATGTTTGTTTCAATTGCTTCCGATTAAGAAAATAATTGTGCAAGTCAATTTATTTTGGTTTGTATGTATTGTTTATGGCTTAACAAAATACGGGATCATTTGTTTAGTCCAATTCGATTCCGGATAAGAGAAACTAAGTTAATTCTAATCTTAGTTAGACTTATCAAATTGAAGGATTCGGTTATTCAAGTCTAATCGAATGCCTTGACAAGAAAAACTAGTTAACTAACCTAGTGTTTGTCTTGTCTAAAGAGAAAGGTCTAAGTTATTTTCTGAATGATTAGAGCCTGATGAGAGAAATAAAGTTAATTCTGATATTTATTTTGGTTTTATCGAAGTAAGCGATTGTATGTGTACAATCGGTTTAACAAGGGAACTAAGTTTCTTAGTCAATTTGTTAAACTATTAGGGAAAATTGCTTCGGGCAATAATTTTCCTTGATAACATATTAAAACTAAATTACTTGTAGTTTCGGTTTTAATACTGGTTGTCTAAAAGTGGTATGTGAAACCTTCGTGCTTAACTCTTATAGGTTGTTTACAAGTCTTTTAGATTTGTAAGATCCTTTCGGTTTGACCTGTATTTGCTTGAACCTTTGTCATTTTGTGACAAAAAGGGGGAGAAATATATGGAGTAAACAAGTGATTTGCATTCACTAAGGAAAGGACGCCTAAACGTTATATCTAACGAAAGAGTAAAACATTGACTAAGGGGGAGAAACATATCATATTGCTGTGTAGTCATTCTATACTACAAAAGTGGAATAACAAATTAAAGATGTTCGGATTGAATATCTACCTATCTTACCTTTAGGGGGGAGTATAAGCTTTGTTATTCTGATGTCAACAACGACATTTATTGATTGAATATATGCAGGTTATTGTGCTGTTGAAACTTGGAATCAAGCGTATGTATAATGAATTCTTGTAATTTGTTTATCCATATGTATTAAGAGTTTTGTCAATAAAATTGACAAAGGGGGATATTGTTAGAGCATAGCTCGGTTGAACCCACCAAGCGTTGGTATGTCAAGTCTGGTTGTCATATTTTAGTGAGTCAAAACTCATCTAAGAGTCGCTTGATTATGTACTAGAGACAACTTCGTTTAGGTTAGACTAGAAAGTCTAGGAATGTTGAGACATACAAGTATTACTCGAAGACCTGAAGAACGTGAAGAAACAACGAACTACAACGACAACATCATCCTTCCTCTTGAGGTTAGTAATATTAACTTGAACTGTTTCATTCCTAATGTATCTTTCAAGTCGTGTTATATTGAAAACATAACTACAAAGCTGTGTATGGATATATTACTCTAGTAGTGAGACATGATCACATGATCATAGTATTGGGGAATTAGACTACGAAGTATAACGCTTATCTTTTGAACTTCGTAGATATGACATCGACATAATCTTATGAATGCTGTTATGATTATGTGAATGGGTAAAGGTGAAGATTTCATCCTAGGAAACAATTTTTTACATTTGTATAAAGGAAGTACATTCATGAACTTGTTCTATGAATTGAAAGGAAATCGCTAGGCTTATTGGTATGGCTATTCATTGCAAATCTTTTGATTTCTAATATGTGTGAGATGGTAGAACCGGTCGTAACTTTGTTATGTATCTTGGTACAACTAATCACAATGCCTGACTTATGATTTTGGTATGACTGGTTTTGATTAATTAGTGTAACCGATCCTAAGTAATCACCTGATATGGTATGATCGATATTTGTAATTGGTGTGACCGATCCTAGTAATTGGTGTGACCGATCACAGATAAGTTGTGTAATCGATCCTTGTAATTGGTGTAACCGGTCCTAGTAATTGGTGTAACCGATCCTGGTAATTGGTGTAATCGATCCTAGTGACTGGTGTGACCGATCACAAGTAATACCATGTGTATATGCTAACTGGGCCTGGTAATTGATGTAACCGATCCTGGTAACTGATGTAACCAGTCCTGTTAACTTGTGTGACCGATCACAAGTGCTTCCATATTAGGATATAACCGATCCCAGTGATTGGTAGAACCGATTGAACCCGTGGATGTGATTTGATATCTGATCAATCACATAGTTATCTTGAAATACAGATGAACCAATTCTAAACTTGTTTGGAAGTGTGGTATAATTGATACCAAGATTGTAAATATGAAAGAGGATTTACAAAGAAGAGATGTCAACATTCTTTGAACACGTACACTAACTCTTATCTTTTATTGTTCAAAGATATTCCTTAGTACTCAAGGAGATCCTGTTCTGAAATAAATTAAGAATCTTTTAATTAAGGTTATTAGTTTTGTATGTTATAATTACCAGCAATAAAATGCATATCTCTAGAGAATAAAAATTAGTAATGTGCATTTACTAATTGGAGATTTTCTACTAAGAGATTTCGTGAAATATTGGACAAAGCATTTACTGGAATTATGAAAACCGAATGGGCATTTATTGCATATCTTGAGAATACTTCGGTTTTGGAAATTCCTTGGTGTCCAAACATCCTTGGTCTATAAATACCTAAGTTTGCATTTCTAGCAAACTATCCTAAGAGCCAGGCAAACTTCATCTTTTTGTTGTTTCTGGTGGAGCCGTCTAATCGGAGAGGAAAGTACCCTAATTAGGCGAAATCTCTTACGACCGCTCGTTTAAAGACTTATGTGGGATAAAGAAGCTCTACGAGTACCATTGGTGGGAAACTAGATAATTGCAGTGTTATTAGTTTTTGATTGATTTGATTGACTAACGATTGTTGAAACTTTGATTGCACCTAGTTTTTTTATTCTTGAGAATCTTCTCTTCTGATATAAGATTCACTCAAACTAGATCGAAGTATCGACAGGATCTTTAGAACTGTTTGTAGATCTAACGACATCTTGTGATAATCCATTGTTAACAGACTTCGTTTTACGTGTGATTGATCACAAGAGATTCAAGTGGTGTTGTGCAGGTTTTAATTGAAGATTAAAGAAGATTTAAAGACGAAGAAGATTTCTTATTGGTTTCTCATATCTTTGTGTTGCACAAACCTTGATCGGCTGTGATCCAACTAGAATCCGATTTATTCGATTGATTAGTTGCATAAGATCGGTTACGCCTAATAGTTCTCTTGAGATCTATTTTGATTGTTACAAATCCGAATCTTATTACTTCGGTAATAGAGATTGGATTGATCTAACCAGGCAAAGGATTTTATTTGCTTAAACGGAAGAGCCTTCGCATATGACTTGAGATATCTTATCTTAAAGAATCAATAGAGTTGTTACCAAATAGATTTGTTGTTCCTTTACTGTTTGGAATCGATCCAAAGGAATTGTTCCAGTGCGTGCACTCATCGAAGTCGGAAGCGCAGGGATACTGAAGAAACTAAGTGAACTAGGGGAAGTTGCTTGGTCTCAACTATACGAAGTTGGTTTAGATTCTGTATAGCGGCTTAATTCTGAGAGTATTCAATTCTGGACTTGGTCCCGAGGTTTTTCTGCATTTGCGGTTTCCTCGTTAACAAACTCTTGTTGTGTCTTTTACTTTTCTATTTCTGCAATTATAATTGTTTATTATAATTAGAAGTAAAATACACAGACGTTAACTCCGCTTTACTTGATAGTAATCCTATAGAGTTTGGTTAAGTCCGAACATATTATCAAGTAATCACACTTTGGTAGTCGTATTGTGTCGATCTTGTATCCATAGATAATTACACAAAGTGTGAATACCGATTGTTGTATTGTCTCGACTTTGTCCATAGACAATCACTTTCGGTAAGAGGACTTATAGGTGGATAAATTAAAGATTGTGGTGTATTTGGGTACCCTCGTCTTTTCACCCCCCATATTTTGATTTAGTCAGCCTTCATGTATGATGGATCATATGACATGGTGATATTTTCCATAGCATCCTAGGAGATGTATGTCATATGTGAGGAAAAAGCTTGTCTGAGGTCGGGCATCGACCTAGTATGGAAATTTTTCCGAGAGAGAATCGGAGGCGGTGCCATCCATGAAATGAGCGAAAATCTTATCATTGTCAATAAGAAGAGTTGAGGCATGTACATTGTCTAGTTAGAGGAGCAACGCGAGTTGTCCGTCCATTTAGAGGAGTAGAGGCATGGCGAGACGGAGGCCTGGTGTTCGTGTATGAGAAGATCAGAGACGGTGTATTTTTATGAAGAGGGTAGAGACGTAATTCCTTTATGTAGCTTGCGAGCTTTAAGGTATGAAAGTTATCATGAACATGCTTGTAAATTCAGAAACGTTGAATTTCATATGTCATGAGTTCAATATTATTTATGAACTAAGGATGGGTCGCGCTTGAGTCTTGTATGTGGATGAAGCTCATATTACGTCTTGAGGTTGGCTTGGATCCTGGCTCGAGCTTAAACTTAAGTCTTGTCTTAGGATTATACTCGAGTACCGTCTTTATCTTAGGTCTGAGTATCGTATTTTTCCGTAAGATTAAATCTCATCTTATGATTAAGCTTAAATCTTGTCATAGGCTTATTAGATTCAAACATTCCTTAACGATTGTGAATGAAGCTTGTGTTGGGCGCAATAATCAAAAACAGGAAAAATTAAATAAACAATAATTATTGATATTTAGCTTATTTATAATAGAGGTGATCGATTTGACGAAACGAATGAGCCCCTAGGTCCCTGAAACAGCAATACAACAAAACTTTGTCAAAACAGAGTGAGTCACGTGTTTAATACGCTATCCTTAAGACATTAGCGCCCAGCTACACTCAAGAGTGATGTTATAGCCCTCACAGCAAGGATGGCTCCAGGATAAAACACCATACTACATATACTACTAGCATATACTACATATACTACTAAGTCAAGTCTCGGGCTAGATTAGAATTTGGTAGATATCACCCTTGAAAACCGAAGATCGACGAAGACATTTTGAAGAACTTATGTATCAGGTATGTGAAGACCGAGCCATTCTATTTTAATCACTATCTTACCATTCTATCTTTTTAAAACGATGTCGTATGACTTCTAGTAGATTTACAAATAAGGAATTTCGAGTCAAGCTTGTCTTTTTAAAAATCTCGAAATATGATTTTAGCAAAGATGTTCAACGATCCTTAACAATATCAGTTCTAAGAAACTTGTGTTTCAATTAATTTGTGGATCCTTTGAAAATTTCCCATGCATTGATTTAATCACTTAGGAATGTTTCAAACATCATAAGAGAGAAATATTGAACTATCTGATATTTCTGCTCAGTGTAGGTTGGTGAACCAGTTCGCAAACCATATATATCTGAGATTCAGAAATACAGGAGGGTTGGCAAACCAGTTCGCAAACCGTGAGTTCAGTTGGGAACACTGCACGAACCCGGTTCACGAACCGTTGTGAACTAATCTATTAAGTTGGTATTATAAGCTAGCAGTTGGTGAACCCGGTTCACGAAACGTAGTCAACTGAGTTCGGTAGTCTTGTAGGGTTAGTGAACCTGGTTCACGAACCATTGCACCCTGACTCGTGAATAATCTGAATGGTTCACGAACCGTTGTACCAACTTTCTCACTAGATTTTAGCAGATGCTCAATGAATTATTTATTAAATATGTTTAGCATTGCTAGAACTCTCTCAAACGCCTGTAAGACTTCATTGATCACTAAAACATTTATATGTATGCATCATGATTAAACTCTTAGGTGTTTTAATCAACATCAAATTGCTTTAGTTCTTTGGCATACTTAACGAACCGAACAATCATTATACACGGTTCTAGAACCAGTTCCTAGTGTATATTCTTCTATTGTATTTTCAAGACTTAAAAGTGTTTAATTGATTCTCAAGTTATCTGAGCTTGAATTCTAAGCAACCCATGGTATTTGAAAACTATAAATAGAGATGCTCTTTCAACTGGGAAATCTAATCCCTGACACTTTGTGTCCTAGTTGATTCTAAAGTTATCCTTTATAGATGTGGATTTCCAGTGAAAAACATAATTAGGTCTGCGACTAAAAGATTTCGCTTTGGGGATTCCTGGAGCCAGGTCCGACTATCTTTACCTTGATAGTTTGTGAATCCCGGTCTTGCTTTTCTGTTATCGAGGTTCTTGTAATCTCTTTCAGGCAAGATAGAGATCTTAGAGTATTTATTGAAGATTTTTCTTGAGATGTGGTTAAGCATCTAGGTTGCTTTTCGGGAGTCGTAAGTTCCGGATTTGTGAGGTTTGCTAGATTTTTCTATTGCAAACAAATTTGCCCACCTTTATCTTTGATCTAAACGAAAATCAAATAGGCTTATCTGTTATAGGTAGATTGGTATCAAAAGTATTCACTTCTGCTGAAAGAACTCTTAGGATGTAAATAACGTCAGCTAAGGGAATCAATTGCATAGAGCCTTGTGAGGTTCAAGAGACTTAAGGAGAACGACTGAATCGCTTGGAGGGTAGATTCAGTCTCAACTACATTCCAGTCCGAAGTATGATAGTAAGCTTAATACCGTTTTGTGTTCAAATCTGGACGAGGTCCCGGGGTTTTTCTACAGTTGCGGTTTCCTTGTCAAAACTTCTGGTGTCTTGTGTTTTTCCTTTTCCATACTATATTGTTTAACTTTATAATTGGATTTACGCAAGTTATACGTATTCAATCTTAGTAGATACGTCCATCTAACTGTGATCTATTACGAGACTCGTTCTTGTAGAATTCGTATCTTGAAAGATAGATAACAAGTTTAATTACTTGGAAGAATTCAGATTATTTGGATACGACTAGATTGATCTTGGATATTGATTCTTGAGATAGTCCAAGTACTCTTCTTAAAAATTAGGTTCACAGACTCTTGTCTATATACATATTGATTGAGAAGAGGCTAGAGATATGAACTCTATATACATATTATCAAGGACCATTCAGTTGGTCAACTTGCAATTGTATTATGTTTTGTCCACGCAGGTTACCGAAAGAAAAAGTTGGTGGTGTACTTGGTACCCTTGCGTTTTCAATTTTCCTTGGATTATTTATATAAGTTTAGAAAAGCTTGTTTATATAATATCATAGTATCACTTAATAAAGGGAATTTTCCAATGTTTGACTAATAAGTTTATATAGTCTCTTAAAACAACTTAAGAAGTGAGAACTCCTCGATGTCGGACTAATAAGCTTTTCATTCACAAAAGAAAACAGGAAGTTATTATTTTCTTAAAATCTTTAGAAATTATTTTTTATATATTCTTTTCCAACAATCCTCCACATGAATGAAAACTTCATTAAAACATGAAAACAAAAATAGATCTCGGTAAACCAACAACTCAATCTCATGATCCGACCTGATCGAACGGACTGGCGGACTGTGAGTGTGTTAAAATCACACTAGCCATGCCAACGTACTCACCCTCACACAAAAGTGTGTTGACCCCAGGGTCATACTATGGATTGTAAAAATCATAGTAGTATGGAGAGCTTTCATATTTAGCTTCCCATACGTGGGACTAAAGATTCTGTTCACCAAAGTGAAAATGGGATAATGAACCCCTTAGTGACCCATAGTTTCAATTGACAACCTAATATCCCCAAACATATAATTTGTATGAGAAAAAATTTAAATTAAAAGATTTTTTTTTTTGTTAATTATATCCTTACTCGCGGCCTATATATCGGTCCGATACTGCTGATTTAATCGGAATATTCATGTATCACCGATATTTTGCGTATCGTTTAGGTTAAATGCAATAAACGATAACTTTCGATATTATCGTCCGGTACGACAAATATTAACTACTTTGGTCATAAGTACCAATAATACCAAAACCATCAAAAAAAAATGAAATTCATTTTCCAAAATAAATTAAATTTCGATAAAAAACGAAATCACATAAAAGAACGAGAAATACCATTTTCGGCAAATGTGTCCATGAGGTCCTTAACCTTTACATAGTGAGAGAGATTACCGGACTACTTGCTAGGGACAATGAACGCGGGTCTTGAACTGCTAGCATTTGATGTAATTCGCGATAACAACCACGCATGATATCTCCAAGGTTGATGCCAAACTTGTGCAGTTGTGCTCATTTTGGCCAGGAGCAAAGTTCTTAGTTTCATGAATGCTCTAGAGAATTTGCTCATATTCTCATAGGAAGCAGGCCCACTTCCTCATTCAAATAAATGAGTTCTATCAAAGAGTGTTACTGCTACACCCCACTTCAATCTTAAACTGAAAATATATAACTCATTAAGACTTATTAAAATTCATCCTCCACATGCAGTCACACTATCCCATCAATACACCATAAGGAGGGACATAGAATGCATTTCTCTTTGATAGTGCATACCTTAATCACCAAAAATTAGTTGTCTTATTGAACCTTGATCTTGGGATCTCCAGTCAATAAAATTGGGTGTCCTTCATGCCAATTTTATTTCATGAGCTTAAGTCCCACCCTCGATGTTTAACTTACTATCTCTAGATATCATTTCGTCAAAGGATCCACAGAATTCTCATTTGACACCACAAAGTTTGTTGTGATTATCTTGACTTTATAATTTTAGTTCATTTATACAAATATAATTGCAGTTCCTTGTTTTGATAAGCCTAACTAGATTAGATAACTAGTTTTCTTGTCAGAGATCGATTACACTTGAATGATCGTACTTTATTTTGATAAGCCTAAACTAAGATCAGAGTTAACTTAGTTTTTCTTACCATGAACCAATTATGAAATAACGATACCTTATTTCGATAAGTAGAACTAGGTTAGATAACTACTCTCTTATCAGAAAACGATTAACCAAAAATAATCGTTACCTCACTTCAATAAGTCAACCTAAGATGGGAATCGACCTCGTTAGTTATCGGGAAAGAAATTATCAAAAATAATTGTTCCCTCAGTTTCCACAACCACTCACCCCACAAAGATATATCGTTTAAGCACTAGTTCAAAGTATAACTCTTCCCTTGTATTTGTTATTCCCTGAAAAATAAAAAAAATAACAAAGAGACGACCTTTACCAGAGAAAGGTCGACAAAGATCTTAGCAATTACATGCCACAAAGTAAAACTCTAAAACCAAAACTCATATGTATACGAAATACACAACTTATGAAACATAAATATATGATAAAGCAACCATAAAGGTTAGATATGAAATCTGCTAAATCAAAAAGTCACAAAATCATAAGAGATATGCTAATACGAGACCGAAACTTATATTTAGTAAAAGCTAACAATTAATCTCATGATTGAAAGCAAAGCAACAGATGTTAAATAGGAACAAGCAATGCAATCATAACTATCAGAAGAGTGACACAAAATTTGTAAAATAAAGCTCATCATTCATATTATTGATAGTTTGAAAATAAATTTACACAATCATTGACGTGAATCAACTATTGAATAGTTTATTCAACAATTTAATCTTAAAGTGAGATTATACATAGAGTCACCTCTTTTAGTGATCATCTTCAATATCTTCAAACTTTTCGGGATTTTCATCCTCTACATCACGACTGATTTCCCGAACACGATTCACAGTATTCTCATTATGTTCATTGGCTAGAACAATAAATTTTCGATTGACATTACGAGCATATTCCCTATTACCAATTCCAAGTTTAATCAGATTTTTTTGGTTATGGATAATAGATCTTAGTAATGTTGCATGTTTGTGATGAGTTTCAACAGTACTGAGAAGGATCTGTCTAAGACTGAAGATATATACCAAGCTTAGTATCCAAAAAAACAGAATCCAATTACCCAAAAATATACAAGGAAAAAAAAACTCAATTAACAAAATTCCAGAAACAAACAAGTCATTTTTTTTTAATTGAACACATATAATAGAGTAATTCAACATATGAAACCCCAAGTTTTGATCCGAATTATATTGAATTACTGACTGGTCAAAGTAGTCAACAAAAAGTGGCTTTGAAATTTCTTCTTACTTAGAAAATTTCTTCAAGTTCAACTGAAATCAACAAAAAGAAGATGAAGATGTTGCAAAGCACTTTATCAAGTATGAGTAGACGATGTTGTGGTTCAGTGACACAATCTTGTTGCTCGAGAAGAAAAATAAGATGAAGGTATAGATTCTGGTGGTGGTGTAAGTAGTTGATGTATGAGAGAAATGAGGAACCAAAGAAGATTGAATATGTGGAAGAAGAAACCTCTTTGTGCAGTTATGGAGAGAAACTTGGAGAATGAAAATTGTTTGATTAAGCGTCACCCTCCCTTATTTCATTCATCCACATACCCACACGTAACATTACTGAAATTTCTTGGCAGTCCATTCGGATGATACAGATCGTAGGATCGGCCTCCCGGATCAAAACTGGCCTCTCATTGGTTTTTTGATCTCAAAGTCAAACACCATCTTCTTCTTTTTTGGTGGTCGTGTAATAGCTTTCTAGGCCGTTCTTTCTGTTTTTTTGAGTTTCTGGGAATATATATATATTTTTTTTTTATATATATCAGTGGTCCGGACGTGGGTTCTTCACTATATAAGCCCATGTTTTTGGGCTTTGTCTTGGGCAAGAGGTTAAAGCCCCATAATCGCTCTTTCTCTTCTATATTCAGCAACTCCGTGGAAAGTATTCATCTCTTCAGAAGAACACTTTTGTCTCTTTTTTTGTTGTTGTTGCCTCAGAACACTCTTTTCAAATCAATTTTTAGGGTTTACTCTTGAGAGCTTCTGCAATGGATCTCGACTTAAACGCTCCTCATTCAATGGGAACTACCATCATTGGAGTGACTTATGATGGCGGTGTTGTTTTAGGTGCAGATTCAAGAACTAGTACAGGTAAAAAAAAAAAAAGGGTTTTTTCTCTCTATTTTGACTTAATTTTTTACCAAGCGAAACTCCCTATTCTGTGTTACATTGATTCTTATTTCTGTCTCTTTTTATACATCTTGTGAGTTCTTTTATTGATTTGTGTATTTCTTGTTAATCGATTTATTTAGGGATGTACGTGGCTAATCGGGCATCAGACAAAATCACACAGCTTACAGATAATGTTTACTTGTGTCGTTCTGGATCAGTAAGAATCTTCGTCTTTTTTTACTTCTGCTTACAATTATTTGTGCTTTTTAAGCATTTCATTCATAAATTAGGTTTAAGTTTCATCTTATGGTTCTGCTTGGCACACATATATCTGAGTAGTAAAAATTGGGGTATGAAAAAGAGGAAAATTTTCAGATTAATCCACTTTCAGAAAGATGGTCTTAAAAAAAAAGAGAATAGAAGAAACACTGGTCTATTGTTAACAGATTGTTCCTTTTAAACTGTATTAACAGATTGTTAGATGAACAAGCTAGCCATATGGATGTAGTGAATTGCTTAGTCATATGGATGTAGTGATTGAAAGTAGTTGTATAGCTATATTTTTTGAGAAGCGGAAGGGAACTGATTGGGGTTTATGCCTCTGAATCAGCATAATCAACCCATAGACATGGTTGTTGAGGATAGAAGATACCCCAGTTTTACTCTAGGCATAACGTTACAAACATGTGTGTGTTCTATTAACTTAGGAGAGCGATCCAAAGTAATGACCGAGTAATGGTATTAAAAACTCAATATGAAGTATATTATATACCAAATTATGGAAACAAGTTCTTTTAGATGCACTTCTGGTAGAGTGTTGCACTTATAACTATTAACTATTAGAAGATTCTCTCTCTCTCTCTCTCTCTCTCTGTAAGTACGATGTCTGCCTAGTCCTCGACTAGTCCTTGTAGGCGCTAGGTTTCCTTGGCTGCCGGATGACATTAACTACACAGGAAACAGCCAAAAAAATAATTATGCTAAAAATAAAATATGTAACTGTATCATGTGGTAGTTCGTAATCATTCGGTAGAAAGCCTGACAGAAGCATAAACACATCAAAAACATCGGGCCTAATATCCACTGAGAATCTTTGATAGCTCATGTGGTATTATGTGAAAATTCTGGTAAGCATAGGTAGGGTGGCGAAGGCAATTGGCTGAATTAATTTAGGTATAATGTTTCGTTGGAATTGACATAATGGGCTAATTTTCTTTCCTTTGAATGTAGGCACATGATTTTTATTTTTATTTTCATTATTTTTGATGCCACATATTGTCTTTCATGATTCCCATGTTCTTTGAGTATGTTCTGTGTTTCGAAATGTGACAAATGTTAGTCTCTTACTTGGTAGGTAACTAGTGTCTCTACATTTGTCCGTTTTTTTCTAATACACACAATGAGATTGATATTGCTTACACACATGCATATTATTACTCATGGGATGCATTTTTTAGATAAAATGTAATCATTTGTAACAGCGAGATAGTGAATATAATTTAGTTTTTTAGCTAATTATAGAATTGAAGTTGTTTATCGTGAAACGGAAATAATTTGATGTTCTAGCATCGTGAGAATAATCTGGTTTTGACATAACTGAACCTTTCTTGTATTTAAATGCCTTTGATTTGAACGGCGCTGTGTTTATAACTTTGTATTAGGCTTTTTTGTTCATTAAGATGATAGTTCTCGCGCGTGTTTTATTACTGTTGCTACATGCTAACTTCTTGCGATCATGACAGGCTGCTGACTCTCAAATTGTTTCTGATTATGTGCGTCACTTTCTTCACCAGCACACGTGAGTGGATGTGTTTCTCTCTTTTTACTTTCATCATGTCTTTTCCTTTTCCTCTACTGCCTTGTGGTTTCAGACTTGGGAGGAAGTGTAAATTATTATTTATCCATGTCAGAAGAAAAATAAAGAACTACTCTGTTGATCACTGTTACTTAACCTAGCACATAACAAAAACGAGTTGTCTTCTTTACATATAATATTATGTGTGTGTGGTGAACGGGCCATAAATCGTGGTTTCAGACTTGGGAGGCAGTGTTAATTATTATTTATTTTTCAGAAGAAAAATAAAGAACTACTCTGTTCATTACATATATATACTATAGGAGATGTGTCTTCTTAGTTTCTTACCTGATCACTGTTACTTAACCTAGCACATAACAAAAACGAGTTGTCTTCTTTACATATAATATTATGTGTGGTGAACGGGCCATAAATCACAAAGTTGTTATTAGTCATTATTTGAGTGGAGATTTTAGAGAAAGACAATATTAACATTTAAATGTTTTAATGCTGAACTGTATCATCATAAATGAATATTTTTAAAAGAGTAATTAGTTCAGGAATTGCAATATGGTGCATTCAATGGAACCGAGCTAGAGAGTGTCTTGAATTCAGGTCATACCTTTAGAAAGGAATTCAATTGTGTATGATCTTCGTTGATGTTGCACGTACACATTGGTGCGTGGGGTCTGACCCATCTGTGGGTAGGCATACAACAAGTCGATATTTTATGCGTTTCTCTTTGTAGTCTTCTCCTGCAGCGAATATAACTGATAAGAACTACATTCACTTATCAATTTTTTATGGGCGCAGGATACAACAAGGGCAACCTGCAACTGTAAAAGTGGCGGCGAATTTGATTAGGTTGCTGGCATATGGTAACAAAGTATGTTTGTGTACTCCTCCTAATTTATAGCTCTTGGTAAAGGGGTAAAGCAAACATGATATATTCGTAACATGCAAGCTAGTGACATTGTGAATATATGCGATTGCAATGCGCTTTTCATCTGTTCTTGTAAAAGAAATGGTGGTGGATCTTAAGCGCTGATAGAGCACCTCTCACAGCTGGAACGTAATCCCCTTGAAGAAGCTTTGGTGGCTTCAAGGATCCATATATAACTTCCAGTACTTTTTTGTTTTGTTTTGTTTCGTTTATAGGAATATTTCTATGGAACATATATCATACTATTTTCCTGCGAGTTAGGTATCTTCCTTTCCTTGTTACAATAGGGTGTGTATGCTTCTGATTTATGTTTTTCATGTTACCTACTCGTCAGAACATGCTTCAAACCGGTATGATTGTTGGTGGATGGGACAAATATGAAGGAGGTAAAATATATGGAGTGCCTCTTGGTGGGACAATTGTAGAGCAGCCTTTTGCTATTGGAGGTATGCTTTTCTTACCTTATTTCGACCTGACTGTTATAGTGGTTATTATTATTGCCCGTTTAGCCAAGAAAGATTTGATTGGATATCGGTGTAACTGATATTACTGCTGTTATGTTGTTTCCTACTAATGCTGACTTGTAATCCCTTCATGTTATTCAGGGTCTGGTTCCAGTTATTTGTATGGATTCTTTGATCAAGCATGGAAAGATGGGATGACCAAGGATGAAGCTGAGGTGATGCTAATTGATGAATGTTAATTTATGCTTGATACTCTACCAATATGTTGTAATTTTTAATTGATATTTAAGTTATTAAGGCAGACCTTTTAGCTTTTTGATATTGATCAAGGCTTACATACAATAAAGTAAAGAAAAGGGAGAAAAATGGAAGATCAAAGTCGTAACATGTGCTGGCCCATAATCTTGACTCAGCTGCCATTTCTTTTCTTGTAGTTTTCTTATTCTGTAAAAGCATCAGTGATGTAGTTCAATTTATTCGTACAGTATTTTAACGTTGCATATTTACTACAGAAATTAGTGGTGAAGGCTGTCTCTCTTGCCATTGCTCGTGATGGTGCAAGTGGAGGTGTCGTTCGTACTGTCACTGTAAGTTCTGTTTTCCTTATATAGTTGACAGTTCTCGCTTCTTCCAAGATTACTGAGGGAAAACTGAATCCATCTCAGCTGTGAACTCTCTGTCCGCGCAAAATTGACCAGTGGTGGATCTGGATCTAATGTTTCTTTTCTGGTGTTTGTAGATTAACTCAGAGGGAGTGACAAGGAATTTCTATGCTGGGGACACCCTTCCGTTGTGGCATGAGGAGTTGGAGCCCCAGAACTCATTGTTGGACATACTATCATCAGCCCCCATCGAACCAATGAGAACATAGAGAACCTAGAAAAAAAGGGAAATAGATTCGTCTATCTTATTCCTTTTTAGGATTCGGTTTGAGATAGCTGAACTATTGAAGTAGAACTCTCTCCCTTGATTGTTATACTGTCCAAAACTCTTTATTATCAAAACACAAACAAATCACTGTGGTTATAATATATTTTTAACCGTACCTAGGTACTTTGAAGCATGCTATCATTATGTTGGTAAATGGTATGTGTACTATGTAATTCTGTTTCAGTACTCTTCATGGGTCTTTCACTTTTTAGAACTCTTTATGCTGTTAAATAGAACTCTTTATGCTGTTAAAAGTAGCGTAGGATTATAGGAAGGCTACTGTTTGTGGTACTCTTTATGCTCTCCTCCTAGATTAATGAAAAGCTAGGAGGAGACCTCTGCTAGATTCTGATCACTACCCTAATAGGAGTTCTGTGATTGAGGCTTGAGTTTATAGTTATGGCTTACATCATAATATCGTCTAAAAAACTTCATTTTCCCTCTGCTTGTTTGTGTACCAAGCTGGAGCCGAAGACTCGGTTACAATTAGTATGCTGATCCTGCTGCTTATTCTACAAGCAACTGGGGAAATAAAGTTGCAGACTCTAGAAGAGAAGGAATTAACTGTGAACTTTATAAACACTATCCTAGTTGGTTAAATTGCGAAGTCTCCTTTGTAACAAAACTGTTATAAAAAGGAATTTTTTTTTAACTGCTACAATAAAAAGGATTTTTTTTTATGAAAAATTTATTAGATAGATGCCCATTTTAGTGTGATTCAATTACTTAAGCTCGAATATCTAAACTCGAAAATAATCATATTAGCGGATAAACTAGTTCAAGTTTGCACAATTTTTAAGGCAAAGAGGATGGAAGAGTATTTTTTAAAGATTTTTTATAGCTATACCTTTATGGATTATAATTAGTAAAATTTTGAAATGATTTATTTTTCAAAATACATCACGGATATTCGTAAACTTTATAGTTTATACAATTGAAAAGTAGTTTAAAACAACCATGTAACGAATATAAACATGACTATCAAATTATACATATTACTTATACTAACAATAATCATTAAATCTCTCGTTGTTTAGTGATATTAGTCGACTATTAGTGGGGCAAAATTTGAAAATGAATATGTCATCTATTTAGGGACGCTAGAGTATTTATCAGGAATGATATAAATTTTAGTATCTAAAAAAATGTAATCTACAAAAAACAAAAATAACCAAATCACGTCTAAGAGTTGACACCCAAAAATAACCTAATACGTCTTTTCCACAAAAATAGTGAGAGTTTCTTTCTTTTGGAACTCTATTATTAGGGCTGCAAACCAAATGATTTTGGGGCTGCACCGGATTACAGTGACCAAAATGTGGATATGGGGACCAAATCCTTGTAAAAGTTCAAATATACCCCCAATAAATTTTCTTATTACCCTTTAATTAACTACCCAATCTAATTAAACAAATAATAATAAATAAAAAAGAAAGAAATCAAAATTAGTCTTCTCCTCCTCTTCCTCTGTTATTCTTCTCCTCATCTTCTTCGTTTCAACGACGATTCGTCGCCAAAAGTTTCATCGTCGATTACACTCTTCTTATAAACGATGGTGAGAAAGAAGATTAAAGACAACAAGAAGAATCGAACCAAACCCACTGATGGAGAAGCAACGAATTCACCATCATCATCTTCGAATGAAGATGAACCTGAAAATCCATAATCAGTGAATGAAGGTGTTGAAGAAGACGCTAATACTTCTGATATGACTGCTATAAGGTATGAATTGAAAACCCAACTCTTTATTTATGCCTTTGGTTGAGTATTTAGTTCGAATCGAAAATTGTAGGTCTGAAAAAACAGTTTCTGAAACTGTTAACGGTTGGGATTTTTAAACTTCCCAGCCGTAAATAATGGATATCGGATGAGAAATTACGAACTCCCAGCCGTAAAAGGAAACTTAGTTTCTTGGCCGTAATTGATTTTAAACGTCTAGGTTTTCCCAGCCGTAATTCATCATGTGTTTGGAAAAAAAATAAGCGGTCAGGTTTACGTCTAGGATTTTCTAACCGTGATGGTAAATAACCAAGCCATAACACATGTTTCCTAGCCGTTAGTTTTGTTACGGCTGGACCGTGTTAAAATTCCATGTCGTGGGTCTTGTTCACGGCTTGGAAAACATAAATATCCCAGCCGTATGTGTTTTTATAATTTGGTCGATTAACAATTTCCCAGTCGTAATGATAACATTTTTTCCCATTTTCCCCTTGAACACTATTTTCCATATGATTGGTGTTGAACTTTGTTAAATGCATCTATTTGAACAGAGCAAATGAAAAGATGAAGAAGAGAACATAAGAAGTAGCACCTTCTAATGACTCGGCTCCGTCCTCTCGTCACGGAAACCATTGGGTGCAGATAAAAGGAACGTCGGAGGACCTGTCATTAGTAGCACAACTGAAGAAGAGATTCAAGAAGAAGTTGAACGTGCACTTGTGGTTGTTGAAAAACCAAATCTAGAGATTGAAGGAGAAAAGTTGGCCGAAAGAAGTGCTGCTGCTATTGATAAGGGTAAAACCGTAGTGGAGGGGGAGAAGAAGAAGTATCCACCAAAAGATACAACAAGAAAAATCATTGGTGCTATGGAGTTTTTACCTTCCAAGAAGAACGAGAGACCTTGGGGTGAGCCAAGAGATCGATCCGTCTTGTTTGGTTACCAATCTTCATGGGCTGTTAAAGTTTGTGCGGCAAATGTAATAAATCAAATTTAATATATGTTATTTTAATTTTATGAATTGTTAATTGTAACAAACCAATTTTTTTATTGTTTGTACTTTCCCGATAAAGCGGTCCCTAAACTAAAACACCAACAAGGAAAGTTTTAGCCGTTGGATAGAGAGCATCCAAATATGGTAGCCTTGGTAAAAGCTTCGAGGTTATGACCTGGAATCGAGGATTTGCAGAAGACCTATTATGTTGTAACTGTTTGTGGATTTAGAGAAAGATTCTGGCTCGAAACCATAACTTTTCAACTCCCGTTCGGCAAGATGACTATCACTCCGGATGATGCAAAGCAAATTACCAGTCTTGCTTTGGAAGGAAAAGTTGTATTTGAGGGCTTCAAAAATTCTATTCCTTTTGAAGAGCTTTATGTCTTGGCGAAAGACTGTCTTGGGTGGGACAAAGATGAAGCGGAAGAAGATTTGGAAACAGGTGGCGGAGCCTTGCCTAGAGCTAAAAGGAAATTCAGAGAAGCGGGCGAACGTCATGAATCAATGCGTATTGCAAGGAAGATTAACTTGGTTCGTCTGAGGGAAAAGTTTGAGCATTCTGGCCCCAAGGCTGATAGTGGAAAGGTGGTGATGGACGAAGCAAGAGCTAGACATACATCTATAGCTTACTTGTTGCACTCTCTTGGCACCGTCTTTTCCCCCGATTTCTCGGGCAGTGGTTGAAGTCTCTCAATCTCGATCCGGAAACAAACGAGGTACTGAGGTACTCGTGGGGTACCGCCATCCTTTCTAGTGCGATGGACAATCTTTGTAAAGCTTCTAGATGGAATGAAACACAGATTGTGGGGTGTGTTTCTCTTCTCCGGGTATCTTTTTGTTTCCATATACAAATGTTTGTTTACTTTTCTATTGGTTTGTGTGTAATATCTTATTTATAATTCTTTTTTATTTTTTTCCGCAGTCATGGGCTTACGACCATTTTAAATGCTTGAGGCCTTCTCGAGATAACAAGTGGCCTCTAGAGAAATATAGGAGGAAGATACCCCTTTGGAGGGACCCATCACGAAGCTAAAAAGACGAAAATGGTCAAAATGAGGAAAAAGTTGGATGCTTTGACAATCAATGATGTAGTTTTCGATCCATATTTGAGACTTGATAAAGATGGAGAAGATGAAGTTGGTAATAGAGTATTTTCTGATGTGACGACCTACCTTGGACCTTTGTTTAGATCCTCATGGAACGTTTCATCAACTTGGTATTGTACTGAAAAGAGAACCCGAAACCTCTCGTTTTAAACTGGGCGTATGCGACTCCCTTTTTACTAAGAAGGATGTCAAATTGACCTATGAACCATCACCAATGATTGATCATTGGAATGCTCGCTCCAAAGAAGTAAACCAAATGAGTACAACATGGCTTCAAGCTTCATATGGCACTTTCGATGTGGATACGAGTTACATGGAATGGTCTCAAGAGTGGTCTCATCCTTATGTGAAAAATTTGGACCCGGAAATGAAGAAACACTATAAAAAAGGGAGAGAGTTCGACATCAAGGAATGATGAAGGTGATTGGAAGGAGTTAGTGGTACGTATACTACTAATCTTATGTTTGTATATATATATATTTTTTAATTATCTACGAATATTACAGTTCGTGTATTTTATATGAAAAAATAGATTGAATGAGTTCATTGGGTGGTCTAGGACATGACCCGTAGCATTAATGCGGGTGACAAGTTAACGGTCCATGAACAAAGATTACTCCGAAATCGAGTTAAAGGAGGTCTATATGCTTATGAAGAGGACTGACCAAGGAGAAGTAAGAGGGTTAGGTCTCTTTCTTCTAACGAGGACTCGGATACTCCCTCCAATGAGCATGTTCAATCAAAACAAGGAAAAGGTGGTCGAGGTGGACGTGATGGAGGTAAAAAAAAGTCCAATTCTAGGTGGACGTGGTCGAGGTACAAGTTACAAAAGTGGAAAAGGTCCAAGTGGTCGAGGTGGACGTGGTGGAGGTAAAGAAGCTTGTATGGGCTGTCTTAGGCACAACAATTTAATAAAGATATTTCCCACTAATTAACTAGTAATATAACGCTAGTAAGAGATCATCCCCACCGAGAGATGTGTAATTGATATGTTATTTGAATCAGCAAAATAAAGTAAAAGACAAAGGGGGATTGGTTGTAAGATAAATATAAAGACAATAATAAAGAAAATAGATGATCAAGGAATCCTTCGCCGTTACCAAGCGTTAACATGATCAGAATACTTATCTATCTTCCATTGGAACCATTCATCACCAACCGTAGGATAACATGTACGCTTAGCTATCCCAAAAACTCCTTGTATCACCGGATAACAGGTACGCTTAGTCACCGGATTCTATCCAACTGATCCGCCTTGAGGTACGCTTACAAGGTGTAACTCAATCGAACGTTTTAGGGTTTGTGAATTTAGGTTTGATCTCAGCAGTTAAACTCAGTACGCTCGGTTCACTTACTGGTGTTGTTTTCACACACGATTGCCTTACAGAATCCCTCTGCAAGGTCTCATATTTTCTACTTGTATAGGAGATGCACGACAATTACGGATCGCTCAACTCTCTACTAGCAATAGAAAGATCTATAGACTAATCTGGTTGCGCACCCAAACCAATCTAAGAAGCAATCATAAACCCTAGATATAGTGAAAACAAACGACGATGATTAAAACTTCAAATAGATTTGTATTTATAACAAAGCTTCACGCTTATAACTTTGAATTCATCCTTAATCAACAAAGGATTTAGCTACTCATATTACAAAGAAGATGAATAATGGTGGTTTCCCCCTAAAGGGGTAAACCCTAGGTTTGTGATGTAGAATAAACCCTAGCTTGTGATATGAGATGATTTCTTCTTTATAAGGCCTAATACCTATTTATATAGGTTTACAATGCTTGGCCTCCAAGTATCCTAGTCGGTTCTGGAAACCGACCCGAAACTACGAAAGAATGACCCTAAAATCGGTTCTTAGCCTCTATGGTTTGCATACCAGTATTCAAACGAAATTTTGTAATAAAATCCAGGGAAATAAGTTTGCATACCCGTTTGCAAACTGAAATTTCAGTTAAATCGGTTTGCATACCCCGTTGGCAAACTTGGTTGTCTTCGGTATTCGGTAAAACATGTTTTGGCCGTAACTTCTTCGTCCGAACTCGGAATGACCTCATTCTTTTTGTATTATTTTCCTCTTTAAATTATATTCAAGATGGTGATGATAAATCCTGAACTTGAGTGAGTTATTCTCGGTCTTTGGCCCGTCTCTTGATTTTGAGCGTTTTGCTCCTTTTCGTCGCACTTCTTCCACTTCTCTTCGACTTGGGCACTTGGATACTTTGAATACTTCTCTTCCTAGATATTTTTAGAACTTTGTAGCTCCTTTTTGGATGATTCACCTATTAGAGACGAATAATAGAAAACAAGAGTAATAATACGAATACATGCAAGAGAAATAGCTTAAACGAGTATGGAATGGACACTAAATCATATGAATTATGCACTTATCAAAGCTCCCGTTCAAGGTGGACGTGGTCGAGGTAAAAGTGCTAAAGTTGTAGAAGAGGTTTTGGAAGAGGAGAAAGAGGACGAGGATTCATATGAGGCATCGGGTTCGGGTTCGGAGTCTGGGTCGGGCGAAGAATCCAGTGAATGACTAATTGAGATGTAGTGGCTTTTTAGTATTTTTCGTCATGGATTTTTTTATTATCTAAGACTTTGTCTATATAGTATTTTCGTTGTTTAGTTATGGATTTGGACGGATAAGTTTTTATAACTTTGCATGTGTAAATGAATGTTAGTCTTTCCTTTTATCTAAATCTAAGTACACTGATGAAAATATCAAAATTATGGAAATTGTTGAGCACCTAAGGATAGGTCGATGCTTCAAAAAACCAGCCATAAATGCCTACAATTGTTATCTAAAAACAGACCTCCAAACATCGGCTGGGTTTTCAATCCGTAAACAATGTTTCACGGTTAGGAATTATAAAAGCAACTATCTCTGAGTTTGGCGAAAAAAATGGCACATGGTTCCAGTTATAAATTCCTGGTCGTAATGCTTGCTACAATTAGGTTATGTTACGATTGGGAATGACCTAGCCGTGGGTTTCTCTGATAAACCCAAAAAAAAATGAATCCTTGTTACAACTAGATATCCATGCCGTGTGTCTGCATCACGGTTAGGACTCCCAACCATAAATCTGACATAAAGTAACAACTATGTTTTACGGCTTGGATTCCTAGTCGTGAATCCGAATAGCCCAAAACGTAAAAGTTTATACTTACGTACGTCTTGGTCGTCTTATTGCTTTCTTAGCCGTAAATACTAGAATTTCCTTTTGTACCACAACCTATCGTCTACTTTTTGAATTTTGAAAAATAGATTTGTTAGAAGACTGATTTATAGAAGGTTCTAGTTGTTCAACCACTTATTTATACTTGAAATAACTCCACCTCCATATAACCACCCATTTCAAATCAAAATCACACCTTCTACATCAATAATCTCCAACAAAACCTCTACAAATTCAATGCAATGTACTCAAAGGATAAACCCAACTTTGCTTTGGATGAAGACTTATCTATTTGCAAAAAAAATGTACTATACTATCCAAAAAAGAGAAAAAACCCGAAGGAAAGGTACTTTAGACAGTCAATCGCATTGGATTAAGATTTTTGAATTTTTTTGTAGTGAAATAGGTAACACTAATAACCGTGATGGAGTTGAATTGTATCTTCGATTTTCATACATACGCAAAAAAGTGGAAGAATATATGGTTCACTTCGTATTTGCCAATAACTTCGACTTAGAGGTGAAACTGATGATGAAGTCGTAGCTCAAGCTAAAAAGAAATGGAAAAAATGGAAAGGTTATAATTTCGACTATAAAGTTCAGTTCGCCATCATCAAAGACTTCTTAATACATCGCAAGAGATGATATTAAACAAGCTTTATAGTGCAGATCTAGTAAGTATTAATGGGTTGTAATATGGTCTAATTAATGGAAGTATTATTACCTTTCAATCGTGGTATGTATTCATGTCGAAACTCTAAATTTCTCAACCTACATATTCAATCACGGATGGGAAAGTTACCTTCTAAAACCTCTTAACCCAGCCAGAAAAAAGATTCAGATGATTCTGGACCAAATAACGGCCAGAAGTTCTTCACTTCCCAGCCGTTATATATCGCTACGGCTCGGAATTCTTATTCTCCCAGCCGTGTTATTGATATTACAGCTTGGAGTCCATCCATTCCAAACCATTAATGGCATTTACAGCTTGTTTCGCTAATTATCCAGCCGTAACATCAACAAACCCAGAATTTTTCTACGATTTTAAACGGATTTGAATCGATAAAATTGTTATTGATTATATGGTTTTCCTGAGTATTTTGACCAAGGGTTTCATCAATTTTCTCCAAAATTTTTCAAAAAAAATTCATCAAAATCATCCTTCTTCAAAATCAAGGGAAAAAAAGAAAAAACAAGTTTTGATTTTCATTAGTCTAATCCATTTACTAATAGTGATTAGGTTAGCTAATCACCATAATTAGCACTAATTAAACCAAGGGTACATTAGGTATTACAAAAAATACTAGAATAAGGGTTTATAGTGATTACTATTTGATAACTCTGTTTTGGACTTTAGCGAGCCCCGGAACCCTGATCTCAGCCACAATCTTTTCAGTTGTCGACTTTGCTCGGGGCCCTTTTTAACCTACCTATATACGGAAACCTTGCCTAAAATTTTATTTATTTTTCTTTTGAAACGGAGGAAGTAGCTCTCGAATCAATTACGGTAGCTCTCGAATCAATTACCAATATAACCGCCATTTACCTAGAAAACAACCTTATTTCGTTTTACTAAAGACTGCCTACAAATGTAAATTGAGCTCCTGTTAACTGTACAAAGTCCAGTGTTAGTTGGATTTTTGCAGTAACTATAAAATGCGTTCCTTCGGGAAGATATGAAGAAAATTTATGTGATGCACTAGTTCAATCATTGTGACTGAGCCATACCACGAGCCAAGACACGGTTTTCAGTGGACATTCTGGAAAAAATGTGGAACTAAAACGGTGCAATTACATGATACTAGGTTTAGGAGGGTCATGGTTTAGATAAAGATGAACTAGACAAATAGAATCGGGTAAGCCACATGACATGTCAAAGTAAGATACTTCATTTGGTTCCCCACCTACAAAGTCTTAAAAGTCAGTCCTGTACACAATTTTGTACAGATTCGTTCAAACCCAGAAAAATTGGAGAGAAAGAAGTATATGCAAAATTGGAGAGAGAAATATAAGCTGTGAAGAAAAAGAGATCACTTAATTGCAGAAACACTACGACCTCTAAAACGGACCATGATTCAAGTTTCTACCTTAAATCATACAGAAACACACAGCCAGTGCTTTCCCCGCTTCTGCTTCCTTCTACTTCGTCCAATTTCTGAACTCCTCTCTGCTAATTGAACTAATGGTCTAGTTTTCATGAGATTTATATTAACAATAGTCAAATACAAACCTTAGTTGGCTGCTGCAGGCGAATTCCTCGTATTCTCTTTTTCGTTTTCGATGTGATGATTGTCCAGCTGCATTGGGTCACTGACGGCAGCTTCCTCATCTGGCAACTTACTAAGATTCTGCGTCATTAGATCTTCAATAACCATATCCGAATCTGGCAAAGCTGCCTGATCCTCTTGTTTCCCATCCTTGGCTATATCTGCTGAACAATCAATTTCCATCTCTTCAGGCTTAACCGGTTGTTCGTTAGACGAGTTCTTAACCCCTTCTTCATTAGATGAGTTCTTGATCTCGCTGTCGATGGATGAGGATTTAACTACTTCCTTAGGTGAGTTCTTAACCTCATCTTCCTTGGGAGAGCTCTGAACCTTTTCTTCCTTGGACGAGTTTCCGACTCCGACACTCGTAACTCCATTTGTTTTCTTGCCTGCGGCGGTCGTCCCACATAATGTAGACGCAAAAGTGACCGCACTGACAGAAGGAACCTTATCTTTCATTGCAGGTGATAAACCTGTGCAAATATAATGTACATTAGGCCGAGTGCCCGAGTGATTAGGTGTCAATGGTGGTGTTACACCTGGTATTGATGGTTTCCCAGTGGTACTTATATGAACAGCACTTTTGGATTGTGCAGCTTTAAGCAGTGATTTGGCAGTCGAAGGAGTGGCAATACGGGCTCCAGCAGCAACAGCAGCCGCTTGTATCATCGGATTCGGGACCACAGAAGCTGCTTTTTTAGTGGTTCCCCGAGGTTTTGTCGTGACACTTGATGTTCCTTTCGGTAGGGATAGAGCTGTCTGGAGAGGGATTTGTTGACTGATGCCTGTAGCCGCTTCTGCAAAACAAGCAAAAACCACCAAATTTGGTGGATCTATTTCAGTTTGCAATAAAAACGGGTAACTTGAGAGCTTTTCTTTATAATGGCATAAAACTGAGCTTTTCAGCATGTTCAAAGCTATGAAAGGAAATTGTATAAAATACACGATTCAGTTTGATCTAATTCACTAGAGTATATACTGGTTGCACTCTATCAACTTAACACGCGGTAATATGTTAACCATTTTATCTCTTTATTTCTTATTTTAAATGGGAGAGAAAAAGGATCATCGTACCAACTGCACATGCTGACGATAAGCTACTATTCATGGGCATATTAAGAGCAATCGAAACTGCTCTGCGGGTAGCAAGCTGTTGCTCTGTGAGTTCAGATTGGCTGCCAGACCCTCCAACTGTTTCTAAGTTAGCATTGTTTCTCTTCCTTATGATGGACCACCTCTGCAAATACCAACAATTACAAATAAGGGAAAATAGAAGGAAATGTGAATTGGTTGTTATGCAGTTCTAAAAGTAGAATTCTGATACTGGTTGATATATAAAGCAATAAGTGAAGAAGGTAAAGAAGGACCGAGTTTCAGACAAGATTTTTTGATTCACAATCAACTGATATCAGTAGTGATTCAGTACTGGTAAAAAGTAATGAGACTGCTGATTCTGTTACCAGGATTTGAACCCGGGCCATCTGGGCGAGACCCAGACATCCTTCCCAGACTAGATGACAACGGTTAATCAAGATGAACAGCCAAAACCTGCCCTAATAGTCTCACAGCAATAATCGCCTTAGGTAAATCAAAATTTAATATCGTAATTTTGAAGTCATTCTCCTATGCTTATTCATTCTCATTTTAAGACACGAAATCATAAACGTGGTTTTCGGATCTTAGGGGGCACTAATACAACTCTACGTTATGAGAAATACCAGTTCAAGCTATTATTCATGCTTTGAGGAATTATGCATTAAAACTCCTATCCTATACATATTGACGCAAAGAGAAGATCAGTTGAGATCTCCAATGAGAGTGCAAGGAAACCTGAGATAATTGCGAAGCAGTCCTATCACCCTTGAAATCTGCCTTGAGAATGTTAGCCCAATTCCTTTCACCTAATTTCTTCACAGCAGCAATGAGTTCATTATCCTCCTCTAGCGTCCAGGGTTTCCTTTTTCTTCTTGCAGGCTGGCTGCCAGCATTTGGCCCAGTTCCTTCCAATAATCCTTCAGCCATTGTCACTGCAGGCGATGATTGTTTTTGTACATAAACTGGAAAAGTAATATTTATTCTGGAAGGCTGGGGATTATCTGATGGACTTTTTGAATCCTGCCAACTAGGTATATTTATAGTCAATGGAGCTTCTACAGTTGCAGGACCTCCTGCATCATCTGGCAAACCAGAAGCAAGCAGCACCTAACCAAACAAACAAGTGGTAAACGTCAAAGCAGCAAAAGAATTATTAGAAAAAGAGCACGAATCGAGTCATTTTAAGATAATGTGTGCTGCATAGGAATAAGCAGGAATTAGCACCAAAGTGCCGAGGAATTCCTAGCTGGGTCATTCACACCCAAAGTTATACAATCATAGAATTCACCACCTTATAGACTTCGATCCAGATTTTTAGGTAAAATCTATTCCCTAAAACTTTGAGGAGAGAATTTAAATTCCACAACAAAAAAACGGCTCATTGTTTATCTGACATTGAGAATTTCAGCTTCCAGGCGACAAAATAGACATACCGGCGGACTAACTGAACCCATAAAAATAGCATAAAACCACTAACCAACAAAAATAGATAAACAATGCCCCAGAGATGCATTAGGGTTATAACATGAAACATACTTTAAAGTTCCACATCAAGAAGGAATCCGTAAGGACTTGATAAATAATAACAAAACATTCCTTAATATATAGAAAATGGTTCTTACCTTAACACAAGCGGCAGCCTCTAATGATGCTTCGTCGCTAGCAGGAGGAAAAGTTTCCAATTCATACTCCAAGTCACTATCATCATCCTGTAAGAAGATAATTCTTCAAAACGAAATTCATTGCCGTAATAAAGATATTGAATTTTAAGTCCGAAAGTTGGTGCAACATTCAGGTGTTCTGAAATCATCTACATTGCCAACCAAATCGCATGAGACATGAGATGCAGATTATATCTTCTATCATAGACAGAAACAAACACTAACCTTAGATATATGATACATCCGATTTTGTAACTACAAAATGATCTACCCTTAAATCTGTCAGACACAAAATTCCTATGACAAGGATGAAGAACCGCGACTTTTTGGGACTACCAGATTACACTTTATTGACTCTTAGTTTCTTCCTAGTCTCTATCCATTGAGTTATATCAGATATCGAAAAAGTTATGCTCTGTAAGGGTCTGCCTAATCGGTAAAACGCAACTCTTCTGCTTAGGCCGCTCTGCTAAGGCTTAAGTACCTCAAAACACGTTTGGGCAGAAAGGTCAATTTAGCTCAAGTTGTAAATAGTTGGGTTTCTTTCAGCTTATATGTCGAGCTAATCTAAATAAATGGAGACTTAAGTTCAAACAAACTACTAGTGAGACCAGGGATCTATCTTCCAATTAATTAAATATTTAAGGTTTACATTATGCGATATATGGGAGGAGGTTATCTGGCATTGTGGCTCCACCACACCCTGCCACGTCTGACATACTTTCGGCCCCCACTATCCCGCTTAATGCCCCACTCCAAACAACAAACAATATTGAAAAAGTGTTTGTCTTCTGCGGATGAAACTTGTTCAATGATGTCAAACCGTAAACCTAATAAGCAAAAAGATTACTTAATCGCTGTATCTAGTTAATCATATGCAGCGAGAAGGACGTTTAGCTTCTGATGTGCAAAACCAGCCAAGGACAATACCAAAGACATAGAAATTTACAAAAATTATGAGACTAACCAATGGCTCAGGTTTTTCTTCTACTGTTTCTGGCAGTACACCGCAATAGGCCAAATGTCTCCATAGCATCTGATATTCCCAGGCATTTGAAATGCCAGTGGTCGACTTCTTGACCAACAAATTCCAATCGATCTTCACATCAGGAAACTGAGCAACTTCCTTAAGTACAGCTAGTATTGTTGGTGCACTATACCTGTGAAGCCACCATGGATATAAATGTCACAACTACCGTTGTTAGTATAAGAACAATCGCAATTCCATCGATTATATACATATAAAGAATCCGATAAAACACAAACACGAATTGGTCTAAAACAATCAACATTCATCAAATGCATATAATATAAGTAATTTCAATCTATTTCAAAACAACCCAAATCATAAAATAACCCTAAAACCTATTAAATCCCAGGAAATAAACAAAATAATAAAAATTACCTTTTTAAAAGCGATGCAATATCCTCCTCACTGATCAAACCCTTCCGTCTCTTAGTATTATTAGATGCAGCCATCTTAACATAGATACTAAACTTACATATGCAACCCAAAAACTCTAAGTTTAATGAGTATTTCTTTCTTGCAAGATTCTCAGAAGCAATCAATCAATTGATTGAAGCCCTAGAAAGTGATAGTGATGAAGACTGAACTAAGCACAACAACAATATCAGCAGAAGAGAGAGTGAATATCTTTGAAAAATACCAGAAATTCCAGGGACCCTTGTGGAAAAGTAAAACAAAAAAAGAAAGAAAAGAATTAATGGAAATTAATTTAAGATTTTTGTTATAATTCGGAAAGTATGGTTTGAGGAGAGTCCGACTTTGTGCACCCCCACTTAACCGGGGGTGCACGTTCCTCCTTTCAGTATTGTTGTACCTTTGGGGGAGTTGAGTGTAGTTTAATTTTTACCCGTTAGTTGTGGGGGAGTTTGAAGGAATTTCTCAAAATCCCTGTTAGTCGTGGGAGAGTTTAGAAGAGTCTCCTAAACTCCCTAGAAAACCCGTTAGTCGTGGGGGTTTGAAAGAAACTCTTGAACTTCCTGTTAGGGGTAAAAACTAGAATGCTATGGAGTTGGTTTGTTTTGAGGAGTTCTAGGGAGTTCACAATGTATTTTTTCCTCACTACAAATCTCTCAAAAGAGTAGAGATTTCGGGAGAGTCTCTTACACTCCCTACACTCAAAACACCAAACTTTCCCAAACTCCCGGTACTCATTGGAAATTGGAAGAAAGAAAAAAACAGTAACTGAAAAAAATTTATATGATACCCATTTCATTTTCATTTCTCTGCGGACATAACCCCAAGTTATAAATGCCAACACAAACTAGAAAAATTCTCTCTTTATGTTTTTTGAAGATTGAAAAGTAGTAAAATCACGGAGAACGTTATTAAGCAGGCTAATGTTCCTCTTTCAGAATAAGTTAATCGATGATAGTTTTTCATCATGGCGGTGATCATTGATCATTATCGGTTAAGTAAAAGATTTGGCTCAATTGATGATGATGATTAGTAGGAGTAGAATTAATACCGGGGCTACTTTGGTAAGGGTACTACTATTGTTAGCAGTGGTGGAAATTGGTAATAAATTTGTTTTTCCTGCAGCTTGTTGTCTTAAATAAAGGATTTTAGCTACTGCAAGTCTGCAACTTGTTTTTGATTCTGAAGACGAGAAACTTGATTTTGTAAGTAACATAACCCCGGTATATTGTGAAGTTCCTAGCCGGCAAGAAAAAATTCAGTCGATGTTAAATTCAATCCATGCGAGATTCACAATTGATGTTAAATTTGAATTTTTCATAAAGCTTAGTTTCATATTTTAAAGCTTCATCTTCACCGTCTTCTTATCTTCTAATGGAGTTTTTGAAGGCCAAACGAGAGAAGTGTTAAAGAAGTTAGAGATAACCTTGGGTTTGTTACACCTTTATTTTTCATTTTTGTTTCTCCTAATATTACGACTTCCGAGGTGAGTATTTATCTTTTAATATTAAAAATGTTCAAAGAGAAAATAACTATGGTTAGAAGTACAGACAATCAAAAAAGGAGGAATGTGCACCCCTGGTCAATGGTGGTGCACAAAGTCGGACTCGTTTGAGGAAAGCTGATTTTAGACAAACTTTCCGTTAACACGAGATATACAACTTTTGTTTCTTCTTCCTAGCAATATAACATAGATTAATTGGAGGCCCCAAAAAATAATTAGGGGCCTCACACTAGTTGACAAAAAGGGTCACCCAAACCTAATTTCAATAACCCCTTATCCAAATATTTTAGGTAATGGTTAATCTACCCTTATTTAACTAGTGATAATCGTACTTAATTAGTGTTTAAAACTTTTTCAAAAAATTTGTTTGCAACTTTTTCTTTTTTTTTGCCCAAATTTGTATGAAATATCGTCATGGAATTGTAGAGTCGTTATTGTTTCAATGACGACTCTAAAGTGTCGTTATTGAAGGGTCGTCATTGAAATAATAACGACTCTTAAGAATCGTCATTAAAACAACTTCAATGTTTCAATGGCGACCCTACAATAACGACTATAAAGTGTCGTTATAGTAGGGTTGTCATATTTTAAAAAAAAAATTATTAAATAAAATAAATATTAATTGAGTTGACACGTGTCACCATCCTAAGGGTTGGGGTAATCTAGTCTTTTCATTATATCTAGACACCCCTTATCCACCTCCCATGGGTGGGGATAAAAATCCAGGGCCCCTAATTGTTTTTTGGGGCCCCCTATTAATCCATGCAATATAAGTATCTAACCATGAACCATCAGGGGTTAGCCCAGTTGGCCAGGAGCCTGACTCTCAAGTAGCAGGTCAGCGGATCGAGTCTCCGCTCACGAGTTTGAAGATCTCATGAAATACTCCTCTTATGTAAATACTTATATCTTTGTTGTGAGAAATGGACCGGGTCTGCTCAGGGGAGTAGGCTCGGTGGCTACCCTGCCTGGGGGCAGGACGGGCCTATGCCAAGTTGCAAAAAAAAAAGTATCTAACCATTATTTTGTTGTTGAAAATAACCAATATATATATATTACTAGCAAAGAGAACTAATCTGCAGATTTGGACTCATGTGGAAACAACTCTGTTTGAGTTGTCCATCCGATGACTGAATCTGTGTGATTAGCTTCTTCAGTGAAAGATACATAATTAGAGTTCATATTACAGCTTGCACAAGCTTTGATAGTGTCAAAAGCTATTGTTGGAATTAAAAAAAGTGGTGCTTCAGCAAAATAAGTGATCTGTTGAGTTGAGTTTCTTCCTTTCCTAGCTAGCATGTCAGCAACTTTGTTTGCTTTTCGATCCACAAAATGAAATCCCCCAAAACAGGTTAATTTATCTGCCAACTTTTTGACTTCATCTAAGATTGCTTCATATTGCCATTTGATTGAGTTTGGTTTGCCTTGTAAGTACTTTATAGTTGTTAGAGCACTGCTCGGTCGAACTCGCAAGCGTTGCTATCTCAAGCTTGTTTATCAAGTTTAGTTGCCAAAACTATAAGTCTTGATTTCTAGTCTACTTATAGCTAAGTCTCGGATTAGGATAGAAAATGTAGTTGAGCATTAGACTTCACGGTGTTCATCATTTGAAGACGAAGAACTACTAAGGGGAGCTTGTGGAACTTCATCAACAAAAGGTATGTGGAGACTTGAACTCATCTATCACTCAAAAGTTTATCTACTTTATATTATATTTGAGACAAAAGTCATATAGCTATATAGACTTCGATTATACACATATTTCGAGCTGAGTTTAACTCGCTTACATATTTCTCGAAATATGTGTTGGTAAGCTTTCGCTTTAACCAAGTTCATCTTATATTCTTTACGAAAGTCAAAAGATGATCATGTGAAAATCGTCTGGTAACATCTTACATGATTTGTGTGAGACAGTCATTTGATGTAGACTCGGAATGTTTCGTATTGATCATTCGATCACTTGAAAATTGCTTTGAAGCTAATATTTTGTGTGAGACAGCTATTGTCGTCTTCTAAGAATGTTTCAATGATTGAAATGAGAGTTTAGAACTATTAACCATGATTGGATATAGCACAGTATGCGTACTTGTATGCTCACTGTTGCAAGTTATTCCAAGTCAGGGAACCATGGTATGCATACCCGTATGCGTACTGGTTGGTTTAATGAAAGTCCGGGAACTTAGTATGCATACCCGTATGCGTACTGGTGTAAAGTTCATGTCCGAAAATTTCAACTGAGTTTGGAAGGTATGCGTACCCGTTCGCATACTGGCAAACCCAAACTTAGTCTGGCCACTTGGGTATGCGTACCCGTTTGCATACTTGAGTACTATCTTCTCTAAGATTTGCTCGAGATTTAATCTCCCATAGGAAAGATAAAAAGTAGTCACAAAAATCTTCGTCTCGCCGTTTGTGATTCCACAATATCTTGTTTCGCTACCATACGATTAAGATTATTATGAGGTGATTGATATTACTAGGCTGTTCTTCGGGAATATAAGCCTGGTGTATCAATTGGTTCTTGTTCACCTTGATTTATCAAAAGACGGAACAAAACTTCTAGGTATTTCTGTGGGAGACAGATTTATCTATTCAATAAACTTTTCTGTGTGAGACAGATTTGTTTATCAAGTCTTCGACTTTGGGTCGTAGCAACTCTTAGTTGTGGGTGAGATCAGCTAAGTGAATCAAGTGCGTAGAGTCCTGCTAGGATTCAGAGACGTAAGGAATGCGACTATACCTTGATCGGTGTGAGATTGGTTAGGGCTCAACTACATTCCAGTTCGAAGTTAACTTGAAGTAGGCTAGTGTCTGTAGCGGCTTAATACAGTGTGGTGTTCAAATCTGGCCTAGGTCCCGGGGTTTTTCTGCATTTGCGGTTTCCTCTTTAACGAAATTTCTTGTGTCTGTGTTATTTCTTTTCCGCATTATATTTGTTTATATAATTGAAATATCATAGGTTGTGCGTAGTTCAATCAATTAGATAATCCAACCTTTGGTTGTTGATATAAATTGATTGACACTTGAACATTAGTCTTTGGTACCGTTCAAGTTGTTCCACATAATAATCAGGCTCTCGGATTTCTATCTGTTTGATTTACTGATTACATTGTGAAATAGAGATACAACTCTTGGATATAATTCCATTGATTGAGTCTGACTGTCTAGTTGATTCTCTTGGAATTATATTGGAGTTTGTTTATACAGATTGCCTAAACGAAATATTTGGTGAGGTTGTTAGACCCCAGCTTTTTCAATTGGTATCAGAGCAGGCAAATACGTTTAAGACCTTATAAGTCTGTGTTTGTAGCGATCTGACTCTATGGACAGAAGTGCTATCTCAGTAAATGTACCACCAGTCTTCGATGGCTCAAATTACATATGGTGGAAAATTGCTATGCGTGCCTTTCTTCAAGCGCGTGATTTTCAATCATGGGTTTATGTTGTTAATGGCTATGATCCTCCAATGGTTACAGTAGACGGTGTCTCTATTACGAAGGATATTGGTAGATATGAACCTAACGAGATTCTCGCTGCAAAGCAAAATTCTGACGGTTTAAATGCTATCATCATGCCATTACCCCAGATCTTCAGTACCATGTGACTACGTGCACTCGGTCTAAAGATGCGTGGGATATCTTAGAAACTGTATTCGAAGGGAATACCTCTGAAAAGGAAGCTAGGCTTCAAAAACTAAATTCTGATTAGGAAAACCTTCGTATGGATGGTAAAGATTCATTTGATGAGTTTAATCACAGAGTGTCTGAAAAGGACATTATGATGAAAATTCTCAGATCGTTGCCAGCCAAATACGATTCTAAGAAACATGTCATCGTTGAAGGAAATAACCTTAATACTTTATCCAGAAATACTCTGGTTTGGAAGTTAAAGATCTTTGTTCATGAGCATACATCCAAATATGGAAAGGATGTTGCTTTCAAAGTACAGAAGGACACTAAATTACTTGACAAAAGTAAAAGTGTTTGTATCTCTGAAGATGATCTTTCTGAGGCTGATTCATTAGATGAAGATCTTGACAAGTCAGCCTCTTTGATCACAAGACAGTTTAGAGATCTTCTTTTGAAGAGAAGTAAACGGTTTGTCAGAGATAAGCCTAGATCATCAGTTAAACCTCATGACCGTGTTCCTCCTAAAAATAGGGATAGAGTCGATACTGATGATGAGGATATGCCTCAGTGCTTCAAGTGTAAAAGTTTTGGTCATTTTGCCAATGAGTGTCCAAATCGTAGAAAATATACTGGGAACAAAGGTTCTGCTGCAACTCTTGATGAAATGTCTGATCTCTATGATTCAAATGAAGATGAAAAATCAAGTGTTGCGCTCCTTGCTGAAAATATTGATTTTGATAATTGTAGCAATACTCACATAAATCTTGATATTTTTCCTGGAGAAACTTCTTCAACTATTTTGGAGGATAAAATGGATTTTTCTGTCTACTGGAAATTCCGTTTCTAATATTTTAGGTACCACATTTTTTCTAGCAGCTTGCTCCGCTATGGTGTCTGAACCGTCCTCCACATTGACATGTTCTTATTTTACTTTTACGGGTCATGAACTCTCTAAGTGTTACAAGTACAAACATAAAATAAGATATGTCAATAAACTTCAACGGAGAGCAAATCGATTGGCAAACAAGGTTAAACTTGTTCAGAAGCCGCCTGAGGTATGTAAACTCAACTCTTCTCCGAAGAAGTTAATTTCTAAAGAAAAAGTTAGACCACTTCAGAAAAGAACACGGTCTAAACATTCTGTGAAAGAGGATTTTAGGAACTCTTTCCAAAAGGTTCATGGTGGACAGATTATTGTTCACCCCAACACAGCTTAATTGTGTTGGCTGTGCATCTTGTCTTAAGTGCCTGATCCCAAAGAGACAAGAGTTAAGCACTTACAGGTCTTAAGAAAAACAAAAAGTTTTTTTGTTTCTTTTTGTTTTGGTTTCGGTTGATATTTTCATATCCTAAATTGGTATTGAAAAGAGGTTTCCATGTTTGTTCATTAAAAGAGGGGTAAAATCGAAAATTCTTCCTTCTTTAGGGTTGTGAGTTGTGCGTACGTGAAGCTTCTTACTTTGTATAAAGGTTCCATAACCCTACATTCCTTTTTCCTTCCTTGAAAAACTCTTTTTATCACAAGTTTGCTTGTAGAGCTTGCTTTGTGAATTTCTCTCACAAACCCATATTTGTATAGAGACTCCAAGTATTATGACTTCTGATGGAAAAGAGGTTAATATGATTGTTAAGCCATCAATCATGAAGGAAAAAGATAAATCTCCGGTACCCTCTTCCTTGAAAAGAAAAAGGAGGATTGTGAGGAAACCAAGGGCTGTCCTTTCAAATCTTCAGAAGTTTTCTGGTGTTCTTGAAAAGTTGAAGGAAACAAGAAAGGAGATTCAGCAAATAAAGGCTATTGTTTTTAGGACTCTCGAAATTCAGAAGGCCCTGGTTCGGCATCAGTTAAAAAGGTTTATTAGAATTGACTCCTATCTTCATGAACCTTATGTTCCAATGGCTGATGACGACAAGGAGTTCGGGGATGATAAAGAATTTTTCAAAGGTCTTAATGTCTAGAAAACTTCTTATGAGAATTTATTCTTGTGTTTTAAGAAGGATAACTAGGGTTTGGAATAGCAGTTATTATGAGTACACATAGCTATTGCCAATGATTTTCATCTTGCAATGTTTTTTAGATTTATTTATTTAAATTCTAAAGTTTATTTGGAAGATGATTTTGCAGTATTAATCTTTATTGGTTTTATATATTGCAAAAATTGTTATGGGATATGTATGTTTAAGTCCGTGAACTATGGTTGTCCCATATATGTCAAAAGTTAAGCCTATTATGTCATTATGCAAATATTGATGTAAGATAGGATGAACTTTTGATTGCAAAGTAAGTCTATTATATGTCTTTATGCAAATATTGATGAAAAATATAATGAATCTTTGAATATTCCGCAGTATTGATCTTTCCTTGATCCACTTCTATGTGAAAGTACTGTGCGGATCCATATGTTCTCTTATGTTGAGCATTTCCGATTAAATTAATCATGGGTTCTCTTGTGGTTAATTTAATTGAGTTTTCAGGATACAAATTCATGTTTCATGTAATTTGTTAATGTCCAAAGAAATCCTTCTTTTCTTGCAAAAGTAAGGTCGCTCTTGTTGTTCTTTCGGGAATGACATTATATGAGGGGAGTACTTAATTGAACTTGTGCTTAATTGCCAAATCTTTGTGGGGAGTGCGGCTGTGAAATATTGTAGGAGTTTTCTTGTATCTTTATAAACTCCTTGATGAATACACTAAGTTTCGACTATGTGAAATCATCGAAACAAAGTTGATATGTTCTCTTTTAGTAATGAAGTATCTCTATGAGAATTTCATTATGATCCCACTAGTTTTCGTACCTTTGCCAATTTATATTTACAAAAAAAGGGAGAATTAATGTGTAGTTCACACTACAAATACATATAGTTTATGGATCATTATGTAAGGGGGAGTGGTCTTCATTGTGAGATGAAGTATTGACTAAGGGGGAGTGATACATATCACCATAGTATTGTTGTCAAAGTTGTGATACAATTGGACTTTGATGCTGTGTATTAATACTATGACACTGTATACCAATGATTGAGAGCTACTGTTTTCTCATTGTTATAGCTACGAATCTTCAACAATTATGATGCTGAGTTGAACACGTTCAGAATCACGGGAGTACTTGGAAGTGACGAAGATTTCGAGTAATGTTGAAGAACCAAGGAAATCAAGCATTTGGATTAGAAGCTACAAAGTCTATTTATTTTGTAATCCATATGTATTGATAGTTTTCTCACTAAAATATACAAAGGGGTAGATTGTTAGAGCACTGCTCGGTCGAACTCGCAAGCGTTGCTATCTCAAGCTTGTTTGTCAAGTTTAGTTGCCAAAACTATAAGTCTTGATTTCTAGCCTACTTATAGCTAAGTCTCGGATTAGGATAGAAAGTGTAGTAGAGCATTAGACTTCACGACGTTCATCATTTGAAGACGAAGAACTACTAAGGGGAGCTTGTGGAACTTCATCAACAAAAGGTAATTGAGACTTGAACTTATCTATCACTCAAAATTCTATCTACTCTATCTCCTATTTGAGACAAAAGTCGTATAGCTATATAGACTTCGATCATACACATTTGATATTTCGAGCTGAGTTTAACTCGCTTACATATTTCTCGAAATATGTGTTGGTAAGCTTTCGCTTTAACCAAGTTCATCTTATATTCTTTACGAAAGTCAAAAGATGATCATGTGAAAATCGCCTGGTAACATCTTACATGATTTGTGTGAGACATTCATTTGATATAGACTCAGAATGTTTCAAATTGATCATTCGATCACTTGAAAATTGCTTTGAAGCTAATAATTTGTGTGACACAACTATTGTCGTCTTCTAAGAATGCTTCAATGATTGAAATGGGAGTTTAGAACTATTAACCATGATTGGATATAGCACAGTATGCGTACTTGTATGCTAACTGTTGCAAGTTATTCCATGTCCGGGAACCATGGTATGCGTACCCGTATGCGTACTGGTTGGTTTAATGAAAGTCCGGGAACTTAGTATGCATACCCGTATGCGTACTGGTGTAAAGTTCATGTCCGAAAATTTCAACTGAGTTTGGAAGGTATGCGTACCCGTTCGTATACTGGCGAACCCAAACTTAGTCTGGCCACTTAGGTATGCGTACCCGTTTGCATACTTGAGTAGGTTATGTTCTAAAATCAGTTTGTTAATGAACTAATACATTTATATAATAAGGAATGCAATCTTTTGCAAACCGTGGCTATAATGTTCATGAATTGATTCGAGTGAATCAAAATCGATTTTGCTTTAATTGTGTCTTGTACACTGAATATAAACAATTGAACAACTCTAGAACTAGTTTAATTTGAGTCATTTGAACTAGTTATGGTTAAGATGAATAAGGTTGATATGAAAGTGTTCATATGGCTAACTTCGTTTAACTATTGTTGATCCAACAAGGCGTACACGTTTAGGTACGATTACTTATATCTAAATGAAGTCACTTTTCATTTGTGTGTAACAAGCTAAGTTCGATCTAACGGTTGAAATATATTAGCTTGAGTCTAATCAGGTTTTCATCTAACGGTGAATATTGAATGCTTTGTAATCAAGGTAACATTGATTGCAAACCCTGATTTGAAGACTATATAAGGGAGAACTCTAGCAACTGGGAAACCTAATCCCTACACCTCCTGTGTGATACTAGTTGCGACTAGTGTCGATTCTCCTTTAACCTTAGGTTTTTTCCAAAACCCTGTAGGTTAACGACTTGAAGACTTCATTGGGATTGTGAAGCCAGACCCAATTATTTTCTTTGTAGTTGCATGTTCTGATCTTGCTATTTTCTATCGTGATTGAGTACTATCTTCTCTAAAATTTGCTCGAGATTTAATCTCCGATAGGCAAGATAAAAAGTAGTCACAAACATCTTCGTCTAATCGTTTGTGATTCCACAATATCTTGTTTCGCTACCACACGATTAAGATTATTGTGAGGTGATTGATATTACTAGGCTGTTCTTCGGGAATATAAGTCCGGTGTATCAATTGGTTCCTGTTCACCTTGATTTATCAAAAGACGGAACAAAACTTCTAGGTATTTTTATGGGAGACAGATTTATCTATTCAATAGACTTTTCTGTGTGAGACAGATTTGTTTATCAAGTCTTCAACTTTGTGTCATAGCAACTCTTAGTTGTGGGTGAGATCAGCTAAGGGAATCAAGTGCGTAGAGTCCTGCTGGGATTAAGAGACGTAAGGAACGCGACTGTACCTTGATCAGTGTGAGATTGGTTAGGGATTTACTATATTCCAGGCCGAAGTTAACTTTGAATAGGATAGTGTCTGTAGCGGCTTAATACAGTGTGGTGTTCAAATCTGGACTAGGTCCCGGGGTTTTCTGCATTTACGGTTTCCTAGTTAACAAAATTTCTGGTGTCTGTGTTATTTTTTCCCCGCATTATATTTGTTTATATAATTGAAATATCATAGGTTGTCCGTAGTTCTATCAATTAGATAATCCAACCTTTGGTTGGTTATATAAATTGATTGACACTTGAACATTGGTCTTTGGTATCGTTCAAGTTGTTCCACATAATAATCAGGCTCGCGAATTTCTATCTGTTTGATTTGCTGATTACATTGTGAAACAGAGATACAATTCTTGGATATAATTCCATTGATTGAGTCTGACTGTCTAGTTGATTCTCTTGGAATTATATTGGAGTTTGTCCATACAGATTGCCTAAACGGAATATTGGGTGAGGTTTTTAGACCCCCGCTTTTTCAATAGTGTTTTGGTTGTATCCTTTAATAGCCACATTTTACTGATTGTTTGTGATGGCCCATGTTGTAGTCTACAGCAAAGCTACAGCTTCAGCTTCTTCTTCTGACTCTCTCCTACAACTGCCCATTCCTGCGCCCTTGAAGGTACATGTCCAATTTCGCAAAACGAAACCAAAACCTGCATTAGTCTTAGCAGATAACCATGAAACATCACAATTTAATTTGTAAAATTTTGTAATTGGAGTGTCCAAAATAACTGAGTTTGTAATGTGTTGTTGCTTTGAACTATGACTGACAATTGTGATATTGGGTGCCAGTAGTTATAATGTCTCAAAATGTCTTGAGCTAATTGATTTGGTGTTCAATTTTTGTTCTCAAAAACTCTAAGACAGCGTTCTTTCCAAATGAACCAACATTTGGTAGTAGCTAATGCCATTGAAATGGAATTCAGATCACCTTCTAACCATTTTTTATACAAGTCTAAGAAGAAATATTCAAAAAGGAGAGATTAAAGAGTACTCTCTGGCAACGCATTGGATGTAACTGCTATACTGCTTTTGCATAGTTGCATTCAAAAAAAAAAGTTGTTTCTTCTATTTGCTGGTTGAAGACACATTTCCTTTCTTCATCCATGACTAAACCTAGCTTTGTTTTTATAAGTAACGTGTCTTGTAAACACTTCCAAATAATTAACTTGATTCTTTGTGACGTGTTCATGCTCCATAGTTTGTTCCAGAATTTCTTTGTTTTGATTGAGATTAAATCTGTCTGATTTTGAAGCTTAGCATACAAAGATTTCACAGTGAATTCTCCATTGGTGGTGAGCTTCCATATGAGTTTATCTTTTTTCAAAGTTCCCCTATCGGTTAAGGATAGCCTTATATTCAAAATTTCTTTGACCAGAGATGTTTCAAACATAGAGTGTAACAAGTTGATATTCCACTTCTTTGTTTCACAGTTAATTAGCTGTGATACAAGTGTTATATTGGAGTTTACAATAGGAACAGAGTTTGCTAGAGGATCTGTCCTATTAGGTAGCCATTTATCTTCCCATATGTTTATGGAAGTTCCATCGCCAACTTCTCATATGCTGTATTTTTTTATATACTCAATTCCTTGTAAGATACATTTCCATACCCAAGAAGCTTGTGATTTCTTCTTGGAATGGAGTGCTCCTGTCTTTTTAAAGTATTTCCCCTTAAAAATTTGTGCCCATAAGTCACCAAGATGACTTACTAGCCTCCAAGCAATTCTGTTAATCATGGCTTGATTAACTTTATTTGCTTCTTTGAACCCCAACCCTCCCTGATCTACTGGTTTACATAGAAAATCAAAAGATTTTATGTATATGCCTTTTGAGTTTGTGTGTTTCCCCCACCAGAAATCCCTCTGGATATCATTGATTCTTTTGTTAAATTTTTTTGGTAGCACAAACAGCCCATGCTGAAGATAGGCATACTTGATAAGATGGATTTGTTTAACACCATTTTACTAGGCTGAGATAGGATCTTTCCTAACCAGTTTTTGATTCTTTGTTCCATTTTTTCAATTATGGTATTAAAGGCCTTTAACTTAAACTTATCTATGAATAATGGTACCCTTAAGTGAGTATATTTTATGTTAATTTTTTAAATTTTCAGAAGTCTAGAGATAATGCCCTGATGTTTGTTGTGCACTTTTTTGCTAAAATACATGCCTGATTTTGAAAAGTTTATTACTTGTCCAGATGCTATACTAAACATGTTGATAACATCCAGCAAGTTTTGACAACTTCCCAAATCTGCCTTAGTAAATAGGAGAAGGTCATCAATAAAAAACAAGTGAGAAATAGGTGGCGATATTGGTGTCAACTTAATTCCTTGAACCTTTTTAATTGTTTTTAGGTGACACAGTAAGCGTGATAGAACTTCCATGCATATGATAAAAAGATAGGGGGATAAAGGATCCCTCTGTCTTATTCCTCTAGATGGTTTGAATTCTTTACAAGGGTTACCATTTAGAAGGACAACAATGTTAGAAGAAGATATGCATTGAAAAATTAGCTAACACCACTCTTTAGAAAAACCAAAAGCAGTTAAGGTTTTGATCAAAAAATTCCAGTTCACCCTATCGAAGGCCTTTGACATATCTATCTTTAACCCTATATTTCCTATTTTCTTCTTGCTTTTTTTTCATAGAATGCACTACTTCATGTGCAACAATAATGTTATCAGAAATCTGCCTAGAAGAGAGAAATGCAGATTGAAGAGGAGAAATGATTTTTTCCAGTGATTTTTTGACTCTATTTGCCATTATCTTAGCAATTACCTTATAAGAGGTATTGCATAAGCCCTATTGGCCTAAAGTCAGCTGGAGTTTTAGGATTTTTGTTTTTTGGGATAAGAAATAGAATGGTTTCGTTAAAATCTGGATTAAGTTTTCTAGTTTTGAAAAAGTATTGAATGACTGCCACCATCTGAGGACCCACTGTTTCCCAGTTTTTTTTAAAGAAGCTAACATGGAAACCATCAGGCCCTGGTGCTTTGTTTGGTTTTAACTTTCTAACAACATCCCAAATTTCCTTTGAGGATGGTATTTCTGTTAGAGTTTCATTTTATTCTAGGGAGATGCATGGTTTTAAATGAGAGAAAATTTCTGATTATGAAATCAAAGAAGAATCTTTAAATAAATCAGAGAAATAAGAGGTTAAAACATCTTCAATTTCTTTTCTAGATGAAACAACATTATCCCGTGTGTTCTGAATGCAATCAATATTATTTCTTTTTCTTCTCTTTAATGTTGTAACATGGAAATTTTTTGTGTTTCTTTCTCCCAGAGCAATAGTATTGTTCCTAGATTGTTGTTTGGCTATTTCCTCTTAAGTGTCATATAGAGTCTCTAATTCTATCATGTTCTTGTTAATCATACTTGTGTTAGAAGACTCTTGATTTTCTTGTTAGGTTTTCCAAAAACATCCCTTTTCTAGATGCCAAGATTATCCCCTAGAGTTGAAATGTTTTTCAACAGGTCCACATCAGGATTCTCAGTTATTATATGGTTCCAAGATTTCTTTATGACCTGAATGCAAGGCTCTTCTTTTAGCCAGGTATCATAAAATTTGAAAGTTGGACACATATGAATTTGATTAGAATTCAAAGAAAGGCATATATGCCCTTGGTCTGAGCCTATAACCACCAAGTTTTCAAGAGATACTTCTTGGAATTCAATATTCCATTCAGCATTTTCCATTGCTCTGTCTATCCTTTGTTTGATGTTAGCTTGACCTTCCCTCTTGTTATTCTATGTGAAAATATTTCCTCTAAAGCTTAAGTCTTCTAAGCCTGTTATTTGAATTAGATTCAAAATAGGTTCTATTTTTTTCCTATCAAAGGGAAGACCCCCCTTCTTTTCCTCACTGTTGAAAATTATGTTCAAGTCCTTTATTACCAACCAAGGCATTTTGCTATGGTTAATTATGTGAGCAACGTCTTCTAAGTAACCCATTACTGATAGTTTATTATCATGTTTAGGAGCTCCATAGGAACAAGTTAGTAACCACTCCTTAGAGTTTTTTTTTTTAACAATGATGTTAATCATGTTAAGGTTCCATTGAACCACCTCAAAGTGAAAACCATCCACCCATGCTATTGCTAGTCCTCCAGCTATTCCATCTGGGTCTACAATGTGGGTGTTCGGGAATTTTTTAAAGATGTTTCTCATTAAGCTCCTTTGAGACTTAGTATCTAACCATGATTGGAATGACCATGATATATTTTTGTTAAATTACCGAGAATTAGAAAAATTCAATAGATTTCCAGATTCCTCTCCTTTCCAACTGTTTTTTTGGAGATTGAAAATATTACAATAGTCTGTTGGGTTAGCTGGCCACATTACATTAAATCTAGTAAATAGAATAAGTTCTGAAGTTTTAAAGTTTATGGATTCCAGATTGGTGTTTTGGAAGTCATTATTAATAGAGTATCTAAGTTTCCTAGCTTCCACTATATTCCTTCAAGCAACATCAAAGCGGGCATGAAATCATTCTGAAAAGCCACCTCACGACCATTCCATTCTGTTGCCCATTGGAAAAAATTTATGCTCCTTTTCAATCTAATTCTTCTCTAGTATTGAAGTTGTAGGTAGCTCCCCTTACTTCAATTGTGTAGCCTGCAAAATCAGTAAAAGTTACATCAATACCAGAAGAAGATTTAGGGTTCATTATGGTCAAGATTATACTGAATTTGTAAGCCATTTTTGTTTCAATGTTTCTGTTTGTTGTTGTACATATATTAAGACAGTAATCATTCATTATGTTTTAATATAAAGTTTGAAGGATATTGTAGCTTGAGGCTGGTATAGTAAAAATGTTATTTATGAATTTAACTATCGTATTTGCCGTAACCGCATTATTTTGTTTTTCCTCTCTTAAGACCCAATTACACTTGGATTTCCAGATGTGCCAGGTAATGGTACTAGAAAACTGAGGCCACTGCATCACGAAACCATTTCTGTTAGTATTAGAAAACCAAGAATTTAGTCAATCATGAAAAATAGTGTTGTTTCCAACCACATAGTTCATACTGAAGTTTAGGTGCATCCAAACCTATTTTGCGAAGTTACATGTGATAAATAAACGGGTTAGAGATTCCTCACCACTATTATAGAGAATACAAGTTGTGTTTATATGGGGGAATGACTGCAGCAACCCTCAAACTATTTGTTAGAATACCATTAGATGCTTTCCATGTAAAAGTTTTAACCGAGGGAGGAACTTTCAGCTTCCAAATTTGCTTCCAATCCCTGCTCTTCCGAATTTGAACTCTGAATATACAACTTAACTCTTCTTCTTTATAAGTTACGGTAGTAGTACAGTTCATCCGTAAACACTGGAATAACTCATATCTTTACCTCATGAATGTATATACCAACTTAATATCTGCAGCTTATCAAGTAATTAATTATCCATGATTCATCGTGATAATCACCATATAAACTTCTCTTTCATGGTAAACAAAGAAAACATCAAAAGAAGATTTTCAACTAGAAACACAGCACTGAAGATTTGGAATTGATTCGAAAACTTAAATTAAAATTTACAACTTCACGTGAACAAACCAGCAGACTATTGACAATTTTTTTTTTTTGAAATTGTATTAAAACATATCTGTTTTTACGTTACAACATGTTGAATGTTAATATTATGCGTTCTCATCATTTGATATTAAAGTAATTACACCGAGTATAGTTCATAAGGAGTTGTCAAGTTAGTTTTTTAATATTCACGAACTGATTTGTTCAGTTCACGAATTTGGAACTTCTTATTAATAAAACTTGATGAGTTATTCTTTAATTAACTCAGGTAAACAAACTGAGGTCAGTTCGCAAATTAATTGATTCTAAGAGGTTCCTAGATACTTTTTATTTGTTATTACATGAACTGATTTGGACAGTTCGCAAACTTATTGAAACAAAAGTTTTCTGGACTTGAAGGCAACAAAATGTTCACAAACTGCTTTGGACATTTCACGAACTGTTTTAGTCATGAGAATTATTATATTTGAATTATGCTTGAAGGTTGACCAACAACTTAACCATTGTTCTTGATCTAACCACTTGGTGCATAATGTTTATTTCGACTAATATGCGGTTTCACGTTCTTCATTATAATTCAAACCGAACTTCTCACATGCTTATAAGATCAATATATATGGAGAAGTTAAGCTTTCTTGATAACAAAGTAATTTGTAAACATGGAAACAAGTTCACGAACTTAGATTTGTTCATAAGTTACCTAACCCGATTCATCAATATAAATAGAGGACTTTATGCATACTCGACCCTTAATCCCTAGTACTCTGGTGTCCTGTTACGACTTTAAAGACTTCACTTAGGGATTCATGAAGCCTGCTCATACTATCTTTAACCTGATAGTTCTTGAATCTGGATCTTGTTTTACTGGTCATTATAGTTGTCAAATTATAGATCGTAAATAAGATAAATCAAAATCACAAAGTTCTTTTTGTCCCAGACTTTGTGATTCCGCAAGATAGATATCAAAACTCTTCATTTGTTTGGATCATTCTCGTGAGTTGGTAGTGATCTAGGCTTATCTTTGATAAGAGTATAAGTGTTCCAGATCCTTGATGTTTGCTAGACTTGTTCTACTGAAAACAGATTTCCAAACCTTGACTGAAATATCTAAAGGGAAAGAAAAAAAGCTTTTCGTTAGAGGCAAAAAAGTATCAAAATTCTTCACTGCAGATGAAAAAACTCTTACTCCATAACAGACGTCAACTACGGGAATCAAGTGAGGAGGATCTTGCGAGATTCAAAAGACGCACATGAGCATGAAAAAATCTAATTTCTTTGTAGGGTAAATTTCGTCTAAACTACATTCCAGTCCAAAATCTGATAATATGCTGGTGTCTGTAAAGGTTTAATCCAATATGGTGTTCAAACTGGACTAGGTTCACGGGATTTCTATATTTGCGGTTTCCTCGTTAACAAAATTGTGCTGTCTTGTGTTATTTCTCTTTCCACATTATATTGTTTATCCTTATAATAGGAATATAACAAGTAATACGTTGTCAATTTAGATAGTCTTGAAGCTCTTATTGGTCGAGATCACACAGTTTTTTCTGGTTGAATCTGTATCTTTAAAGATAGATTAAAAGTCTCGTACTTGTTGGATTTATGATTTTGTGCAATTCAGGGACATACTAGGTTGATCTTGGATGTTGATTTTTGAGATCATTTAAGAACTCTTGTACACAATCAAGTATGTGGTATGTTTATCTCTACATATTGATTGTGCAAGGGTACAATTGTACACAAGGGTATTTTACCGTTGGCCTACTAGTTTTATTTGAGAGACGAATGGATGGTCGAACGACCAAAAGATGAATTGCTATGCTAAGGAAACAAGATTGAAAACAATATAAAGATAACCATGGGTTCGATTCCACCAGCTAAACGCATAAAAATTCCTGATTTGAGAACTTGTTCTCTATTTATAATCAAGGAGCTATAGAGATGCTAGCCTCAAACTACCTTGAAGATGTGATATAATCACTTGCACAAATAGATGAACTAACCTCATCTAAAATGTTAATCCCTAGCATTACCTATCTGTTTCAAGCATAGATAATCACAAATTGAACTAAATCATTTCATATATATGCTTGAATACATAATAAGGAATTGTTCTAACTACCATGGATGCTTTACATACAAGGTGAAAGTAAATTGCTAGTATTCAGAGATTAAATCATGTTTCTCATTCAAAATTCCATGAAGAACAAGTAAATCAAACCATGAAACTCTAATTATTTAGGGGTTTCATCTCAACCCAAGTTAGAAAACTAAAACATGAGAAATACTGAAATGAAACCTAATTACTAGAACTTGCTCCGGCTACTCCGGCTTGAGTTTTCATCTACAACCTCCTTCTCTATTTATACAAGTTTTTCTCCCAATTATCAATTCCCATTTTCAATAAAGTATAATCAGCAAATTAGGAATTTAAAACTACCACTTCCAAGAAATTCTGACAACCCACTTATTTTACTGCTTGCTGCCATGCTTTTGTCTGAAGATCTCCACCGGTTGATTTAACATTTCAAAACCATACTTCTATCAGTATGCACATCAAACAACTAGGTCTAGCAATTTAGGTGATAGAGTGATTATGGCAGAGAGAGAGAAACAAGGAGGTAAGGCGGTACGAAATTGGAGAAGATATAAGCGCTAACAGTAGGACGGTAGTGTTTCTGGTTGAGAGAGGGAGATGGTGTTGGTGTGAAATAGGAGAAGGGGAGAGCTTCTAATCTTGGAAATAAAAATGAGAAAAATGATAAAGGTTTAGTTTGGCTGTTGAGCGATAATACCTAGCTTAGGTATATGAAGGTAAATTGTTTTGGTTTCTTTTTGAATAACACTTGGACTTTCACTTTGGCCCATGCAAGTCCAATGATACCACTAGCTACTTGAATTTCCTTCAACTTCTTAGCCACCATTTGGTACACATTTCCACTTTCCGCAATAGCTCAGCCAACCATGCTCTCTTTATTTTCCTAAAAATACAAACAAACACAAATTATCATTTTTTACTATAAATAAGATTATTGATGCCTCGAGACCGAAAATGCACAATTTGACTTAAAATGAGACAACATTAAATCATTTGAGATGTGACAAAATATAACAAAATGACATATAAATATGCATTATTAGGCATCGATCATCAGACTATCTTTTACCTGATAGTTCTTACTATCCATAACTTTATCTTGTTGACTATTGTAGTTCTCGAACTATAGACCATGAACAAGATAAATAAAAATCACAAAGTATTCTTCATCTTAGACTTTATGATTTCACAATATAAATATCTAAACTCTTCTTTGGTTTGTTTAGAATATTCTTATGGGGTAGAATCAATTAAGCATCTCTATAACCTTTTGAAGAAAGTAAGCTGAGAAAGCGGGGGTCTAACAACCACACCCAATATTTCGTTTCGACAATCTGTATGGACTAACTCCAATATATTTCCAAGAGAATCAACTAGACAGTCAGACTCAATCAAGGAAAATACATCCAAGAGTTATATCTCTGTTTCTCAATGTAATCAGCAAATCAATCAGATAGAAATCCGTGAGCCTGATTCTTATGAGAAATAACCTGAACGGTACCAAAGACCAATTTTCAAGTGTCAATCAATTTCAATCAACAACCAAAGGTTGGATTATCTAATTGAATGAACTACGCACAACCTGTGATATTTCAATTATATAGAAAATATAATGCGGAAAAGAAATAACACAGACACCATAAATTTTGTTAACGAGGAAACCGCAAATACAGAAAACCCCGGGACCTAGTCCATATTTGAACACCACACTGTATTAAGCAGCTATAGACTCTAGCCTACTAAGAGTTAACTTCGGACTGGAATGTAGTTGAGACCTAACCAATGTCACACTGATTAAGGTACAGTCGCGTTCCTTACGCCTCTGAATCCCAACAGGACTCTACGCACTTGATTCCCTAAGCTAATCTCACCAACAACTAAGAGTTGCTACGACCCAAAGTCGAAGATTTGATAAAAAAAACTCTATCTCACACAGAAAAGTCTATTGAATAGATAAATCTGTCTCCCATAGAAATACCTACGAGTTTTTGTTCCGTCTTTTGATAAATCAAGGTGAACATGAACTAATTGATACACCAGACTTATATTCCCGAAGAACAACCTAGTCATATCAATCACCTCACAATAACTTAACCGTATGGTAGCGTAACAAGATATTGTGGAATCACAAAGAGTGAGATGAAGAGATTTGTGATTATTATATCTAACCTATCGGAGATTAAATATCGATAAAATTTTAGAGAAGATAGTACTCAATACGATAGAACAAAGTAAGATCAGAACACACAACTACAAAGAAAATAGTTAGGTCTGGCTTCAGAATCCCAATGAAGTCTTTAACTCGTTAACCTATAATGATTTTAGAAAAACCTAGGTTAAAGGAGAATCGACTCTAGTCGAAACTAGTATCACACATGAGGTGTGGGGATTAAGTTTCCCAGTTGCTAGATTTCTCCCTTATATAGTCTTCAAATCAGGGTTTGCAATCAATGTCACCTTGGTAACAAATCATTCAATATTCACCGTTAGATGAAACCTGATTTAAGATTCAAGCTAATATCTTTCAACCGTTAGATTGAACTTAGCTTGTTACACACAAATGAAATATACTTTCATTTAGATATGAGTAACCGTTCCTAAACGTGTATATTGAGTTGCCTCAATAACAGTTAACCGAAGTTATATGAACACTTTCATATCAACCTTGTTCATCTTAATCACAACTAGTTCAAATGACTCAAATGAAACTAGTTATAGAGTTGTTCAATTGTTTATATTCTCATAGAAGTATACAAGACACAATTGAAGCAAAATCGGTTTTGATTCACTCGAATCAATTCTTGAACATTATAGCCATGGTTTGCAAAGATTGCATTCCTTATTATATAAATGTATTTTTTCATGAGTATGTAAACATACTTAACCGATTTTAGAACTTAACCCACTCAAGTATACAAACGGGTACGCATACCTAAGTTCCCGGACTTGGTCTTGTTCGCCAGTATGCAAACGGGTACGCATACTGTCGTTCATGACCTCAGTTGAAATCAGTACGCATACGAGTATGCATACAATAGTTCCCGGACTTCAACTGTTGAATCAGTATGCATTCCCGGACTTGGAATACACTTACAACAGTTAGCACACAAGTACGCATACTGTGCTATATCCAATCAATGGTTAAATATTCTAAATCCCATTTTAATCATTGAAACATTCTTAGAAGACGAGAATAGCTGTCTCACACAAACTATTAGCTTCAAAACAATTTTCAAGTGATCAAATGATCAATACTAAACATTCTGAGTCTACATCAAATGACTGTCTCACACAAATCATGTAAGATGTTATCGGACGATTTTCACATGATCATCTTTTGACTTTCGTCAAGAATAAAAGATGAACTTGGTTAAAGCGAAAGCTTACCAACACATATTTCGAGAAATATGTAAGCAAGTTAAACTCAGCTCGAATTATGTAAGATGTTACCAATAATACTACGGTGATATGTATCACTCCCCCTTAGTCAATACTTCACCTCACAATGAAAACCACTCCCCCTTACATAATGATCCGTAAACCATATGTATATGTAGTGTGAACTACAAATAATTCTCCCCCTTTTTGTCAATATAAATTGGCAAAGGTACGAAAACTAGCGGGATCATAATGAAATTCTCATAGAGATACTTCATGACTAAAAGAGAACATATCAACTTTGTTTCAATGATTTCACATAGTCGAAACTTAGTGTATTCATCAAGGAGTTTATAAAGATACAAGATACCTCCTACAATATTCCACAGCCGCACTCCCCACAAAGATTTGGCAATTAAGCACAAGTTCAATTAAGAACTCTCCCCCATAAAATGTCATTCCCGAAAGAACAACAAGAGTGATCTTACTTTTACAAGAAAAGAAGGATTTCTTTGGACATTAACAAATCACATGAAACATGAATTTGTATCCAGAAAACTCAATTAAATTAACCACAAAGGAATCTCAATGATTAATTTAATCGGAAATGCTCAACATAAGAAAACTTACAGAGCCGTACAGTACCTTCACATATAAGTGGATCAGGGAAAGATCAATACTGCGGAATATTCAAAGATTCATTCTATTTTTCATCAATATTTGCATAATGACATAATAGACTTAATTTTGACATATATGGGACAATCATAATTCACGGACGTAAACACACATATCCCATAACATTATTTGCAATATATAAACCAATAAATATTAATACTGCAAAATCATCTTCCAAAAGCTACAAATGAGCTTAGAAGAGAAGTACTCTAAGAATCCAAGTGCCCAAGTCCAAGAGAAGTGGAACAAGTGCAACGAAACGAACCAATATACTCAAAAACAAGAGACGGGACAAAGACCAACCTTAACTCATCCAAATTTAGGAATTCTCATCACCATTTTGAAGAGAATTCAAAGTAGAAGATAATGCAAAAAGAATGAGGTCATTCTGAGTTCGGACGAAGAAGTTACGGCCAAAACAAGTTTACTGAATATCGACGTCTACAGGCCAGTTTGCATACCGGTTTGCAAATGAAATTTCGTGACCCGGAGCAGTTTGCAAACGGGTTTTCGAACTAAAATCCCTGGATTTTTATTTTAAATGATGGTATGCATACCTGGTATGTGTACCATGAAGTCCAAACACCCCGAACAACTATTTTCAAACCTAAACATTTAAGAACCTTAAACACAAATCAAGTTAGGTAGAAATGAACGATAAGCAAGGTACATGGATCATTATAAGTACTCTAAGCAAATAGTAAGAACAAAAATTTCGCTCAAGTTTATAGACATACCTTTTAGAAGGATTCCGTCGTGAATCCTACGGCTTTACCATATATTCAATATCATACCTAACACAATATGTGCGCCCCAATTCTCGTGCTTCCCTCACTGTATACTTAACAGGGCATTCCTTGATGAGGATGCACTTACAACACAATCAAGTTGTGTTAAGGTGAGCAATGTCTTGCTCACCATAAGTGACTGAAACGGACTTTTCCGCAACTATGGATTTTTCACCATCTATAGTTTTTGGCTTATTCTGTTTCTTCTTCCACCAGTTTTTGTGTTTCACTTTTGGATTATCATAAAAGAGATCGCTTTTAGAACCTTTCATATCCAAATCCAAGAACTTTTTAACTTCCAACATCATGGATACTGCCTTATCCATAGTCATGGAATTTTCTGGGAGATCATTCTTTTTCACACTCAAAGCATCATTAACTTTCTTTGGTATCCACTTCTGAGTGCGTTTAGGAACAACCTGATCCTTCTTCCAATTACTATCTTCTAGAATTCTCGATTGACTATTCTTTTGCAAGTAAGTCTTTCTCCAATTGGGAGCATTGGATCTTGTCTTCGTCTTTACAAAGATATCCTTTTGAAAATCATTACGATTGTGAAAAGGTTTCTTATGACGTTTATAGGAAAAACTAGGTTTATCACAATACTGATTCCTTTGCCTAAAGGTTAGACAACCTGTAATATCAGCCTTAACATATGATTTAGGTTTCATAACTTCTTGTGATACCCAAACAAGAACATCATGAAGTTTCTCATTCCTTATATGAAAACGACATCTCCTTTCCAGTGGCCCTTGTTTCCACAATAGTGACAAATATAAAGAACATTCTTACCCGGAATCATGTGTACTGCTTTTGGAGGTTGATATACTTTTGCTCTTTCGAACTTTAACTGCCGGTGTCACTTTTGCCATCAGTGGAAACTTTTTGTTGAGAAGAATCACTAGCCTTGACAAATTTTACCTCTTTGCTAATACTTGGAGCATTTATTCCCTTATAGCCCAATCCTCGTGTATCACGATGATTTTTACTTGCTCCTAGCATTGTGGTTAATTTGCTTGAACTAGTATTGAACTTTTTCAAGTCATCTTCCAACATCTTGATTTTATCAAGAGAACCAGTTAAATCATCCTCAAGGCGTTTTTATCGAGCGAGATAAGAGCTTTCTTTGTCATCAAAACTTGCTTACTGATAGTTAATCCTTGCTTCAGTTTCTGCAAGTTTCTCTTCCAACAAAAAGTATTTTTGATAAACATTATCACATTCAAGTGACTTTCTAGTCAGGTTTTCCTCAGAATCTTTGAGGATCGATTCGCAAGAGCGATTCAAAACATAAAGACCTCCGTAAATCCTTTCCAATTTCTTGTTTTCTCGACAAAGAGGAATCAGAAGAGGTGTGACATGAGAAATTCTCATCTTCTTCTTTTCCAACGAATTAAATAGCTTAACATACCCTAAGACTTCCCCATCAACATTTCTATCAATATCTGAATCACCTTCATCAGAAAGTTCATCCAATTATTCTTCTAGGCGTGTTTCCCAATCAACAGTTTCTACATCAAGAGAATGTTTAGATATTGACTTAGATGTGACAGTTCTCTTAAGGGAATCCAAGCTTTCAGAATCATCTGGTAATTTCTGAACTGGTACGTTATTAGAGATAGACTCGTCTATAATAATTAGATTGCTACAAACACAGACTTATGAGGTCTTAAACGTGTTTGCCTGCTCTGATACCAATTGAAAAAGCGGGGGTCTAACAACCACACCCTATATTTCGTTTCGGCAATCTATATGGACTAACTCCGATATATTTCCAAGAGAATCAACTAGACAGTCAGACTCAATCAAGGAAAATACATCCAAGAGTTATATCTCTGTTTCTCAATGTAATCAGCAAATCAAACATATAGAAATCCGTGAGCCCGATTCTTATGAGAAAAGCCTTGAACGGTACCAAAGACCAATGTTCAAGTGTCAATAATTTTCAATCAACAACCAAACGTTGGATTATCTAATTGATTGAACTACGCACAACCTGTGATATTTCAATTGTATAGAAAATATAATGCGGAAAATAAATAACACATACACCAGAAATTTTGTGAACGAGGAAACCGCAAATGCATAAAACCCCCGGGACCTAATCCAGATTTGAACACCACACTGTATTAAGCCGCTACAAACTTTAGCCTACTACAAGTTAACTTCGGACTGGAATGTAGTTGAGCCCTAACCAATCTCACACTGATTAAGGTACAGTCGCGTTCCTTACGCCTCTGAATCCCAGCAGGACTCTACGCACTTAATTCCCTTAGCTGATCTCACCCACAACTAAGAGTTGCTACGACCCAAAGTCGAAGATTTGATAAACAAATCTGTCTCACACAGAAAAGTCTATTGAATAGATAAATCTGTCTCCCACAGAAAAACCTACGAGTTTTTGTTTTGTCTTTTGATAAATCAAGGTGAACAGGAACCAATTGATACACCGGACTTATATTCCCGAAGAACATCCTAGTAATATCAATCACCTCACAATAACTTAACCGTATGGTAGCGAAACAAGATATTGTGGAATCACAAAGAGTGAGACGAAGAGATTTTTGATTACCCTTTATATCTTACCTATCGGAGATTAAATATCGATAAAATCTTAGAGAAGATAATACGATAGAACAAAGTAAGATCAGAACACACAACTACAGAGAAAATAGTTGGGTCTGGCTTCAGAATCCCAATAAAGTCTTTAACTCGTTAACCTATAATGATTTTAGAAAAACCTAGGTTAAAGGAGAATCGACTCTAGTCGCAACTAGTATCACACAGAAGGTGTGGGGATTAGGTTTCCCAGTTGCTAGAGTTCTCCCTTATATAGTCTTCAAATCAGGGTTTGCAATCAATGTCACCTTGGTAACAAAGCATTCAATATTCACCATTAGATGAAACCTGATTTAAGATTCAAGCTAATATCGATTGAACTTAGCTTGTTACACACAAATGAAATATACTTTCATTTAGATATGAGTAACCGTTCCTAAACGTGTATATTGAGTTGGCTCAATAACAGTTAACCGAAGTTAGCCATATAAACACTTTCATATCAACCTTATTCATCTTAATTAAAACTAGTTCAAATGACTCAAATGAAATTAGTTATAGAGTTGTTCAATTGTTTATATTCTCATAGAAGGATACAAGACACAATTGAAGCAAAATCGGTTTTTATTCACTCGAATCAATTCATGAACATTATAGTCATGATTTGCAAAGATTGCATTCCTTATTATATAAATGTATTTTTTATGAGTATGTAAACATACTTAACCGATTTTAGAACTTAATCCACTTAAGTATGCAAACGGGTACGCATACCTAAGTTCCCGGACTTGGTCTTGTTCGCCAGTATGCAAACGGGTACACACACCGTCGTTCATGACCGAACTCAGTTTAAATCAGTATGCATACGAGTATGCATACTATAGTTCCCGGACTTTAACTGTTGAATCAGTACGCATACGGGTATGCATACTTAATTCCCGGACTTGGAATAAACTTGCAACAGTTAGCATACAAGTACGCATATTGTGCTATATCCAATCAATGGTTAAATGTTCTAAACTCCCATTTTAATCATTGAAACATTCTTAAAAGATGAGAATAGGTGTCTCACACAAACTATTAGCTTCAAAGCAATTTTCAAGTGATCAAATGATCAATACGAAACATTCTGATTCTACATCAAATAACTGTCTCACACAAATCATGTAAGATGGTACCGGACGATTTTCACATGATCATCTTTTGACTTTCGTCAAGAATAAAAGATGAACTTGGTTAAAGCGAAAGCTTACCAACACATATTTCGAGAAATATGTAAGCGAGTTAAACTCAGCTGGAAATATCAAATGTGTATAAAGTAAAGTCTATATAGCTATACGACTTTTGTCTCAATATGAGATATAATAGAAATAGACTTCTGAGTGATAGATGAGTTCAAGTCTCCACACACCTTTTGTTGATGAAGTTCCAAAAGCTCCCCTTAGTAGTTCTTCGTCTTCAATCGATGAACACCGTGAAGTCTAAAGCTCAACTACACATTCTATCATAATCCAAGACATAGCTATAAGTAGACTAGAAATCAAGACTTATAGTTTTGACAACTGAACTTGACAAACAAGCTTGAGGTAGCAACGCTTGCGAGTTCGACCGAGCAGTGCTATAACATAAGCTATCATAATTATAGAGGTTTGCTTGATATATGTTTTACATTGAAGATCACTCATAAGCAAACAGATTTCCATTACCTTGATTAAATATCTTTCCGAAAGAAATCAATACGCTATCTGTTAGATGCGGATTAGTTAAAAGTTTTCACTTAGGTTGAAGCAACTTATAGGCCTACAAAGGCCGTCTCATAGGGGAATTAAATGCGTAGGGTTCTACGAGATCCAAGAGACGTAATGATAACGTCTGACGCTGAATTTCTCGTAGTATCGATTCGGTCACAACTACATCCAATCTGAAATCTGATAGTTGGTCGGTTGTCAACCAAGCAAAATTATTTTAAGTTCTTTTCACCCACAATTATAGATAAGAGTATAGGAATAAGAACATGTTCGATCCTCAGGGAAATATGGGTTTTCAATTTATTTTGATTACTTATGGGAACAGGTTTTTTTTATTGTGATTATAACTAAATTATACTAAAACAAATAAAATAGTACGAATATCAGAGATAAAGAGTGCTGGTTAGAGTTTCATCTTCCATCTCCAGCATTTTTTACTGCATCAATCTCAACATTCATTTTATCTCAATATCAATAACTCTATAACGTCTTATCACAGGCTTATTCTGGCAAAACTCATATTATCATCTAAGGCACAAAAGCCACTATTTGAATCTTTTTCACTAAATAAATTGACGCAAGAGCCACTACAATTTAACCCAATAACAACACTATATATATATATATATATATATATATATGAGTTGAGGTTTTCTAAGCAATCCGGCGCAAGAGCCACACAGATTTAACTTAGGTTACGCTTCCACACATAATTGCATGGTAACATCCCATCATTAACAACTATGTTATGCTACTCATAACAAGGATTACTCAACAAATTCCGGATCTCAAACCCTATTCTAGCAATATATATGAATGCATGCTCATTTAATTTGCAACTTAAACAAACTAGCAATTAATCATACATAGAGTTATAAATGGTAGAACGTAAGCGATATAAAAAATAAGAAATTATGGATGAATAAGAATGAATACTTCAATTAAATAACATGTTTTCCAAATTAAGACTGCATCTCTTACCAATAATAAAGGTTTAGTTCATCATGTATTTCTCAATATCCATGAAAAATAAAGCAAACCTTAGAAATTATGGAAGAAATCCCAACCCCAAAGCTCCTTTTTTTCTCTTCTTGTGTGCAAAACTAATGATCAAAAAATATAAGTGAAACTTTCCCTTAAATAGGGTTCCAAAAGTAGGAGTGTCCGTGCAAATCCGTGCCGAAAGTATCTTCCTAAAGAATGCCCAAAATAGGCAAAAGTCCATCCCATAACGTAAATGGCTTGTCAGTTTCTACTATTTTCCACTCAACTGTCAGTTTCGTGACAAAATTTTTTTTTTCACGATGGTTTTCTCTTTATTCCACGGTTGGGTTGGAGCCACCCGTATATTCTCTTGAGCTTGCCTTTTTCTTTTTTTCTCTTATTTTTCCAGCTCCCGTCACCGAGTCTCACTGAATCTTCTCTCAATCTTGACTCTTCACAGTTGCAAACCAACAAACAACAACATAAATTATTATGTTATTCCATGCTCTTCTTTATCAACATCCTCATATCTAACTTCCATTACAAACTCGAGCGCGATTCATTCTTATCAATCCTTAATCACCAAATACCATCACAGACTCCATCAAGCATAGACTCAACATAACAACACCATTCATTAGCATCCCCAAGTAGTAAAACAGGTGCCTTAACAAATTATGCGCCGAGCAGCCCTGAGTGCAAACTTGGAAAGCTGGCAGCGACCTGAGAAGGCCCGTATGTCATCTCCAAAAGATAGGTTGGGGCGCCTACAGGTTAAACAATTTATTAGGGGAAGAGCTAAGCTACCCATACAATATCTCGCATTTAAAAAAATATTACCAATAGCTGTAACTTCCAGCTGCAGGAAAAATATCTCTTTTATCTAACACAGGTCGATTTCATTACCTGAAATAAATGACGGTAGCTTAGTGGGCAGATGCTAGCTTGAAATACTACCACTCTTACATAAAAGCGTAATAGTTTACATTATAATTTTATTTGTACATTTCTAGACAGATAGTCTAGTACCTGAAGTTTTTGAGCTGAACAGGTGCCCTGGAACAAGATATGGAAATGGAACCAAGGTGTCAGGAGGATTGTCTCCACGAAAATAAAAAATATTTTCACTATGGAAGTTTTTATGATATCTTAATAGTGTTGCCTAAATATAATCCATTCTTGTTTGAATTAAGTAAAATTTTAATTTCTTAATTCTCAACTTTAGTTAATTAAATGTAATTAAAAATGTAATTTTAAGACTTAAAAAGTATCAACGACGAATTAAAAATGTAATTCTAATTTTCAACTTTACATTTTGTTTTTAGTATAATTTTCGAGTTAATTAATAGTATTGCGCCATTTTACAAGATATAAACTTGGACAATAAATATTTAAACAAAGACTTGCATGAAAATGTCAGACAATCTTTGCGCTCCTAGTTTTCTTCGTTTGAAGAAACTTCCATCTGATACGCTCTTGAGGAGATTTTCCTTTATTCTCGTGACTAGTGTGGTTAACTTTCAAAATTTCTTTGCGTTTTCCTTAATTATCCTTTTTCTTGAACTCTTCTTTGCCTTTTAAATGCAAGTTTAACTTGGTTAACATCCAAAACTTGAAAACTTTCTTGCTCTTTACCTATTTCTTTATGGTCATTAACCATCACATGTCTTGGTAATAGGAACTTCAATGCATACTCTAGAATAATCAAATTGGGGATTGCCAAATCAAGTTGAATTGTAAATTATGGTATTTAAAAAAAATTGGGATGAAAAAAATTGTGTAAAAGTTTTAGTGTAAAAATGAAGGTTGAAATTAACATATTTATAAGCGAGAGAACTTCTATCGCTAGCACCACTTGATCGCTCGGTAGCACTTCTATCACTACACTAGGGACGGACCTAACAAGGGGTTAACCCGGGCAATAATCCGTCCCTGGTTTTGGTCCAACAATTTTATGTTAGGGTATTTTTTCAAAAATCAGTGTCCAGCCAACCTACTATTTGCGTTAGCCAATGCAAAATCTGGACCAATAGTTTTTAGCCCATACATTAGAAAATTAAATTAAATATTTTGTTTAAAGTATAAAACTTTTTCTTCCCATTATGTTATTTTCCCATTTTTCTTTTATAAACCTTAAATTTCTTTTCTCTAATCACCTTTCTTCAATAGATTGTTCAATTTATCTATTACTTGTCTATTATAGATAAATTTCAATTCTACGTATATATAATTCGTTTGCAAAAAAAAATCCGCAGCCTTCAGCCACATTGCCAATCGATAATATTCCGGCCATACCCAAGTAGCATTTTTGGGTCCGCCCCCGCGCTACACAGTTTTACCACAGTGGCTAAGTTTGTCAGGCCACTTGGCAATTTGGAATGCTTAGATAGGAAATTTTGATATACTTGCCTTGCAAACCGGCCTTAATTTTACTGTTCAAATGGGTGGGTAAGCGGGAAATATTGGAGGACTTCCCTCCCAAGGCCCACTTGATGAACAGTACCATTTTGAATATTTTAAATGAGAAAGCTTCCTTTAGAAGCTTGATCATTCATAAAGCAGTTCCAGAACCGCCACTACCACAAACTTCATCTTCATTTTCATGCTCCAAGACCACCATCACCAACGCCGCCATGTCTGAGGTTGCCTCACAAAACACAGTTTTCTACGCCATATTTCCGGACGAAATCCATGGTCTGATTCCCTAACAGAAGATGAGTATCAAGGAATGACTTCTACCTTATTTTCACTTCACCTTAAGATTCTTGATATAATCTCTTCTTATGTTACTGATTACATATGGGAACATGAACCATTCACTCTTTATCCCTCTACTATTAATAATACTCCAAACCCTAACCTTGAAAACATCCCCTGTTTACATGGACAAACTAGGTTTGGTACTAACTTTGAAAATGAGTGGTTTATTGTTTTTCTTCTCACTGAAATCTCAAGAAAAATTCTTCAAGTTACAGTTAGGGTTTGGGATTCTCATGGTGAGTTTCTTCTCTTTGAAAATGCTTCATTACTTCCTAGTTGGCTGACCCCTGAGACTAGTAAAAATAGGGTTTTTATTAGATTCGGAGAAGTTAGTATTGTGCATCAAGGGAATATGTCTTTGGGTTCTAGATTAATTGAAATTTTAGGGTTTTCGCAATCTTCCACTTTTGATGTTGGTGCACCAATGTATGTTCGGTCAGCTTTTAAAAAAAGGATCTCTGAATACCCAGAGAGAGTCAAGTTGAATATGCATCAGATTAGGGTTCAGATTCCGATTTCTATTGCAAAAGTTTTACAACATGAACCTTGTTTGATCTCTTTGGCAATTGAGGGGTTTTGCAATAGAGATGATGGTGATTTAATGAAGCTTAGTCAGAAAATGGAAACATTTCTCGGAAGGACCGAATCTACTGTTGATGGTGATAAGAAAGAAGAGCTTGTTAGAGTTTCCGTAAGGATGTCTAGGGCAATGTATGTGAAATTGGTTAATCAGAAAAGTTTTGAGGTACCAAAATGTTACCCGATTCCACCAAAAACTGATAGTTCATTTTATGTTGAAACATTATTGGGTATGAAAATTACTTGTGGGTCTGAGATAATGTATCAGAAGATTATTCGAGAAGGAAGAGGAGGAAAATGGATTGCTACTTTGGAGTCTATCAAGGAGAGTCTGAACAAAAATGGATACTTTAAAGGCCTTCCCTCTGGTTCGAACAAGCGTCGTCGACTTACAAAAAGGGTGGAACAATACTACTTAAAGAGTTCTGTGTTCTCTAGGGAAAGGTATATCCTTTTTTCAATTTAAGATCATTTTTTGTTACAAACTCAGAATATTGGCTCATACTCTTGTTTGTTGGTTTTGTAATTTTGAGGCTTTTTGTGTTTGCTAACTTTTTTCATATTTGGAGTTGTAAACGTTTCAGTTTTATGCATATTGTTTTCATATTCCAGGGAAACGATGAATGGACCAGTTAGTCGAATTGATGAGATCCTCTTGTTGCCCAATTCTTCTGTAGAATTTAAGGGTCTTGGCCTTCTTCCTTCAGTTGATGATGCTTGGCTTTATGATGAAGAGGACAAGTCCAAGTTGGCCATGTTGGAGAGACAGAAACAGATAGAACTTTTCAGTTTAAAAGTAAGGTTAAAAAAGCCATCGAAAAGACATGTGCCGATCAGTCTACCGAAGAAGGATCATCTTCAGAAAGTGACTCTGGTAAGTTTCCCTATTTCCTGTTATGATAGCCCTATTATGCTATGCTTTTTTAATGTCTATCTTTTCTCTTTTAACTTACAACTGCACCATGACATTTCTCTTCTTTCTCAATGACTTACGGTGCTACAAGTTTTAGCTATCTTCTCTAGGTAGTCGTCTTGTTGGATGACTTTAATTAAATAAATTATTGCTAGTGTTTAGATTCTTTAAACTGTACTTCTCTGAAGAAGTGACTGGAGTGCAAGTTGCTTAAGTATGTCACTTTGCTCAAACTGTTGATGACTGATAACTCTTACATGATTGCATGCAAACAGATTGGGATGGAGTTCCGTTCGGCTATGATAGTGATTTTTCATACGACGACTTTACAGATCCTTCCTTGGATATCTACAATGAGGTAAAGACTAGTACTTCGTTGGAAATGTCTGCTTTTATAACTAAGTTCTGATACCACCAAGTGATAATTTTGACTGCAAAAGTCTCATCTGGTCCGTGTTGCAATTGCAGGATTCTGATGATGAGTTCAACCCCTTAGAGGTTGCCATCTTGGTTGGGCTCATGGGAGGATTACCTCTCCCCAATGATCGCCGCAGACGTAGATAGACCCCGTCTCCTGTGGTCCAGAACTTCAGATGTTCGACATTCTGCACGTTTCATTTTGTACAATTGTTGTCAAGCTTGCATCTGAGTGGATTGGTATTTGATTAGTATGTGACTCACTGACTCTAGTTTATGTTATGAAGTAAAGAATTTCTATGTTAATCTTCTATTAGTATGATACTCTAGTTTATTCAATGAAGTAAACTCATGGGCGTTAGTATGTACCTCCACATTTGGTTCTTATTTACGACAGTTTACTCTACCTACAATGTTTTATTTGAAACACCACCAAATAAGACCCCCTAAGATGAGAAAATGATGTTTAATTGGAGGTTTGGTTAGAAGTACAACGTACAAATACGTCTCATCTTTGAAATAATTTACAAAAAAGACAAAATAAAAACATGAAATCAAATCTATATAGGGGGTAATCCATCTGCTAAATCAGTACTGTTGTGGTGATGGTGTCTGTGCAATGCTGGGTTGATGCACAAGAAGATTGATGGTTTCTTTTTGGCTGGTTTACTTCCGAATAGGAATGACCGCAGAGGAATGCGAGGCTTTCCACTGGACTGCTTCCCTGACACACTCTTACTTGACCCAGAAAACTTATATTCATCATTCAGTTTAGCTAAGGTCTTCTCAATATCCAATTGCAGACTATTTACATGATCTAAACCAGCTTGAAGTTCATCTGCAACTTTGTTATTCTCTTGTTTCATGTTCAGAACTTCCCCTTGGAATTTTGCTGCCTGCACACTAGTCAATTCAATGTCGTCCGAGGTAGTCTTGCCGAAACCCATCTTCAATACTTTTGATATCTCTTCTTGTATGTCACACAGAGATGAGAATCTACATTGCAGCTCATCTTTCAGTAATGTGCTCTTTTCCAACCAGACAGTTAATTCCGTCTGTATCTCTCTCAGGTGCTTGTAGATCGGCCTTGCATCTGATTTAAGAGATCGGCTTGATCTTTCTGACCGATCCGAGCGTTCTGGCCGATCTGAAGTACTTTCCTTGCCCTCTTTTGAACTTCCTTCTTGCTTCTTTTTATCTTTCAGTTGTGCAAGTTCGGTTTGTAAATCTTGAATTGAAGTTTGGAACTTCTGGATTTGGTGAAATGATGTACTGAACCTTAACCAAAACTCGAGGTTTTCCTCCAAAAGTTCGTCAATATCCTTTCTGAATTTTTCTTCGATGGTTGAAAGAATGTGAGGTTCATCAACAATAAGCATCTTGCTCTCTTCTTGTTCTTCTCCATGAGTTTCTGCAGTCTTTTCTGTTCTTGTTGGGGATTCAACATTTAGATTATCTGAATTCATGGAACCATCTGCGCCCGACCTTTCCTCTGTGCTGTCACGAGATTTGTTCATCTGTGAACCTTTACCTTCATCTACACGAGTATCAGCACTTCCTTCAAAACTTTGTTGCATTAAGTTCAGTTTCTGGCGTAAAGCTCGAATTTCGTCATCCTTTGTAGCATTGGAATTCTTCAAATCCCTTACTTGCATTATTCTTTCAAAAAGAGATTCTCTATGTTTCTTCTCCACTTCTGTGAGTTTCTTCTTAACATCTTTATAGTTCCGAAGAATTGAAGTGTACTCAGATAATAGAAGTTTCTCCCTGTCTTCCAATCCATGTAAGAGTATTTTCTTCCAGTCTATAGTTGGATCTTGGTCGTCCTCTTGCTCCTGCAATTCCACATCTAGACCAGGAACTCCAGTTTTGGACAATTCTGTAGTCTCAACATCATCAAGCTCATTTGGTTTCTCGTGTTTTTGGGATGCGGCTTCTATATTAGCCTGGGTCTTGGATCCTTCATGGATGACTTCCGATGCATTAACACCTTGATTATCACAGTCCTTCTTCTCTGACAAACCTTCAAAATTGACCTGAGTTGTTGATCGTTTGTGGCTGGTTTTCTGGTCAGTTGTAACATCATCGACACCTTCCCCCATTTCTGCTTCTGTTATCTTGGCCTTCATCACCAGCAAATCGTCCCTTGAGTTGGCGATGTCTTCGCCCTTTACAAGATCATTATGTGACTCCACATTGTGAGTTGATACGGCCTCGACTGGAGTGGCCACTTCTGCCTGTAAGGAATTCGCAGTAGTATCTCCTATTTGCTCCAAATCTGGCATTCGTTTTTCTGTCAGTAATGAATCTGCAGTTTTTTCGGTTTGCAGTGAATCTGCCGTGACTTTTTCTGTTTGCACTGGATCAGTAGGTGTTTCAACCTCTTCCTCATCCTCCTCTTCGTCCTCCTCTTCTACCTCCTCTTCCTCATATCTCACACTTTGTAATTTCTCTGTTAGATGATCAAGGTTACAACGCGCTTCAATAAAATGTGTTTGAAGGTTATTGTTTTGGTTCTCAATATTTTTGTTGACATCCTGAACATCATGGAGTTCCACCTCCAACTTCCTTAGCTTTTCAGCTAAGCCCTGCAAGTCCTTTGTAGGGGTCAATTTTTCTTCCTCCAATTGATCCAAGTGTGTATGAAGCTCAGTTGTCTCTGATTTTAATCTTTTCATTAGAGCATTCTGAGATGAAACTGCAGTTTCCAAGCTAATGACTTTTGTTACGAGTTTATCTATCTTCTCCGCAAATTCTGTCACAGTGATAGATGAATTTGTATCTGTTTCAATATGCTCTCTGATTTTCTCGCGGATTGATTCTAGTTCCTTTGTGTCTTGACTAATATTTTGAACTACTTCCTCCAAACTGTTCAAGCTCGAATTAGCAGCCAAGGATATTCCTTTGTCGGGTAGCTTCTGTTGATCGCTTTGATTAGGGAGTAAAGCAAGTTTCAGCTTCTCAAACTTCTCTATTGCTTCCTTGATCCTTTTGTGTTCTACTCTTGTATCTTCGACGGATACATTTTGTTTCTCCAGCAATTTATCCAGGCTCTCCTGACATGACTTCAAAGCAGTTGCAGCCATCAAACTTCGAGCCTCGTCATCCTCAATAAATGTGTTTACCCGGAATTCGTCTTGTAAGTTGCATACTTCATCTTGCATATCTCCAATCTGCTTCTCGATTTCATAAAACTTAGCAAGTGAACTCTCATATGATCCCTTGACAAATTCCTTTTCAGTCTGTAAAGCTAGTATCCCTTTCTGAAGCTTATCTATCTGTTCAAGTGCCTCAGCTTTGGACATCCTAGAATTAGTACCTGTTGTAGTTGGGGAAGGAATAGTCTTGGCTTGTACTCTCTTAGTAGGTAAAGTGAGCAAACCCTTGACATCTTTTTTCGGGATCTTTGGAACTTTTGGCATTTCCTTTTTTGGCGGTTCAGGTGGAGGCTTCTTCACGAGTTTACCAGGGTCTAATTTGTGTTGTCGAGCTGGAGCTCTTGGGGTACAGCTATCTTCATCGTCGTCTTCTATTGCAAACTGAACTTGTTCAGGGAAAACAGTTGCAATGGTGTTGTTAGCATTCTGCAATTCTCCTGAGATGTGATTATATCTCTCAGCTAATGCCTTGTATTGTCGAAAAGATTCTTCGACAAAGTTTATTAGTTCTGGCCTCTTTCTGTAGTACATTTCTGCTCTCTTTGCAAAGGAATCTCCATCATCTTGAAGGAGTTTTAAAGTGACTTTCACTTTCTCATCCATGTCTGAAATTCAAACAATTCATATTCAACAATTCCGACAAGAAAATAGTAAGAAAGACTACAACTTCCGTAATCTATGTTATAAAATGTGGAATTTTGATACTTCTCCTTGGAGGAATTTTGGTTTCTAGGCTGGTTTTACAATGAAATTCAGATGCATGGTCCTACATTTTATTTGCTTAATCCATTAACCTCTCTTTTTTATTTTCGTCTCAATGAAAAATGTAACAAAATCAAATTCCAACCATATTTCATTAATAGGAAAAGCAATAAAAATCGTAGAAACTAAATCTCTAACCAGATTGAAGGAACCAGTTTTATCAAAATAAATTAGAAATGAATTGGGGTACCTTGTAAGTTTTGTTCTAGCCATTTTGATTGCTTGGTTCTGATGTGGCTAGCCCACCACCATGAATAAGCATTACTTGCGGCTCTCTGCAGCATATCTCCGTCTCCGTGTTTCTCCTTCTCCCTTTCTATATCAAAACCAAAAATGAAGTAGAATTTCTTTTTCTTTGATCAGCGGAAACATATTCAATGGAACATGTAAAGAAGAACGATGATAATTAAGGAGCCAAATAAAACATGATAGGCACAAAAAAGAATTGTTTTTAGTTTTCTGGATGAAAATCTATGTTGGGGCTAAACATGGAAAATGTTTGAATCCCAATGGAGGAGAGTTTATATCGCCTCCATCTGTGGACAACCCTGTCCAAATTCATTTTCACCTAAAAAGTACCGGAGCCTTGCATGTAGCCCCTACACATGGCAGATGGTGATCATGGAATCTGTTTTTAGTAGTAATACTACCTTGGGAGTTGCATGAGAACAATTTTTCAACCTTTTTGGATACTGCTTTCGATTGTTTGTCCCTTGTTGTGCACCACTTCGACACAAATACACAGTTTTTAAGTTTCAACTCAGCAACTCTCGTATGTCCGTTTGGCCCGCTTAAGTCAGAGGTAATTGGAATTCAAGTGTTTCGTGTTTAGCGTGAACCCACTTACACCACATACCAACTACATCGGAATTCCTACTGTACCTCCAAATGGCCACATAGCACTGGGCTTACTCTTATTTTCCCTCATTTTCACCGAGCGTTCAACGGTTTGTTGGGTGTAATTTGGAATCAACTCTAAGACATCTGGTTTGGCGTCGTAGGACTTACTTTAACGCCGAATAGTTAGGCTTCAAACTGAATATTTTCTCCGAAGATGCGAATCTACGCTTAACCATTAGTCGTCGGACGCCATACATTTGACGCTCCGTTTAAATATTTGTTTGAACTTTATAATCTTATACTCCATTTACACTCCTACGACATAATTCACACCCTCATTGATGATATTAGTATTGTGGTCAAGATATAAAGGTTCAAAAAGGAGAACCAATTTCACTAAACTCTAAGAGGTATAGATGAGTTTACTAATTTCATAACGCGACACAAGATAGTACATTGATTGATTACTGAATTGTAAACCTAACTCACTTTCGCAGGCATCACGACCGCACTTAGTTGGTGAAGCAAGATTGTAAACCGCTAGGTGACCCTAACGGACGAGTGTTCTCCCGTGAGGGTTTACAAGAGTTATACTCAATATAGATGTGGAAAACTATGAGAGGGTTAGTCGGGTAATATGACTTGTTCGACTGTGAGACAGGGAGGCTGATGACGAACAGTCCTTACCTAAACCAAGTTAATGGTCGTTCAAAGACTGCTTCAGTCGGATATGGGAGGTAGGGTCAGTCTAAGGAGGGAAGCGGAAGAGATGAGATTAGAGTTTCTCAGTTGTAGAGAGTTGCAGACGAAGAGACTTTAAGAGAGAAAGAGAGTTGTAGAGAACTCGTTGTTGTTCTAGCTGCTTTGTTGTTGTGATTAGAATGACCAATCGTAGGTCTATTTATAGCTCTGCAAAAATCGTAGGTCTAGGGAGGGAAGCCGGAAGAGATGAGATTAGAGTTTCTAAGTTGCAGAGAGTTGCAGACGAAGAGACTCTAAGAGAAAGAGAGAGAGAGAGAGTTGTAGAGAACTCGTTGTTGTTCTAGCTATTTTGTTGTTGTGATTAGAATGTCCAATCGTAAGTCTATTTATAGCTCTGCAAAAACCCTAATCTATGGTCGGTGGGATAACGATAAGGAGAGAAAATTACTACCTTCTCCTAGATCTCAGGAATAGCTAAGGATAGACAACCTGTCTAGTATGTCCTTAAGCTGACTCCTCACACCCGACTACTCTCTTTCTGTGTAGTTAGGCTGATACCCACACGTTGTCATAGACCGCTAAACCAAAATCCTAAGTTTATCCCCTCCATGTGAGACGTGACCATCATTTGTATGTGATGTGTCGTGTGACGTGTTTGCATTTTTACGAGTTGTCACAACTTTGCATGTGTTTGCGCGTTGAGACAATCCAGAGTCATGTGAAGAGATCCAGTAGGCTTGTTATAGCCGTGTGAGTCATGTGGAGAGCACAAACTTGGTTGAGGTCTATCGTGACCTAATCGCGAATGTTCCCCTTTTGAGTGAAGGAGTGTAAAACCAGATATGTGAAGATGCTTAGGGCAAGGTCGGGCCTAAAGGGGCTCTATGACTTGGAGGCAGTCGAATGTTGACCTGAGCTGTTTGGCCTCGGCTAAGGCGCACTGAGCCGTTGGCCTCAGCTGAGGCACGTTTGAGCCGTTTGGCCCCGACTGAGGCGTGTGGTCGAACGATGACCTATAGGAGAATGTGATCTTTTACTTCAAATGATGAAGTGCTTTCTATTTAGAGCGATCGGGCTTCAGAGCGATGGAGACTCTTCGGGCCTAACTAGGATTCTTTAGCTTTGAGATAGATTCTCTTTCTTTGGGAGTTTAATTTTGTCTTGAACTCTTTCTTGGATGGAGTTTTGGGCTTCATATTGACTAAGTTGTGTTCGAGTTCACACGTTCCTCCGCAAGGCTTGGTAGCTGACCATATTTGAGTACCTCGACTAGGTTGGACGTTTCAGCAAAGTGTTGATTTTGCCTTGGACTACCAAATGATGATTTTACCTTTATGCCGTAAAATGATTGTTTTACCATTGGTTCAAAAATCATCGTCTACATCCACAAAACCTGAAATCCTGGTGTAATTGTGTTAATCTTCGTCTCCATCATGGGGTGCTTGTATAGTGTTAAGTTCCGGAAAGTTTTCCTTCATAATTAAGTAGCATCCATAAAACTTAAATTCTTTATCCAGATCCTTGGCGTAGATTATCTTTGCATATTGCTCCTAAAAAAACAGATAAAAATAGGTTAGTGTTTTTTATGAAGAATACATTTAAGAGGTTGACGTATAAAAAAAATGTTAGAGCATTGCTCGGTCGAACTCGCAAGCGTTGCTATCTCAAGCTTGTTTTTCAAGTTTAGTTGATCAAAACTACAAGTCTTGATTTCTAGTCCACTTATAGCTATGTCTCGGATTAGGATAGAATGTGTAGTTGAGCTTTAGACTTCATGGCGTTCATCGATTGAAGACGAAGATCTACTGAGGGGAGCTTGGAGGAACTTCATCAACAAAAGGTATGTGGAGACTAAAACTTATATATCACTCAGAAGTCTATTCTATTCTATCTCCTAATGAGACTAAGTCGTACAACTATATAGACTTTTATGTTATACACATTTGATATTTCGAGCTGAGTTTAACTCGCTTATATATTTCTCGAAATATGTGTTGGAAACTTTTTGCTTTAGCTACGTTCATCATTATTCTTGACGAGTTTAGTTGGAAACAATTTATTTGTTGGAAACTAAATAATAAGTCAAAAGATGATCATGCGGAAATTGCCTTGAAACATCTTACATGATTTGTGTGAGACAATCATTTGATGTCGACTCGGAAAGTTTCGTATTGATCATTCGATCACTTGAAAATTACTTATAAGCTAATGGTTTGTGTGAGACACCCATTGTCGTCTTCTAAGGATGTTTCAATGATTAAAATGAGAGTTTAGAACAATAACCTTTGTATGGATACATCACAGTACGCGTACCTAATGTGTAAACTGTTTTGGTATGATTCAGGTACGGGAAACAAGTTTGCATACCAGTATGCGAACGGTTCTACCTGAGTTAGGTCCGGAACGGCTGTTTGAGTACCCGTTTGCAAACGGCTGGACAAGACCAAAGTCCGGAACCTATAGTTTGCGTACCTGTTTGAAAACTTAGTGGTTAAAGTTCTAAAATCGGTTAAGTATGATTTTATACTCATGAACAAATACATTTACAAATTAAGGAATGCAACCTTTGCAAACCGTGGCTTAATGTTCATGAATTGATTCTTATATAAGTACTTTGTACAATTACGAATCAATCTTATTTTGTTTCAATTGTTTCTTTTATACTTCTATGAGATATAAACAATTGAACAACTCTATGAGTAACACAATTAGATTCATTTGATTATCTTTCTTGATTGATTGATCATTATATTTGATCTAGAAGTGTTAGATGAATGTGGTTAATACAAAAGTGTTCATATGGCTAACTTCGGTTAACTATTATTGAGCCAACTCAATATACACATTTAGGTACAGTTACCCATATCTAAATGAAAGTATATTTCATTTGTGTGTAACAAGCTAAGACCATATAACGGTGGAGAGATATTGCTTTGGTTTTAAGCAAACTTAGCTTGAATCTTAAATCAGGTTTTTATCTAACGGTGAATATTGAATGCTTCGTTTCTAAGCTATCTTAGCTTTGATTGTAAGCAAACCCTGATTTGAAAGACTATATAAGGGAGAACTCTAGCAACTGGAAAACCTAATCCCGACACTTTCCTGTGTCCTAGTTGCGACTAGAGTCGATTCTCCTTTAACCTAGTTTTTTTTCCAAAACCATTATAGGTTAACTACTTGAAGACTTCATTTGGGATTCGTGAAGCCAGACCCAACTATTTTCTCTGTAGTTGCGTGTTCTGATCTTACTTGTTCTATCGTATTGAGTACTATCTTCTCTAAGATTTGCTCGAGATTTATCTCCGATAGGTAAGATATAAAAAGTAATCACAAATCTCTTCGTCTTACTCTTTGTGATTCCACAATATCTTGTTCCGCTACCATACGGTTAAGTTATTATGAGGTGATTGATATTACTAGGCTGTTCTTCGGGAATATAAGTCTGGTGTATCAATTGGTTCATGTTCACCTTGATTTATCAAAAAACGGAACAGAACTTCATAGGTACTTCTGTGGGAGACAGATTTATCTATCAGAATAGACTTATCTGTGTGAGACAAATTTGTTTATAAGTCTTCGACTTTGAGTCGTAACAACTCTTAGTTGTGGGTGAGATCAGCTAAGGTAATCAAGTGCGCAGAATCCGGCGTGGTTCTAGAGGCGTAAGGAACGCGACTGTACCTTAATTGGTGTGAGACTTGGTTAGGGCTCAACTAAATTCCAGTCCGAAGTTAACTTTTAGTAGGCTAGTGTTTCTAGCGGCTTAATACAGTGTGGTATTCAAATCTGGACTAGGTCCCGGGGGTTTTATGCATTTGCGGTTTCCTCGTTAACAAAATTTCTGGTGTCTATGTTATTTCTTTTCCGCATTATATTTTTATATAATTGAAATATCACAAGTTGTGCGTAGTTCAATCAATTTGTAAATCCGACCTTTGGTCGTTGAATATAAATTGATTGACACTTGGGCATTGGTCTTTGGTACCGTCCAAGTTATTTCTCATATCAATCCGGCTCACATACTTATATCTATTCGATTGCAGATTGTATTGAGAAATTGAGATATAACTCTTTGATATATTTCTAAGTTGAGCTCGCTTTATTAGCTGGTGCTCTCAGAATTATATTGGAGTTAGTCCATACAGATTTCCGAACGAATTATTGGGTGTGGTTGTTATACCCCCTCTTTTTCAAAAAATACTTACAAGTCTTTCAACTTTCCATAGAGGAGATATGTTATCTTCAATATAGATTTATTTTTGGATGCATATGTATTCTCTTACTCCTCTTTTTTATTACAACAAACCTGCTTTTTATATTTTCCCTTGTTCTTCGATGAACATTTATGAATGTTGTGTATAGTTACCACATACCTGTCCCAAACTAAATTAGACGAAGCCAAATGTCACTGAACCTCAGGGAGAGTAACAACATTCACCCAAGCATTTGTGATAGTAACATCTTCTTTTGCGGTATACAAAGGTATTATAAGTGTGTTGTACTAACGAAACCTTGAGATGAGATAAATTATATTTTCAGAGGAGATAGAAGGATATAGAGAGGAAAATATACTATTTGGTGTGTGTTGTTTGGTGTAGAACTAGTGAATTTATAGGAATGCACGGTGACAGTCGTAACTTTAAATCACTTCTTACAACAGGTTATTCAAACGTCTTCCCTTCCCAGCATAACAGTCCTACACTATAGTATTGAGTGTACAACTTATGCGCTTTTGGAAATTGGTTGAATGACCCAGCAAAAAACTCTGACATGTTAGTCACTTTAAATCACTTCCTTAACAGGTAATTGAATTGTCTTTTCGTTTCTTTAAATCACTTCCTTGAGTTCTCATTCACACTTTTATTTGTCCGAAATAATTAGATGTGTCACAAAATGTCACTCTATATAATATTATTTTATTAATTACTTAAGGATATTTATAAGATAATCCTAACTCACTTTCGTAGGAATCACGGTTGCACTTAGCATGTGTAAAAAGTCTTTAAAACACCAAGCTACCTCGGTGGAAGAGTTTTTCCCAGGAGGGTTTGCAGATGATTTATCTACAAAATATATTTCAATGTGCCCAGTTCTATTAATCTTCTCCATTGACGATGGGAGATCCTTGTTGAAGACTGACTTGCATTTAGAATATTCCAGCGTGGAACAACTCTCCTTACAAAAGGCTTGAATATTTCCATCACCTCAAGGATGTTGAAATGATCTTCATAACTGAAATTTGACCATTTACATCTACGCCATTCCTGCAGAGCTCTCGCTATAACTCCATCATTAGTTTCACCCTTTGGTCGATATCAATTGACATTGAAAACTAAAACAATGAATTCATCAACTGCATTAGCTATGCTTACATATCGACAGAACATCTCAGCTCCATTACGGTTATTTGAGGTAACCGGTTTCAGTGCATAAGTTTTCATGTATGGTCTTTAATGTAGAACGATAAAGGAATAATGCAATACGAAGATTGCTGGAAATGGGAAGAGATGTATAAGATACAAATAGACGATAATCAAGAGGAGATAAAAGAGAATTGTATTAAGAGTTTAATGAATAATAATATTGATTGATAATATGATATCAAAAGACAATCCGTATGCCTGTTTATATAGGATACTGATACCTAAGATAACTATAACTCTACATAAAGAAAACACTAAACAATGAAATAATAATAATAGTTCTAAAAATAGGATAACTAGCTAGATGTACTACATCAGTCCACCCTTCTTGATAAAAACTTGACCTCAAGTTGTCATAATAAAACATGAATTATTTTACTCCATGGAACGTGTAGATCCCACGATCAATTAGTTTAATCTTTTCTTCTACTATCCAAATATTGCGTCAAGATTTTTTCCCAAGCCATTCAACTGTTGATGCAGCTTATCACGGTCAAATACGAATCTCATTGCTTTTGAGATCACAAATCGAAGTAACCAAGAAATGTCGCTCAAAGCATCATTAGATAGGTGTTTAAATTTTCAGCGATCAAACACAAAATTCACATCATTAGTGGCGTTAATGTAAACCATGCCATCAACGACTACCACAAGTACAACATGTGTATCTCCCAAATTCTGAGCTACAGCTTTGAAAGCACATTCAATTGACTCAGTCCTTCGTTACTCCAAGAATAGCTCCTTGAGTTCAGAATATAGATATCTATTTTGAAATAGCATCCACCAACCAAGTCTTCTAACTTCGAAATAATATCGCATCAATAGTAATATCTAAGAATATCCCAACCAGCGATGATGCAGCAGCAGGAGATGAAATGAATGCGGTATTAATGAGGTCATTTAACCATCCCCCGCCAATAAACTGATCTTCAAGTTTTATTCCCATGCCAGACTGTTCCGTTGTCGTTGAGTTTACTTTTCCTCTCTCGAAGTAATTGCTAACATTATTATCTGGAAAAAATAAATCATAAATAGTTGTTTGAATGTTTCCGAACTTCGAAAATAGAAAATCATTAAGCTGCGACTTCTTCTTATGGTTTTCAAGTTCGTAAGCTTTTGGACTACCTACCATAAATCCCTCTTTGAATTTTAGTAACAATATCAAAGGTCCACTTTTGTCTTCGGATGTAACAACCTTAAACAGTACATTAATGGAAAGTTTGACCCCATTACTTGCTAAACCCACTAAGCAAAGTGCGACAGAACACAAAAGAATTCGTCTTCAATGGTGGCATTTACCTGTGCGCGGTTGATCCAAATCATTTCAGTACTTGCAAATGTTGTATAACCCATAGACCAATGAACTTTTCCAATAAGAAGTATGGAGTTCTCATGTACTAAAAAGGTAGCACATGGCTTTTGAATAATTGAGAGATTATTATCATGTTCGTAGAAATGAAAATTATTAAAAATCACCAACTTCTTTGACAGCAAGATGGCAATTTTCTTAAGCATTGCATGGCATTCATGATGGCACCCTGGATTTATTATTAAAGCCTCTCCATATACCATAAATTTTGAATCTCTACATCTATCAGTCGTGGCATCTACAAGTCTTATTGTAGCAGAACTCCCGAAGGTATTAATAATTAAATTATAAGTGAAAACATATGGTCAAAATCTTCTGGTCATCGTCACGCACCGAGTCACCCCCTTCAATGCAAAATTTTCTCCTTTTCCCTTATCAAATACTCTATTCACCAAATTAAGTGTAAGATATGCAACTGTACAAGAAATACTATTGATATTTCTTGTCGTCGAGCATCGAACAAGAGTGTCATTCAAGTATAAACCAATGTCTTCATATGTAGTCATGTTATTTCTCAACTTTTCTAAAAACGCTCTGCCTAACGTTATTATCTCAGATTTTGAGAAAATACGACCAAGAATTCTTCCAACATAAATTTACTCACCTCCATCTTCTTGAGATCGACATTCAAATTCATAAACAAAGATATAAAAAAACGAAAAAGGATTTATGTAGGTTGATTCAACAAGTTCAGGCTTTTTAGGGTATATATGAGAAACGATATGTGTTTCCCCATGATAAAACACTTAATTATTCTCAACATTCGATAAAAAAGATAAATCAAAATCAGAATATATTAAATCAATAGGTTTATTAAGATTTCAAGACTTATCAGTAACATCTAACGAATCACGCGAAACCTCTTTAACCTGATTTTTTTTTTTGAGTAGTACTTCCATAAATTCTCCATCAACTGATGCTATGGAAACAACACCAGTACTCTTAGATGATGACAAATCCTCTTTAGTCTTGGTACTGACATTTTTTTCTTGACGTTGTGAAGGAAATTCTTCTCTAGGAATACCTAAGTACGCTATGATATGCTCTGTATTTTTATCATGTCCGAAAAGACTAGCTGCACTGATTTACAGTCTCGTTGCATTAAATTAAAACTTGCAGAAATCTTGTTGAGATTGGAATGAATATTAGTCTCTTTTCTCATTGTCTAAAACGAATAAAACTTTCAGAAGTAGAAAAGAAAACCTAAGCTTTTTTATTTTTTTATTTTATTTTAGGGTTTGAGTTGCGGAAGCGGTTTTGAGTTACGGAAGCGATACCTAGGATCAAATTTTAGATTAAAATATAAAATTAGCTCAGATGCCAACTAATGTAGAACGATGAAGGAAGAATGCATTACGAAGATTGTTAGAGATGAATAAGATGCGAATAGACGATAATCAGGATGAGATAAAATAAAATTGTATTAAGAGTTTAAATAATAATAGTATTGAATTATATTATGATATCAAAAGACAATCCTTATGCCTATTTATATAGGCTACTAATACCTAAGATAACTAGAACTCTAACTAAAGAAAACACTAGACAAGAAAATACTAATAATAGTTCTAAAAATAGGATAGATATATGTCCTACATCAGTCTTCCAACGACTTTGACTGGGAACACCATTCATCATGCGTTCTTCACCCCCACTTCAGGTGGTATGGTACCAAGTTTTGACAAAGAGATAGATCTTCATTTTGAACTCCTCGGGATTAATCTAAGGTTGAGCCATCTTTCCGAAAGTTTGAGTAAAATAATTTTTTTTTTGTAGGATATCATATGTGTAGAAGGTGTGTGGATATATATAGGAGATTGAATTGAATGCAAATCGTTTTTTTTTTTTTAAACATCGTCCACGAATTATTATTTTGAGGATAACGTCCATCAGCTTTATGAACGCATTTATTTTTGGAATTGAACGCCATCATCATCTTTATTAACGAACACATATCTCGGAAAAAACGTCCAACTGGCAGCGAACTCAAATAAGTTTTAAATCATTAATTTCAAAATACGACATAAGATAGTACACCGATTCAATTCAATTAAGACTTGTAATCTTAACTCACTTTCGCTGGCATCGGCTGCACTTAGTATGTGCAACAAGCCTTTAAACCTCTCGTGGGTGTTTACAAATAAATATACCCATAAAATCTATTATCGTGGTGCAGTTTTACTAATCTTGGCCACTATCTTGCGGAGGGTAACTTAATAACGCTATCCGATTGTAGTCATCCATGAGGTCCTTCATCAGTAAGTAATATTCATAAAACATGAATTCTTGTCTTGTTGTTTGATAGTAGAGTTGTCTCGCAAATGTTTCCTACATGAAAAAAAAAAAAGTCAATTTATTATTTCATTCAAAAAGTGTTTTAAAAACATGTACTTAACTAAAAATTACTTACAACATCATTAGTCGTATAACCAGATGAAAGGTTTTTGAAAAGTAGAACTTGGATGATTACGTATTGCTTGACTTCTCTTTTAACGGATCCAACCCTATGTTGTATAACCTTCTTACTTATTTATTGTGAATAACCTGATCCCATTTGTTGGGGAATATTAGATGCAGTTCTTGTAACATCTGGATCATAAAAAACATATAGCCAAGTTGTTATGATGGTTGTATCTTCCTATGAAGTGAATTTGGCAACCATAATTGCAAAACTAGTTATAAAAAAGAGATGTAGAAAATAAAGAAGATGTCGACAACTAGGTTGTATTATTTTGGTAGATAGAGACTCTATTTATAGGATTTTTTTTAAAGGATGTGTTTAACTGAATTTTTAAATCACTCTACTGATGTGTCGTCTCTTCCACCCACTCTCTACTGATGCGTGTTGTCTGAACTGCATAACACTGTTTTTGACGTATCATGTCATTCATTGTTATCACTGTTATTCATGCATCATGTTGTCCAATTAAATGATAGTCATTGATATGTCTTTTCGAACAAAATGTCTATCATCTCTTTTTTTGATATGTCTTTTTTTGAAAGGAACGTCTAACAACTTGGACAAATGGAAGTGACAACATAGTAGTACATACTTTATAACGCTATAGCATTAATGGAAGACACTGTTTAAGATTCCAAGATTTTATGACATATACGGTTGTTAGAGCACTGCTCGGTCGAACTCGCATACGTTGCTATCTCAAGCATGTTTGTCAATGTTAGTGATCAAAACTATAAGTCTTGATTTCTAGTCTACTTATAGATGTCTCAGACTAGGACATAGATTGTGTAGTCGAGCCTTAGACTTCACGACGTTCATCATTTGAAGACGAAGAACTACTAAGGAGAGCTTGTGGAACTTCATCGACAAAAGGTATGTGGAGACTGAAACTCATCTATCACTTGGAAAGTATATTTCTACTCTATCTCCTATATTGAGACATAAGTCGTGTTACGATAGTTTTCTATTATACACATTTGAGATTTCGAGCTGAGTTTTACTTGCTTCTCGAAATATGTGTTGGCAAGCTTTCGCTTCGACCAAGTTCATCTTATATTCTTGACGCAAGTCAAAAGATGATCATGTGAAAATTTCCGAGCAACATCCTACATGGTTTGTGTGATACAATCATTTGATGTAAACTTGGAATGTTTCGTTATGATTATTTCAATAACTTGAAAATTGCTTTGATGCTAATAGTGTGTGAAAACGGTTATTGTAATCCTCTAAGAAAGTTTCAATGATTGAAATAAGAGTTTAGAACACTTAACCATTATTGGATATGTCATGTTGTGTACTCTTGCACATATGTAATCCATGTCCGGGAACCATAGTATGCATACCCGTATGCGTAGCTGTTGGCTTGAGAAATCCGGGAACCTAAGTATGCGCACCCTTTCACGTACTGGCATAAGGTTCATGTCCGAATATTTCTGCTGGAATTGGAAGTTCGCGTACCCGTTTGCGTACTGGCGAAAACCAATTTTGGTCCGGGTATTTCAAGTATGCGTACCCGTTTGCATACTTGAAGGTTAAAGTTCTAAAATCGGTTATGTTAATGAACTTAAATATTTATAAAATAAGGAATGCAATCTTTGCAAACCGTGGCTATAATGTTCATGAATCGATTCGAGTGAATCAAACCGATTTTGCTTCAATTGTGTTCTTGTATAATCCTATGAGAATATAGCAATTGAACAACTCTTTAACTAGTTTCATTTGAGTCATTTGAACTAGTTATGGTTAAGATGAACAAGGTTGATATGAGAGTATTCATATGGCTAACCTCGGTTAACTATTATTGAACCAACATGGTATACATGTTTAGGTACGGTTACATAAACCTAAATGAGGGTACATTTCATTTGTGTGTAACAAGCTAAGTTCGATCTAACGGTTGAAAGATATTAGCTTGGTTGAATAAGGTTTTTCATCTAACAGTGATATTGAAAGCTTTGTTACCAAGGTAACTTAGATTGCAAACCCTTATTTGAAAACTATATAAAGGAGAACTCTAGCAACTGGGAAACCTAATCCCCACACTTCTGTGTGTTACTAGTTGCATAACTAGAGTCGATTCTCCTTTAACCTTAGGTTTCTCTCGAGACCCTGTAGGTTAACGACTTGAAGACTTCATTGGGATTATGAAGCCAGACCCAACTATTTTCTCTGTAGTTGCGTGATCTTATCTTGCATCTTCTATCGTGTTGAGTACAATTGGAATAATTGGCTCGAGATTAATATCTCTGATAGGCAAGATAAAAGTAATCACAAACATCTTCGTCTCATCGTTTGTGATTCCACAATATCTTGTTTCGCTAGTCGATTAAAATTATTGTGAGGCGATTGATAATACTAGGCTGTTCTTCGGGAATATAAGACCGGTTTATCAATTGGTTCCTGTTCACCTTGATTTATCAAAAGACGGAACAAAACTCATAGGTATTTATGTGGGAGACAGATTTATCTATACCAATAAACTTTTCTGTGTGAGACAGATTTGTTTATCAAGTCTTCGACTTTGGGTCGTATCAACTCTTGGTTGTGGGTGAGATCAGCTAAGGGAATCAAGTGCGTAGTATCCTGCTGGGATCAGAGACGTAAGGAATGCAACTGTACCTTGAATCAGTGTGAGATTGATTAGGGTTCAACTACAGTCCAGTCCGAAGTTCATTGGTAGTAGGCTAGTGTCCGTAGCAGCTTAATACAGTATGGTGTTCAAATCTGGACTAGGTCTCGGGGTTTTTCTGCATTTGCGGTTTCCTCGTTAACAAAACTTCTGGTGTCTGTGTTATTTCTTCTCCGCATTATATTTTGTTATATAATTGAAATATCACAGGTTGTGCGTTCAGATCAATCAATTAGATAATCCAACCTTTTGTTGTTGATTTAAATTGATTGACACTTGAACATTGGTCTTTGGTACCGTTCAAGTTGTTTCACATAATAATCAGGCTCGCGGATTTCTATCTGTTTGATTTTTGATTACATTGTGAAACAGAGATGTTAAACTCTTGTATATACTTTTCCCTAGATTTAGTCTGACTGTCTAGTTAATTTTCTAGAAAGTATATTGGAGTAAGTCCTCTCAGATTGTCAAACGAATTGTTGGGTGTGGTTGTTATACCCCCGCATTTTCAACGGTGCCATATTTTACGATAAAACAACGATTTTTTATTAGTTCAAGGGAATAAACACATTATTGAAATATAAAGAACAAAATAAGAATACACGACAAAATTATAAAGCTATGTCATTTTCGCAGGACTCACGGTTACACTATCCCGTGTAATAAGCCTTTAAACCCCTATGTGACACTAGTGGACGAGTTTTATCTTGTGAGGGTTTACATAGAGGTGCACCCACAAGACAGTTTTTTTTTCGGAATTAGTCTTCTCTTGCATCTGGGGTATCACGTGCTAGTAATTCGGGATCCATACTATAAAAGTTATGCCTCAGGCTAAGGTAGTAATTAAAAAAGAAAAATTATGTTCTTTTTTTTCTTCAAAGTATAAGTCTCGCGCTTGTTCCTCATACGATAAACAAACAAGCATCAACTTACTGATTTATTGGAAAATTGTCTTTATAATAATTTACATCAAAATAACTTACAATTATTTCGTCAATCTACCCGGGAGGCCTATTATGATATAATGGTGTCTGTAGTGCAATGAAAAGTTTGACAACATTCTTTACGGTGGACACGCGATTTTGTAGCGAGAGCCTTGTCCGACCGTTTGGGTTGCCTATAATCTCGGTAAAGTGTGGAGTACCCGGTTTCACAGTTCAATAGCACTCAGGTTTTTTTTATACGTCTTCCGTAATTGAAACATTACAATAGGCTCTACTCAATGCTCTGTCTTCCTCTGTGGAAAACCTATTATCCATGTTCGGGAATGAAAACAGTAGAACTAAACCAAAAAGGAAAATAAAGGAGGTATTTTTAGAAGTACAATTTCTATTTTAAGAACCAGGTGGGTATCAATCTTCGGGAGAATGTCTATTTATATCAAAAAAAAAAAAAAACATTGTTCCCCCAAACAGATATATGAATTGTTGATTGTAAAACTCGACAAGAGAAGACTTATCACTGCTTTTAATAAGTGTGACCCATTGCTTTATACTCACTGCTGATTTGGAAACTCGGCATGAGAAGACTTATCGCTGCTCTTGATAATTATGAGTCATTTCTTTATGTTCACTGTTGTTATGAAAACTCGGCGTAAGAAGACTTATCACTGCTCTGGATAATTATGAGTCATTGCTTTATGTTCACTGTTGTTTTGAAAACTTTTCGTGAGACGACTAATCACTGTTATTGATAAGTCTGAGCCATTTCTTTATGATCATTGTTGTTAACTTTATATCGGGAATGGACATCATCTCAGTGATATTAATGTCATCAAATGCTTATTAGTGAACACGGTCTCATTCAATAACTGGTAAGATAAAAATATAAAATTAATGTTATTAAATATTTGGCGTTGTATGTCTTTCTCAAAAGAACGTCCAATATCTTTATCAGAGTATTTATTTTTAAGATAGAACTCCCATCATCTTTATCAACAAATATATATTTCGATCCGAACGTCCAACAGTGTAATGGTAACGTCTATTACGCATCCTATAAAATCACATAAAACTATATCATTTTTTTGTAATAAAACATCTTACACAAACCACATATTCAACCAACATTGTCAACCATGTATTCTAAAAGGCAAAGGAAAATAAATAGTATGTATGAAAGCAAAAGAGATTTGTCCATTATGTTTCATGGATAATCGTAGTCTGATGCAATCCCCTTGGGTGTATTCTAAGTGTCCACAAAGAGGTTGTTCCGGCATCAAAATGGTAATTGAATCAAAATAAAAAAAGATTAGGTATTTGCAATGTTAATATGAAAACTTCGGTAAAGAAGCACAATTGCTAGAAGATGTAATGAAAGCTAAAGAAAATGAAAAGGTAGATGAACTGTGCAAAGGAAAATTAAGATTGAATGCTCAGAATTGGCTTCATGCTCAACCCCTAATTGTAAGTTTTATATGAAACTGCATTGTTCTAAATAAAAGAATACATATGGTAAATATTTCTGGAAATGTCTCGGGTGTCAGTTAGTGGAATGAATTGATTAAGTGTTGTTATTGTTATAGTTTAATCAAGAGTTTGAAGGTGACGTTTATGATGTATGTATTATTTTATGCTTTAGTTTAATCTAGAGTTTCAAGGTAATGAATATCATGTAATATGTTTTTATGTTCTAGTTTAATCAAGAGTTGGAAGGTAATGAATATGATGTAATGTGTTTTTATCCTGAAAGTTTAATTTGTCATCGGCGTTATATTATTCACTTGAAAAGAGAGTACACTTATTGAAGCACATAAAATAAAGGAGAATACAGTACTTAATAATATCCTAACTAACTTTCACAAGCATCGCGGCTGCACTTAGCTTTAAAGTTCTAGGTGACCCTAACGGACGAGTGTTGTCTTGTGAGGGTTTACAAAGAGGTGTGACCACAAAACATATCATTATCTAACTAGTCTCCAGTAGAATGTTAATAATCATCTGATGAAGAATATCCTGATGGATCATGAATTCTTTTAAGCTCCGTTAGGAAGTCGGGAAACCTTGTCTTTAGAAATTGAAAAACCTCCTCGTATTCAAAGTCCACGCCCTTTACAACACGGTACTTCATCTTTGCTCACAACTCCTGCAACATTGAAACATTAACTTCAGTGTTTATTTATTTCAAGATAACAAAGTTACAAAAGATTAAACATTTACCATGGTTGGAGTTGTCGGCAGCTGGTGACAACTTCAGCTTGGAAGGCATAAAATAATTGCATTGCTTCCTGTATTACCCCATACTTATTCCTAATGTTTTTCATGGTTCTTTGGAGACCATTTCCAAAATCAATTTTGTATTAGTGCCATACACGGTGCCAGAAGACCTCATCTGATATCCAACCTTGCGCAACCTCTCGACGCGATCTTTGGGTCACCTAAGTTTTTATGATTACAAAATCTTCCGCAGAATCAAAGGCAGACATATAAGTTCAAGTTTTTTTTTTAATAGATTGAAAATAAACGACTTTTAGTGTTTACAAGAGACGTAGAGGGAAATAAAAGGTTTTGGTGTGTGGCATATGCAAAGGTTATTCATGCTTTAAAGGATCCAACTCAATTATTGGTCTCGACATGTGTTTATGTCACTGTTATTTTGAAAAATCGACAAGAGAAGACTTATCACTGCAATTGATATGTCTGATCCATTTATTGATTTTAAATGTTTCTTTGAAAAATCAATGTGAGAAGACTTGTCACTGCTATTCATAAGTCTGAGCCATTGATTTATGTTCATTGTTGTTCAAAAAATTCGACATGATATGACTGCTTAGTGCACTTGATAATTGTGAGCCAATGCTTACTAGTGAACATAGTATCATTCAATACCTTGTAAAATGAAAACATAACTTTTTATCAAACTAACCATGCGGTTTAGTACTGAAGAAGATGTCAGTGTTGTGGAAGCTTGGATTTCAATTACAAATCTAGGTCCCCTCATAGCAGGTGAAAATCAACAAAACATTTTCTGGAACCTTGTTTTCAATCCTTGGAAGAACTTACCGCGAATGAAAATAGTAGAACGACGATCTCAGTTAAAAAAAAGATTCGGTTTGATCAGCACTGAAGTCCAAACTTTTGTCACAATTCTAGTTGAAGTAAACATAGTTCATCCTGCATTATCCTACGAAGCTCGCGTAAGTATATTCTAATTTCTTAATAACTTTTAAAACTTATCCCAACTTATTTTACTTTTTGTTTTTGATATACAAAAAACTAGAGCTCAGATCGAATTTCGTGGAAACACAAGGAAACCATATAAATATGATGAATTGTATGAGATTTTAAAGGACATAGTTCCGGGATACAATCTAGAATGAATATATAAGTGCAGTCGACTCTTAATATAAATATGGCGTGATTTTTTTATGCTGTTAAGTTGAAAACAAGTTCATTAATTAATAACTTAAATTACATAAAGGAGTACAATGCAAATAACTTAATATAGCACTAGATATTAAACACTTAAACTTAAGACTATAAACTAATCCAAACAACACTTAAGCAATTCAATAGCATTGGGTATAGCCAAGACGAATCATTATCTCATTTTTCATTCCTCTGACGACCGCCTTGTCATTCTCGAGCAATATGCCCATATTAATGGCTAGTTTCTTCAAGTCGGTTTCTCGCTGTTCATTTCTTGCTAAGATGTCATTGTTGATTGCTAAAGTTCTGAGATGCTCCCAATCCTCGTCTCACTCTGGCCTCATGTCTATTTTTTTTATTGTATCTATGCGCAAACACTGGCCACTCAGGGTAGATCACATCCACTAAGTAGTACCCTAGCTCGTAGTCGTGACCGTTGATGCGAAAAATACAAGGAGGTGCTACACTATTCGACTCTCTATCCGATAAACCCGACTGATACAAAATATTATGCCATTGTTGGAGCCGGCCATGCCAAAAAAATAATGCCAGAACCATTTATCATACGAAGCTACCGCCTGTAGAACAACAATTGGTTTTTTTATGATGGCTCATGTGGTTTCCTGCTTCGTCAGTAGGACAACACCTCCATTCCTAGTGAAAACAACCGACACTACCAAGCATACAAGGAAATCCACTAGTAGCATTTTCTTGTAATAGCTTTCTAGTATCTTCCGTTGTAGTACGTCGCATGTATCTGTCGGTAAATACCCGAATTACCGTATCCATAAACTTCTTAGCATAGGGAAGATAGTGGATGCACTCATTTGTGTGTGATCATCTAGGTTGTCGCAAGCTAGGTGCCTCATCACGGCTAGCATTTTTATGTATGGAGTGTGACCTAGGATCATACAAGCATCTCTTCGTCGTAGAAAATATGGATCAAAGTTGCAATTTTTCCAAAATATTAAGGAAAAGGGTACGAGGCAAAATAACTGTCCCTTGAAAGTCTCAGGTCCATATTTACAACCGCGGTTGAAGTAGCCCTATATCATCTTTGCATCGGCGTCAACATGACATATGTGTATGCGTCTTCTGTTATTAACACAATTGGCTCAGGTTAGTGCAAATCATGCGCCTCTTGCGCTGCAACTTGATACAAGATTATGACATTTGGACCACTAACGCCATAGTTACCTGCAAGATGCACCGCATCTCTTCGTTGTCGCATATATCTTCCAAAAACTGCCTCCATAGTTCACCTGGAATAAGATAAACATAAAGTTAAAAAAATACAAAAAAGTAATTAAAAAAAATACCAAACAAGATTATAACAAATGAAAACATTAACAACATGCATACACAAAATAAGATAAGTTTTACATCGATACCTAATCAAAACTCCAGTTAAACAAAACAAGAACAAGTTTTCATTCACAAATCATTAAATTTACTTTTTGGCACACATTCTATATCATCACCATCTCCACCACTATGACCACTGCCATAATCTCCACCAACACTAAGTCCTAAGAAATCACTTAATTGTATATCCATTTAAGGCTCCTCATGTACATGGCTATCCACTTGTACTGGTACATAACATCATTGCGAGGATGATGCTCCTCCTACATGACGTTTACGAAGATGTTGAGTTTCCTTCCAATAGCCATCCTAATCATAAGTACCCTCCAAAGTTTGTTCTTTTTGACTGGAAGTGAAGAGACCCCTGGATGTTTGAGAAGAAGGAGGTCATGAAGAAGTACTTGCAAAATAACGACGTCTTGACTCTTCAAACATTAGATGTATACAAGTGCTGCTCAGAGGCAAAGTTTTACAACTTCTCCTGTATATATATATATATATATATATAAAAGGTTTTCATTATTTTACAAGAAAACAATATTCAAAATAAAAATCACAAGAACTATTATATTACTAACCAATGTGGCATTCAGTTGAGGATTCGTTGCTGGCTTTGGCACATCTATTAGTTGTTCAAAATAATTATTGTAAAAAGGTAATAAGTTCCACTCTATCTGGGGAAGTTGTGTCATGGGCTCTCCGGATGCGTCATATGTGTAGAATTGTGATGCTATGCGAGGAGGTGGATTATGAGGCAGCAAACATCGATGAACACCAGTGTTACCCACACCAAGCTCATCATGGGTATCTGCATGTGTTGTTTCTGTCTTCAAACGTCCGACGCTTTTACTTTGCAAGAACTGGTTATATTGCACTTCATCGACCGCATAAAAGTGATCCCCCGGATGAGGCACAACATGATCTGCATGATATGCATGTTCCATTTCTTTCGGATTATGCGGTGTTGTCCCATTTCTTTCAGATAATGTCTCAAACCTACTCAAATCAATGTTCTGCATGTTCTATTGAAGCAAAAATAAAGGGATGCACAATCAACATATGAAAATTTTCAAATTAAATATTACAAATCAATTTGACCAAAAGCAATACCAAAACAACACAGATAACAATAACCCACAAATTCATCAAAATAACCTACAAAAATTCCTTGCTTGAATCATGTTTACATATCAAATTACAACTATTAATCACATCAATCATATCAAGTTCCATATCAACTACCAATAACAAATTTGTGCCCTAATTAAACCCTAACTTCATCATTAATTCAATTTTCAATCAACAATCAGAATTGAACACAATATCATATTCAACACAAGTTTCTTTCAAAACCTTGATCAAAATTAGAGAACATACAAAAAAAATCATCATCATACCTTAATCTTGTTTGTAGAAGATTTTTTTTGAAAATATAAACCCTTTTAGAATTTTGGATGAAAAATTCCTATAAATCCCATGAATCAACAAAGAGGAAAAGAAGAGAAATGAAAGAAAACGCCAAACCATTGGGCGTGCGACCAACCATTTGGATTTCTGATCACTTTGACTCGGTCAAACGCCAAATGGTTTGGCGTTTCTCAAAATAAACGCCAAATAATTTCGCTTCTGACGGTACATGGTTAAGCGTTTTTGCACGCCAAATAATTTCGCTTCTGACGGTACATGGTTAGGCGTTTTTGCTTTGAATCTTGAATCCTAATAAGAGTTAGGCACCTGCTGAATCTTGAATGTGGAAGCATGATAACAGCCTGAATGCAACCCTGTACTACACCCTCCGAACTAACTAATTTGTGGGTTTTTTGATTTTAGAATTCTAAAAATAAATTATGATCCAAACAACCTATTAAAGTTAATATACATAAGAAAATAATTTTTAATAATTATTTACATATAGACAAATACAAGTAAAGCTGAAGGCATTATCTGAACAAGCTTTCCATATCTACAAAAGTTGTTATTTACAATGATTAACAAAAGATTCCAGAAATGACAAACATATATACAAAGTCCACACCCACACCTCTTTTATGTTTAATTTACCAGAATACAAAAGGATAGTTGATCCCAGAAAAAGAAGATCATCAAATTTACAAGACCAGTTCTTTTTCTTCTGCAACTAATGTCTTCAAAACAACAAGGAGTTTCTGGAGCAGTTGTGATTCTCATCCTTCCTTTTAAAGTCCTCTCACTGCAGCTGCTTCTCTTACGCCATTTCTTAAATTTACACAAACTTATAAACAAACTAGAACTACATTAAGCATCAGTTGTTATTAGCAAAAGTTTCGCCAGCATCTCCTCATTAGCATAAGTGGAAACGGAGCAAAAAAATCATGTCCTTCACGTTTATTCCTTTTGTTTTTTCTTTTCCCCTTTTCATTCTTTAGAGTTGTAACCAACAGAAACTCGGCTGATATCAATATCAGCTGTTTTGGAGAGAAGTGAGCCACTGCTCCATGTACTCTGCAGATCAAATCACATCATAATTAAGAAAGCATCTTAGTTTGGAGTAACAAACTTCCAAGGTCAAAAATAAAAAGCACAAGAAAAGAAAAACACCCTGATAAAATGCACAACATATGTTGGCTTGCTCAAACTTTTGACTATAGAAAACTGCTTGGGATCTTTCTCAATTCTCATCTTTAACAGCTAATTTGTAGAGATTGTTCCATACAGTAACCATATATTGACAGCAAACAGACAATCACGTTTACTTACATGTGAAGTACTTTGAAGTTGGAAGTGTATTTTCTAAAATGAGAAACAAAAAGACTCCAGTAGATAACTTTGTCGCCCAACAATGACAAGACTACCAAGAGGACCACAAAGTGGTGATGTCTAACTAATTAAACCAGTGAAGGAGGAGATTATATATTAAATACTAGTATATGTTTGACAAGAGAAGGTCCACATTCCAGACATTAACGCTAACAACAGAATATAACCTGAGATGCTTCATACCACACCATAAATCCTCGATTCAGATAGTTCCCTAATTACCACAAATCCAAAAATTCTCTAAACGAAAACATCTTAAAGAATAAAACAGATTTACCATACAAAACGCTAAAAAGCAAACGGACATCATAGAATGAGCAATTAAGTAATCACATAGAAAGCAAATACTGATAAGAAGCTACCAACTGCAATGTTCAATAAAATTGGAATGACCTGACAGCAATACCACAAGCTCTACTCTAAAACTTCAACAAAACTGAATTCATTTTTCCAACTTAAGAAGTTTCTTATTAGCCTTTCTGTTCTTAACTAAAAGTGATACACATGTTTTCACCAATTTTATGCATAAACAAAACTTGTTATGTAAAACAACTGGAGTTCTAGCAACAAGTTTAAGCGAAATAATCAACTAAAAAGAGTGATTCTTACCAGCTGAGCATCCATCAGTAAGCTCACCAATAGCACCCAAAAGCTGATTTCTTGAACTCCTGCTATTATCAACAGAAACATCTCCTCCACTAGTACTAGCAGCAGTACCACGTCCATAACAAGGAACTAAAACAGCGAAGCTTTCAGTTTCATCATCACTTATAAAATCAGAGCCATGAGGTTCGTTCCAACCGACAGACCAATCAGAATCATCTGATTCAGATCCTGATAAACAACCACCATCTGATGGTACTAAAACAATATCATATTCTCTATCAATTCTTCTCTCATCTCTACTTTGCCATTTTTTCTTACTTCTTCTCAAAGGCATTTTCACTGAAGAGAATTCTCTAACACCTGAATTCAAATCCAACGAAGAGTTTGAAGCAGCACAAGTAGTAGTAGTAGTTTCATTCGCCTTTCCTCTCCATAACCACCATGACAATTGAGGAAATGCTAAAGCCATGGAAAAATTGACTCTTCAAACGAAATAAGGAAATCAACTGAAATCAATATTAATAATACTGAAGAAACAAAATTGGAGCAACTTTTATCGATCAAAAAACAACCACAACCACTTCAATAAATTAAAGTGACAAACAAAATAATCAAAAAGCAGCGGAGAAAAAAGAAGTCCTCCTTAAAGGCTCGATATTTTTGTCGTTTCAGTGAAGATTTTTTATTTTTTTAAAATAGTTACTTTTGCATACAACAAATTCGTTGAAATCCTCAGAAATCTGTTGATCGATGTAAAAGTTGTTTGAACAAAATTGAATCGGAAAATCTTCAAGCAAATAAAAATGAATATTTTTTAAACAATAATTTGAATAAGAAATCTTTAACGAAGAAACTGGTGAGGAATCGGCGAATTAAAACTTTCATAACCCTAATTAATTTTTCTTCTTTCTTAGTAATTCCGATCTATCTCTAGTGTTTCATCATCATCTCTCTCTCAGAAAAGAAATTGGTTTTTTCTCGAGTGATTATGTTTTCCACTTATTTAAAGGATTGATTGACGTGTTGGGATTCACTAAAATCAAATCCTACGGTTGAATTCGGGTAATATATGAAACCCGTTAGATCTTCTACTATTAGATTCTCTAATGATTGATTTTGGAAACGATAAGATCTCAGAAATAAACTCCACACGAGTTGTGCATTTTGACCAAAATCCTAACCAAGTACGTAAAGTCGGGCAGTTACATATAGAACTGTTTGGATACCTGAACTAGGAAACCACGACTTCAGCGATCACCCATCTAAGTCTTTTGAATCGGAGGCTACCCACCTTCGAATAATTATATTCAATTCTTTAGTTCAAGCCTATATATATATAGAGAGAGTTTTTGAATCTAAGCCTATATAAGCACAGCCAAATAAGGAAACCAATTAAGCCTATTCCTATGAAAAGCTGTTTGGCATACCAGCTGGCATGTCAAACCAATTGTGCTACTATGGAAAAACCACGGAGTCAGCGATATTGTCAATAACGCTCGCTATTAACTCGGTCGCTGGCGTTATAATCAATATCGCCAACGTACGACTTTCTAACGCCTATAAATACTGCACCTTGTTCTCTTCTGTTCTCAACTCTTCCGTTCTCTTCTATTCTTACACAAATATCTTTCGTTTTATTTCTAAAACAAAGAAATTAACTTTCGTTTTATTTCTTAAACAAATATGGAGAAAAGAAAAAGAAACAGAAGAGTCAAAGGATCTACTAGTACCCCAGCAAGTGGATTAAGTTTTGTTGTGGATACAAATTATGAGTTTGATAATGTTAGACAAGCAGCCGGTGAAGGTATGTTCTCTAATCACCTATCTGACCATGAGGAGCGAGTTAATTCGGTAAATCTAAGAGGTGGATGGTCTGAGTTACATAAGATTTTTCAGTTACTTCCCCCTGTTGTTCAAGAGAGAGTTAGAAGATATCCTTGGCGACATTTATATCATATACAACTTTTTTGGACTTGGCAAAAAAAATTTTTTTATATCATATACAACCTAGAAACCACAGGACTCAAGGAGTTCAAGTTATATTAGAACGATGGTGGAAGACTACAAACACGTTCTTTTTCAAGGACTTTGAATGCGGTAAGTTAGTTTTTTCTAGTAATTTAATTTTTAAATTATGTATTTTATTTTATAAAAATCGACAAACTCTAATTATGAATAATTGTTGTTAATAAGAGTTACACCGATTGATTTGTACATGTTAATGGGAATTCCATGTGCTGGAAGCTTACTTTCATTTAACAAACTAAATTGGTTATCAGAAGATAAATGGAAACAAAGACTTCCTTTATACTCAAATGAAATAGAAGGAAATAATACATATAGACAAATAAAAGCGCATGGGTTAAAGGTGGTTGGGTTGAAAAGTTTTTTGAAGCGTCATGCTAAGAAAATGGATGAAAACAGGGTAGCTGGTAATCAATATTTTTTCCCTGACCATTATGAGGAGCTCGAACGTCTGTTTGTATTGTGGACAATAGGCCAATGTTTATTTCCAAATGCTAGCTCAGTGGTGTTAATTGGTTTTCTCGAAGCATTAGAAGATTTGGAGCAAGCACCAACATATGATTGGGGGTCTCCGATTTTATCAGAGATTTACATGTCCCTCGGTGATTGCTTGACGTGTGTCAAAGATAGTTTTAATGTTTTTTGGGGAGTTCTGGAGGTAAGAACCAATATTTTTCACACTATTTGTTTGTTATTTTCACATGGAAAATTTAGTAACCAATAATGTTATTATTTTCAGTATTGGTGGTATACATGGTTCTGTGTTTCAGAACCTTCTCTTAAGAATCATACCATGGTTTTTCCGGTCATACTGAAGTACGATTCCGAGAATTGGCAACGAGAACATATTGAAGATGGTCAACATACTGCTATTGTTCATAAGATTCAGCAGTTGTGCAGAACAAGCCTTAACCTTATCTCCCAGCCGTATGAAGCAATACCTGAGTTCGAAGAAGAGGAAGCTCGGAGAATGGTATAGCTAAGCCTTACAAGGATGGTGTTATACATCCCTATTTCTGAAAAAGGGTGTTTGGTATTATGGTGAAAGACAACTTCTTCAGTTGCAAAGAAGATCAGTGATAGCCGTCAACCCTTATCCAAGTTCATAGGTTTCCGAAGACGACTACTTCAAATTGATAAGGGAAGGTCATCAATGGAAAGAAGCTGATGAATTGATCAAGGAGCCAATTGACAGAAATGACTACCTATCTTGGTATAACACTATTTTCAAGCCCAATATTGCTATGCAACCGCAAAGTTTGGGTTGGATGGATTTCCCAACTTTAGGTAGGATGCCACTTGCCGATGAATTTCTTCCTTCCCAACCTCCACCAGAGACGGGTGACGCATTTGCATATCCTTCTCAAAGTTCATCGTCAACCATGACACCATTTTCTTGGGATGTACAGACTATATCCACCACATCTGGACAGATTGTTACTTATCCAATTGCTTCAAGTGCACTTGATCGGACTTATCCATACTGGGGGGTCAATGCTACAGAGTTGCAGTATCATACCCAGTTGAACAATTATCATGCTCTATTACATGGATTTCAGAGATTCCACTTGTATGAGTTGCAAAAATTGAGGGAAAGCATGATGTTTGACATGAGTCAAGGATTTGACGGTAATGATGGTTCAGGTATTAGTAGAGGAATGAGTCCCAGTGGTAGAGGAATGACTCATTTGAGTCCCACTCGAAGTCAGCAAATTCGTGGAAGACGTCGTTCTATGCAGGAGGTACCAGAAAGTTCTACTTCAAACCAAGTGTTAGATACTCAAGTAGTACGTGGTGGTGATGAAAACATTGTCTTGGATACAACTCCTGTACGTATGTTTAGTCATTTTCCAACTGACATAATGACTCCAGGTGGTGGTGTGAACATGGAAATAATTAGGCAATCGACTTTGTATACCCCAATTTCCTCTACCCACCCCCACCCCCCAATTGCCTCAAGCTCATCAGCATTTCAACCATTCCAGCAATTATTGCAGCAAACTCCTCAAGAATATCAACCACACGTATTTCAAGATTTGTATCATGTTCCCATGCGCCCTAAACCCATTGCTTATCAAGGTTATGGTGATTCTGATGAGACTCAAGCACCAAGTCAGTCTCAAACCGGCTCGCTAACTTATATGTTGAACAACACTCTTGATCTAGAAAACGTGGGCAATTAGATCTTTGGTCAGGGAGGAAATGGACAAGGTAATGAGTAGTTTAAATGTAAGCAATTTAATTATGTAAGCAATTTAGTTGAAATGTAATCTTTTTTAAAAAAATTAATGGAAACTATCTTTTAGAGTAATATTCAAATATAAACTAGTTTTACATTTCATTAAAAATTAATCTTGATTGCATAACATAATACTTAAAAGTTGAATCCATGCACATGAACATTGTAGAGTTCATAACATTTGTCGTGACTAAACCATCTTCCGTTGTCTTCAGCGAATTTTATACGAGCTCTAATTTTTAGTTCTTCATTTGACAACCTAGGATTATCCCCTTTTATCAACCACATAATTTGCTGATACTTTCTAAAATTGTTATTGATGAAACAATAACGATTTTGAACACACTCATTTGTTCTTCTTGGATTTACGTGACTTAACGTCATAAACCTTTGAAACACAGTGTCCCATAAGTTAAAAGTCTCTAAATTGAAATCTTTATCGCTTGCAACTGAAACCCAACATCGAATTAGAGAAACATCTTCCTCTGGAGTAAAATCCACTTCGGTTATGCGAGCACTAGGCATGTTGAAATGAATTTGAAGTTGGGTTGGAATGAGTTGAAATTAGGTATTTATAAGGGGGGAATTGGTAGCCGTTGGATGAAGATCTGATAAGTGTTGATCAGACCAGTGAGCGTCAGCTTGACTAGCGCTGGCGCTTTAATGACCAGCAAGCGCTGACTTGACCATCGAGCGATGGACACTCTATCGCTAGCTGGAAACTCCATCGTGTATGCATGTATGTTATTCCTGGCATATAGGCATATATGAGTTTAGCAGTTTGGCATACCCATAGTGGGTGCATATATGCCAAATATATGAGTTTGGCATGTGCATGGGAATATGCCTTATAGGCAACAAAACTTCAATTAAAGAAACACAACCAACTTGAATAGAAATACCAAGTTATAGAAAGAGGTATAGTTAGGAAGTAATATCAGTGTCAATAGGCTGTAATATCGGTGTCAATGTAGTTAATATCGGATATCGGTTTGTCTCGGCTTGGGACCGGTATACTGGTACAACTTCTTTTCTCTTTTCTTTTTTATTTTACTCAAAGAGGGAAAGTTTTATTAAGAAAACCAATACATCACTAAGGAAGTAATGAAATTGGTGTACGAAAGTACAAAAGCAGACTAAGCAGCACAGTTGCTATTGCCATTACAGAAGAAAAGAAAAAACACCAAAACAAGCCAGGATGAGAAGCTACTTAATACTGGTACAACTTTGTATCGGGGAGATTAGGTTTCAAATATCGGGTGCAATATCGGTTCCAAATTTTATATCTATAATTTTATAACAAGCATTTTTAGTACATTATACATATTAAGTTATATAAATTACAGCCATACACAGTTTGACATTTCTTTGCGAATGCGATAATTTGGGTAGCACCAACAAGGACTTGAGAATGTGAATTCGGCTCATCACGGTTGAATTTGTAAAATGCATGGAATATATTTGTGGACACGTATATGGGAAAATATGATATATTAAAAATAAACAAAAATACTCGGCATATCCAAAACGCAAGTGTACAACTACGACTCATGTACTGTTAAAGTCAAAGTAGTAGTCATGCTTTCCACTTTTCACTCGGTCTCTCCGCCTCCCTCTTTCAAATCTTCTGCTTCAGATCAGACCATGGTTAGGTTTGGAAAAATCTACCTAATAATGTCATCTACATCTCTTCTTACTCTGTTTTTCTAGTATAGTTTGGAAACCCTAATTTAATCCCCAAATTTCAAATAATACAACATCAACAGAGGATGAACAACAATAACTGTTACTCAACGAGTTCTTCAACAACAACAATTGATGCAAGGAGTTCTACAACGACAACAATAAGTTATATTTTTCATGGTCTAATAGCTCCTCAACAGTAATCTTTTTTTTTTGTCACAAACCCCTTTTTCGTGTGATAGATTTTCTTAGCTTGTTTATCAGTACCGGTTGATTAGATCTTTTCCTAGCTTTTTTGTGTTCTATATGTAAGATGAATCAATAAAAATGGATCATTTAATCCTTCTATGTGAAATCAACAAAATGGTTTTCTTTGATTTTTGCATGTGAATGTCAGTTTTGTCAATCTGATAAAAAAAAACAATATTTCCGTTCGAGATATCCGTTTCTGACCGATAAGACCGGTACCATCCGAGATTCCCTTAAAAATATCATCTTGACGATATTATGAGAATCGTCTCGCTCTTGGGACGAAACGCAGAATCTTGTCGATATCTGATGTAGGACATCTGCCTATTTTCAATGTGTCAACTGTACCACTTGACCCAATTGGTCCGTGTCAACAATTCTAGTTGATTCCTTTTACATATGTATCAACTATTACAATTGATCCCTAGCGCCTGTTTAGATTTACTTGTTTTTTAAGTCATTCCTTTCTTAGTTTACGTAGATTGCCTTTTTCTTTTCTTTTAGTCGGTTCCTGTAACTTATATAAAGGCTAAGCCTACTTCGTTTTAGAGTATAATTATTATTATCAAGATTATCAATTCAATCTCTGTTTTAGAGTAACCTATCTTATTTTTTTCTTTAAATCCTGCTCAAGTTATTTCTTCCTTTCTCATCCTTTTCTTCCCTCTCATCACCTACAACCTCCGAGTTGTATTCTTCCTAAACAAGTTCTACATTAGTTGGTATCATTCAACAGTAGATTAGATTTTTATTCTTTTCTTATATCCTGTTTTTGCTTCCGCAATCCTAAAAACAAAACAAAAAACACAAAAAACTTACATGTTTCAGATTTTTATTATGGCTGATTCATTAGAGACAAGAGTCAATAAACTCTCTTCTAATGTTGAAACTATATATGGAAGATTAGCTAAGCTAGAAGAGATGCCTGCACAGTTGACTGTACTGATTGATTTTCTTGGTATAAAACCAAAAATGGCTCTTAATCTTCTACCAAACCTTTAGACTCATCTTCTAAACAACAATGAGAGTCTACCTCTAAACCCCATGGTTTTGTTTACACAGAAGCTATTCCAGATCACATCTATGGAACTTTCAATAAACACAAACAACATGAAACTTTTGTTTTTCAACAGGATAGTGAAGAAGAAGATTCTGCTGAAGAAAAACAATATCATAGATGGACTGAAGATAGACGTCTTAGAAATGGACAAAATCCTTATGGTTCTTTGCCAGAATATAAGTTGAAAGCTGATATCCCAAACTTCAATGGAAGTTTCAAAATTGAGGAACTATTGGATTGGTTTTATGAAGTAGAAGCCTTCTTTCAATTTTCGGAAGTACTTGATGTATCGAAGGTTAAGCTTGTTGCTTATAAACTCAAGGGTGGAGCTGCTGCTTGGTGGGAAAAGCTTCGTGAGGATAGATTTAAATATCGTAAACCTCCTATACGTACTTGGGAATGCATGTGTAAGCTACTTCGAGATAAGTTTCTTCCTCAAGACTATAAACAATAGTTGTTTGTTAAACTACAAAATTGTGAACAAGATGCTAGACTTGTGGAAGAATATGTTACTGAGTTTTATAGTTTGGTTGCTCGTAATGAAATACAAGAAACTGAAGAACAGTTGGTAGAACGTTTCATTAAAGGGTTAAATAGAGTTATTCAACTCAACTCAACATGACTCAATCAGTATTCACTATGGTGGAAGCAATCCAACAAGCGATCAAAATTGAGAAGCGTATCTCACGTACTTCTGAGTTTCCTCAGCCTCGTCAGCCTCGTTATTCTAAAGCACAACAATTTTTAGGTGGTATGTACCAAGATAATTCATATTTTTATCCTCAAAGTTCTAGTTATCAAGAGGAGAATACACCCCACAACCTATACGTCAACAACAACCACCAGTGAGTTTTTCTTTTACTCAGACACCATTAACTACAAATACTTCACATATCTTACCATCTCATGTTGAGCCTCAATCCATTCAGCAACAACAGTCTAAACCAACAAGCATCAGATTTTCTAATAGAATGCAACAGCAATTTCCACCTCAAACTAAGGCACCAAACATTTATTCAAATTTTCGTGGAGATAAAATGCAATAAATGTAACCAACCTGGTCATTCTTCATCTGACTGTCGTCGATTTAATGGTTTTATTGGAGATAATCAGGTGCATAGTGAGTCAAAGGATACTGAAGTTTTTGATGATGATGAAGGTGAAGAAGTTGAAAATTTTGAATTACATGAAACTTTTGGTGATCACTGTGTTGGGATGATTCGTACACTCATGCTTACTGAACAATGTTATTCTCAAAGGCATGGTATTTTCAAAACCAAGTGTTTTATTGGTGACAAGGTCTGTGACATGATTATTGACAGTGGCAGTGTTGACAATTACATTGCGTCTATTGTCATGGAGAAGTTGGGATTACCAACTACACCACATCTTAATCCTTATTCTGTATGATGGGTGAATAGTTCTTCAACATAACGTATTATGCACCAATGTGTTATATATTTTTCTTTTGCCGGATACGAAGAATCCGTGCTTTGTGATGTTATTGATATAAATGCAACACATCTTCTCCTTGGCAGACTATGGCAGTATGACATAAGAGCAGTTCATAATTGTTTTGAGAATACTTATACTTTTTACAAAGATGGTAAAAGGATGACTCTGTTTCCATCAAAGTCTTCTTCAGTGATTAAAGAACATAGTGATTGCAAGACTACTGCTTTAGTGGATACTATCCCTCGTTCTTTATATATAACTCACACTTTGAGATCTCATGAAGACACCAAACCTATGGTAAAGATTCATACTCAGGTACAACCTTTATTATCCAAATATCATGCATTATTTCCTGAAGAATTACCTGTGAGTTTACCACCTTTTAGAGATGTTCAACATTGCATTGATCTTATACCTGGAGCTTCTTTACCTAATCAAGCTCATTATAGGCTAATTCCTACGGAACATGCAATTTTTCAGGGTCAAGTTACTGACTTATTGGCTAAAGGGTTAATTAGACCTAGTAATAGCCCTTGTGCTTGTCCTGCATTCTTGGTACCTAAGAAGGATAATGGATGGAGAATGTGCATAGATTGCATAGATTTGAATCATATCACCATTCCTTATAGGTTTCTTATTCCTCGTATTGAGGATATGATTGATTTTTTAGCTGGGTCAATTATTTTCACTAAACTTGATCTTCGCAGTGGTTATCATCAAATAAGAATAAGAGAGGGAGATGAATGGAAAACTGCTTTCAAGACAAGAGAAGGTTTATATGAATGGCTTGTTATGCCATTTGGTCTGTCTAATGCTCCTAGCACTTTTATGAGACTCATGAATCAGGTTTTACTGCGCTTTCTGAGTAAATTTGTCATTGTATACTTTGATGACATATTGATTTTTAGTCGCAGTACAAAGGAACATGTCAGTCATGTTTCTTAGGAGTTTAAGGCTTTATATGACCATTCTTTATTTGTGAATTTGAAGAAATGTAATTTTATGTTATCTGAAGTTACTTTCTTGGGATATGTCATCTCTTCAAAGGGTATTCATATGGATCCTTCTAAAGTACAAGCTATTATGGATTGGTCTGTTCCTACTTTTATCAAATAAGTGAGAAGCTTTCATGGTTTAGCTTCTTTTTATAGACGTTCTGTAAGAAATTTCCGTACCATTGTTGCGCCTCTTACAGACTGTTTGAATATCTGGACTGAAGCAGCTGATAAAAGTTTCAATACTCTTAAAGAAAACTATGTTCAACTCCTATTATTGTCATGCCTGACTTTTCCAAGCCGTTTCAAGTTGACTGTGATGCTTCTATTATTGGAATTGGAGCAGTTTTATCTCAAAAAGGACATCCAGTTGCTTACCATAGTGAAAAGAATTCTGATACACAGAAGAAGTGTTCTATATATGCATTAGAATTACTTGCACTTGTACAAGCTCTCAAACAGTGGCACACTTATTTGGTTCATCGTGAGTTTGTCATCAATACTGATAATCATGCATTGAAAAATCTCCAGACTTCGGCTAAGGTTAACCGTATGCATGATAGATGGTTATCCACAATTAATAAGTACACTTTTTCTATTAAACATAAAAGTGGAAAGCTTAATCAAGTTGCAGATGCTCTAAGTAGAAGGCGACATCTATTGGCAACTATTTGAAATGAGAGTTTTGCTTTTGATTATATCAAAGAGATTTATGCTGAAGATGATGATTTTAAGTCACTTTGGGAACAATGCAGTTCCTTGGCTCATGGAGTTGATGATTATCTCATTCAATATGGATTCTTATTTGAAGGTAATCTTCTTTGCATTCCTAATGGTTCTTTACGTCTTCAGTTGATACGTGAACTGCATGGAAGTGGATTTGGTGGTCATTTTGGCAGAGATAAAACGATTGCACTTGTTGAAGAAAGATATTATTGGCCTTCACTAAAGCGTGATGTGCAAAAATATGTTTTGCGATGCATGGTTTGCCAACAAGCTAAAGGCACAGTTCAGAACACTTGCCTTTATACTCCTTTACCCATTCCTGACGCTTCATGGGTCGACATTAGCATGGATTTTATTCTTGGTTTACCTCATACAGCTGGAGTAAATGATTCAGTGATGGTTTTCGTAGAAAGATACTTCAAGATGGCTCATTTTATAGCCTGTAAGAAGTCCACTGATGCTTCAAATGTTGCTTCTTTATTTTTCAAAGAAGTAGTTCGTTTGCATGGCATTCCAAAATCTATTACGTCTGATAGAGATACCAAATTTTTAAGTTATTTCTGGAAGACATTGTGGATACGTTTGGGCACTAGTTTACAGTTCATCACTACTTGTCATCCTCAAATAGATAGACAGACTGAAGTTGTCAATCGTTCTTTAGGAAATTTAATTCGAGCTAAATGTGTTGATAACAACAAACAATGGGATTTATTACTACCTCACATGGAGTTTGCATTCAACACTTCAGTAAACAGTTCCACAAGTAAAACTACTTTTGAAATTGTTTACTCTAAAGTACCTAATCGTGTATTAGACTTGGTTGTACGTCCTAAGTTACATACTTCCAATGTCAAAGCTGATAATCTGTTGGAGCAAGCTTCTCAAATACATCATGAATTCAAAAAAAAAACTTGATGAGTCTAATGCTAAATACAAGGATGTTGTAGATAAGCATAAAAGATTTAAAAAAAAAATCAGGAAGGAGATCTAGTCATGATTCATCTGCGCTGAAAAAGCGGGGGTACAACAACCATACCCAATATTTCGTTTAGGCAATCTGTATGGACAAACTCCAATATAATTCCAAGAGAATCAACCAAACAGTCAGACTCAATCAATGGAAATATATCCAAGACTTGTATCTTTGTTTCTCAATGTAATAAACAAATCAAACAGATAGAAAATCGCGAGCCTGATTATTATGAAAAACAACTTGAACGGTACCAAAGAACAACATTCAAGTGTCAATCAATTTATATCAACAACCAAAGGTTGGATTATCTAATTGATTGAATCTCGCATAACCTGTGATATTTCAATTATATAGAAAATATAATGCGAAAAAGAAATAACACAGACACAACAAATTTTGTTAATGAGGAAACCGCAAATGCAGAAAACCCCCGGGACCTAGTCCAGAGTTGAACACCACACTATATTAAGCCGCTACAGACTCTAGCCTACTACAATATAACTTCGGACTGGAATGTAGTTGAGCCCTAACCAATCTCACACTGATCAAGGTACAGTCACGTTCCTTACGCCTTTTAATCCCAGCAGGACTCTATGCACTTGATTCCCTCAGCTGATCTCACCCACAACTAAGAGTTGCTACGAACCAAAGTCGAAGACTTGATAAACAAATCTGTCTCACACATAAAAGTTTACTGAATAGATAAATTTGTCTCCCACAGAAATACCTACGAGTTTTTGTTTCGTCTTTTGATAAATCAAGGTGAACAAGAACCAATTGATACACAAGACTTATATTCCCGAAGAACAACCTAATAATATCAATCACCTCACAATAACTTAACCATATGGTAGCGGAACAATATATTGTGGAATCACAAATGATGAGACGAAGAGGTTTGTGATCACTTTTTATCTTAACCATTGGAGATTGAATCTCGAGCAAATCTCAGAGAAAATAGTACTTAATAAGATAGAACAAAGTAAGATCAAAACACACAACTACATACAAAATAGTTGGGTTTGGCTTCAGAATCCCAATGAAGTCTTAAAGTTGTAACCTATAATGGTTTTAGAAAAACCTAGGTTAAAGGAGAATCGACTCTAGTCGCAACTAGTATCACACATGAGGTGTGTGGATTAGGTTTCCCAGTTGCTAGAGTTCTCCCTTATATAGTCTTCAAATCAGGGTTTGCAATCAATATTACCTTGGTAACAAAGCATTCAATATTCACCGTTAGATGAAAACTTGATTAGATTCAAGCTAATATCTTTCAACCGTTAGAATGACTTAGCTTGTTACACACAAATGAAATGTACCTTCATTTAGATATGGGTAACCGTACCTAAACGTATACACTTAGTTGGCTCAACAATAGTTAACCGAAGTTAGCCATATGAACACTTTCATATCAACCTTGTTCATCTTAATCACAGCTAGTTCAAATGACTCAAATGAAACTAGTTATAGAGTTGTTGAATTGTTTATATTCTCATAGAAGTATACAAGACACAATTAAAGCAAAATCGGTTTTGATTCACTTGAATCAATTCATGAACATTACAACCACGGTTTACAAAGATGACATTCCTTATTATATAAATATATTTGTTCATGAGTATGTGTACATACTTAACGGATTTTAGAACTTAACCTACTCGGGTATGCAAATGGGTACGCATACTATCGTTCATGACCGAACTCAGTTGAATTAGTATGCAAACGGGTACGCATACTAAATTCCCGGAATTCAACTGTTAAACCAGTACGCATACGGGTATACATACTAAGTTCCCGGACTTGGAATAACTTGCAACAGTTAGCATACAAGTACGCATACTGTGTTATATCCAATCAATGGTTAAATGTTCTAAACTCCCATTTTAATCATTGAAACATTCTTAGAAGACGAGAATAGCTGTCTCACACAAACTATTAGCTTCAAAGCAATTTTCAAATGATCAAATGATCAATATGAAACATTCTGAGCCTACATCAAATGATTGTCTCACACAAATCATATAAGATGTTACCAGGTGATTTTCACATGATCATCTTTTGACTTTCGTCAAGAATTAAAGATGAACTTGGTTAAAGCGAAAGCTTACCAACACATATTTCGAGAAATATGTAAGCGAGTTAAACTCAGCTCAAAATATCAAATGTGTATAAAGTAATAAAGTATATATAGTTATACGACTTTTGTCTCAATAGGAGATAGAATAGAAATAGACTTCTGAGTGATAGATGAGTTCAAGTCTCAACATACCTTTTGTTGATAAAGTTCCACAAGCTCCCCTTAGTAGTTCTTCGTCTTCAATCAATGAACGCCGTGAAGTCTAAAGCTCAACTACACATTCTATCCTAATCAGATACATAGCTATAAGTAGACTATAAATCATGACTTATAGTTTTGACAACTAAACTTGACAAACAAGCTTGAGATAGAAACGCTTGTGAGTTCGACCGAGCAGTGCTCTAACAACTCTCCCTTTGTCAATTTTAGTGACAAAACTATCAATACATATGGATTACAAAATAAATAAACTTTGTAGCTTCTCATCCAAATGCTTGATTTCCTTGGTTCTTCAACATTACTCGAAATCTTCGTCACTTCCAAGTACTCCAGTGATTCTGAACGTGTTCAACTCAGCATCATAGTTGTTGAAGATCCGTAGCCATTACAATTAGAAAACAGTTGCTCTCAATCATTTTTATACAGTGTCATGGTATCATTACACATCATCAAAGTTCAATTGTATCGCAATTTTGACAACAATACTATGGTGATATGTATCACTCCCCCTTAGTCAATACTTCATCTCACAATGAAAACCACTCCCCATTACATAATGATCCGTAAACCATATGTATTTGTAGCATGAACTACATAATAATTCTCCCCCTTTTTGTCAATATAAATTGGCAAAGGTACGAAAACTAGCGGGATCATAATAAAATTCTCATAGAGATACTTCATGATTAAAAGAGAACATATCAACTTTGTTTCGATGATTTCACAAAGTCGAAACTTAGTGTATTCATTAAGGAGTTTATAAAGATGCAAGATAACTCCTACAATATTCCACAGTCGCACTCCCCACAAAGATTTGGCAATTAAGCACAAGTTCAATTAAGAACTCTCCCCCATAAAATGTTATTCCCGAAAGAACAACAAGAGCGACCTTACTTTTACAAGAAAAGAAGGATTTCTTTGGAAATTAACAAATCACATGAAACATGAATTTGCATCCAGAAAACTCAATTAAATTAACCACAAAGGAACCTCAATGATTAATTTAATCGGAAATGCTCAACATAAGAAAACTTACGGAGCCGTACAGTACTTTCACATAGAAGTGGATCAGGGAAAGATCAATACTGCGGAATATTCAAAGATTCATTCTATTTTCCATCAATATTTGCATAATGACACGGTAGAATTAATCTTTGACATCAAAAGTTCATTCTATTTTCCATCAATATTTGCATAATGACACAATATACTTAAATTTTGACATATATGGGACAATCATAGTTCATGGACGTAAACACACATATCCCATAACATTATTTACAATATATAAAACCAATAAAGATTAATACTGCAAAATCATCTTCAAAAAAAACTTTAGAATTTAAATAAATAAATCTAAAAACATTGCCAGATGAAAATCGTTGGCAATAGCTATGTGTAATCACAATATATGTTATTCCAAACCCTAGTTATCCTTCTTAAAACACAAGAATAAATTCTCATAAGAAGTTTCCTAGCAAAACAACAAGCTAAAAACAAACGACTCCTGAGAACATTTCACTTACTTTGAATACTCTTCTCTTATTCCCTATAATCATCAAGCTAATCTTCGATTAGATCAATCCTGGATTCGTGATTATCCATCTTATCCTCAAGTCTTTTGGTTGAAGATTCGAGTTCACTCTTCAAGGCACGCACTTGTTCTAAGACAAGATTCATAGTTAAGGAGCGCTTATCAAAATGAGAGACAGAAGGATTCACATCAGAGGAGGAATCGTGTTTGTCATGACACATCTCACTATCAGAAGAATCGAAAGGAAATTTCTTAGAGGTAAAGAGAACAGTCCAGACATCATCTTCTTTACTTGAAAGACTTGATGAGGACATGATAGAAAAGATAAATGAAATGCACTCATCAAGGAATGAAATATTCAACTTAAAAAGAAAAAGATTAGGGATAAATTTCCAAAAAGACCTTTGACCAAAACCCTAACAGAATTTTGGATATCCCAAAAAGGACTTTATTAGGAAAACCGTTTATGTACAGGAACGGTTCTTAGCTCAATAACAGAAATTAGAGCAGACAGAAAATACAGAAACCAGTCAGAAATCTATTCACAACCCTCTTGAAGATTATGGTTCTTGTCCAAGGAAATAACAAGAACAATCTTAAAACCTATTACAAATTGTAATTTTTCTCATCCAATATAGGACCGTGTGGTTTCTTATGAGAGGAATGAGATTTATAGTTTCTGATTTATGGAGGAAGGATCAAGTGGAGATACTTTCTTTCCTTGCATGTTCCGAAAACCTTGTTTATTGATTTTCGTAGACTATGAATGGTTCTGGAAATCTCTTTCGAAAGTGATATAGATTTCTTAGGAGATTTTCTCTTCTTTTTCTGATACAAATTAACATAAGAGGATTTTTCAAGAACCTTTGTGCAAACCAACTCAGGGTGATCCTGATTTTTATACAAAGAGAAGCAAACAATTTGTTGTGCCATTGTATTTTGATATGTATTTCTCATCACAGAGGTTTGAGTATGACATATTTTCAGGAGTATTATGCTGATTGATTTTACAAGAGTTTATCGAAGATAATCGATTCTTCTTTTTAAAATCACAATTGCGAGATGTCCCACTCTCTTGTTTTAATTCAAACAGTTGACGTTCCAGATTTTCGATCCTTTTAATCCATGATTCCTTTTCCAGTTGAAACATAATCTTCATTGAGTATAGGTCTTTGGTCAAAAGATCAATTTTCTCTTCTGGGAAGTGAGATCGTATATCATGGAACAATCAGAGATGTTAGAAAGACAAGTGTGATTATCAGCAAAGTAGTTGAGTGAACTTTCACAGACATCTTCCTTAGGACAGTAGTAAATAGTTGCCATCCATGCTTTGGTTAACTCACTAACCTCCTTATCAGGATAACTAGAGACATTATGAACACTTTTATAGCACTAGGAACAAGTTCTATTGTCATAGTCTTTGTGAACTTTTCTATCCTTTCCATTGATTGAATAAAAATTATTTTGAGACTTTCTTTTTCTCTGTCTAAGAGTTTTCTTTAACTGTTGTACAAACATCGAAAGAGTTGAATTAAAACAATTCTCATCCTTTGTATCAATCAATTTTGGACGTAGAGACTTTTTATCAGATGCAGCAATGGGATTGCAAGACATGTGACGTTTTTCTCTTTTACTCAGTTCAAGATCAAAAACCTTTAGCTTTCCAGCAAGACTATTTCTGGAAAAAGTATCAAGTTTATTTCCTTCAACGGTGGCATGTTTCTTAGAATCGTATTTGGCTGGCAACGATCTGAGAATTTTAATCACAATGTCCTTTTCAGGAATAGTCTTACCTAATGCAAAAGATGCATTAAAAATTTCGGACACTTTGTGATTAAACTCATCAAATGAATCTTCATCAGCCATACGAAGGTTTTCCCAATCAAAATTTAGGTTTTGAATCCTGGCTTCTTTCTCAGAGGAATTTCCTTCGAATACAGTTTCTAAGATATCCCAGGCTTCTTTAGACTTAGTGCACGTAGTCACATGGTGTTGAAGATCTGGGGTAATGGCATGGATGATAGCATTTAATACATCAGAATTTTTCTTTGAAGCGAGATTATCGACAGGATCATATGCACCAATATCCTTTGGAACAGTTACATCGCCTTCTGTAACAACCGGAGGATCATAGCCATTAACTACACGAACCCATGATTGAAAATCAAGCGCTTGAAGAAAAGTACGCATAACAATTTTTCACCATAAGTAATTCGATCCATCGAAGACTGGTGGTACGTTTATAGAGATAGCGTTTCTGTCCATAGAAGCATATTGCTACAAACACAGACTTATAAGGTCTTAAACGTGTTTTCCAGCTATGATACCAATTGAAAAAGCGGGGGTACAACAACCACACCCAATATTTCGTTTAGCAATCTGTATGGACAAACTCCAATATAATTCCAAGAGAATCAATTAGACAGTCAGACTCAATCAATGGAAATATATCCAAAAGTTGTATCTTTGTTTCTCAATGTAATCAGCAAATCAAACAGATAGAATCCGCGAGCCTGATTATTATGAGAAACATCTTGAATAGTACCAAAGACCAATGTTCAAGTGCCAATCAATTTATATCAACAACCAAAGTTTGGATTATCTAATTGATTGAACTACGCACAACTTGTGATATTTTAATTATATAGAAAATATAATGCGGAAAAGAAATAACACATGAAAAAACGGGGGTACAACAACCACACCCAATATTTCGTTTGGCAATCTGAATAGACAAACTCCAATATACTTTCAAGATAATCAACTAGACATTAAGACTCAATCTAGAGAAAAGTATATCAAAGAGTTTTATATCTATATTTCTTAATTCAATCCGCAATCAACAAATAGGAATTTGCGAGCCCGATTGAATATAAGAGAAATAACTTGAACGGTACCAAGGACCAATATTCAAGGATCAATCAATTTCAATCAACAACCAAAGGTTGGATTTACCAATTGATCGATACAACGTATAACCTGTGATATTTCTATTATATAACAAAATATAATGCGGAAAAGAAATAACATAGACACCAGAATTTCTATTAACGAGGAAACTGAAAAAGCGGGGGTACAAAAACCACACCCAATATTTCGTTCGGCAATCTGAATAGACAAACTCCAATATACTTTCAAGAGAATCAACTAGACAGTCAGACTCAATCTAGAGAAAAGTATATCAAAGAGTGTTTATCACAATTTTTCAATTCAATCCGCAATCAACAAATAGGAATTTGCGAGCCCGATTGAATAAGAGAAATAACTTGAATGGTACCAAAGACCAATGTTCAAGTGTCAATCAATTTATATCAACAACCAAAGGTTGGATTATCTAATTGATTGATCTTAACGCACAACCTATGATATTTCTATTATATAAAAAAATATAATGCGGAAAAGAAATAACACAGATACCATAAATTTGTTAACGAGGAAACCACAAATGCAGAAAAAACCCGGGACCTAGTCCAGCTTTGAACACCACACTGTATTAAGCCGCTACAGACACTAGCCTACTACCAATGAACTTCGGACTGGACTGTAGTTGAACCCTAATACATCTCACACTGATTCAAGGTACAGTTGCGCTCCTTACGTCTCTGATCCCAGCAGGATACTACGCACTTGATTCCCTTAGCTGATCTCACCCACAACCAAGAGTTGCTACGACCCAAAGTCGAAGACTTGATAAACAAACCTTTCTCACATAGAAAAGTCTATTGGAATAGATAAATCTTTCTCCCACGGAAATACCTACGAGTTTTGTTCTGTATTTTGATAAATCAAGGTGAAAAGGAACCAATTGATAAACCGGGCTTATATTCTCGAAGAACAGCCTAGTATTATCAATCACCTCACAATAATCTTAATCGTATGGTAGTGAAACAAGATATTGTGGAATCACAAACGATGAGATGAAGATATTTATGACTACTTTTTATATTGCCTATCGGAGAATAAATCTCGAGCATATCTTAGAGAAGATAGTACTTAATAGTATAGAAACAGCAAGATCAGATAACGCAACTACAGAGAAAATAGTTGGGTCTGGCTTCACAATCCCAATGAAGTCTTTAAGTCGTTAACCTACAGGGTTTCGTGAAAAACCTAAGGTTAAAGGAGAATCTACTCTAGCTTCTACAACTAGTATCACACAGGAGGTGTGGGGATTAGGTTTCCCAGTTGCTAGAGTTCTCCTTTATATAGTTTTCAAATCAGGGTTTGCAATCTAAGTTACCTTGGTAACAAAGCATTCAATATTCACCATTAGATGAAAACCTGATTAGATTCAAGCTAATATCTTTCAACCGTTAGATCGAACTAAGCTTGTTATACACAAATGAAATGTACCCTCATTTAGGTTTATGTAACCATACCCAAACGTGTACACCATGTTGGCTCAACCGTAGTTAACCGAGGTTAACTATATGAACACTCTCATATCAACATTATTCATCTTAACCATAACTAGTTCAAATGACTCAAATGAAACTAGTGAAAGAGTTGTTTAATTGCTATATTCTCATAGAAGTATACAAGAACACAATTGAAGAAAAATCGGTTTGATTCACTCGAATCAATTCATGAACATTATAGCCACCGTTTGCAAAGAATGCATTCCTTAATATATAAATGTATTAGTTCATGAACAAACCGATTTTAGAACTTTAGTTACTCAAGTATGCAAACGGGTACGCATACTTAAGCAGCCGGTCTGAGTTTGGGTTCGCCAGTATGCGAACGGGTTCGCATACCTTAGCAGACTTCCAAATCCCAATTGAAATTCCCGGACCTATACCTTACGCAAGTATGCGTACCGGTATGTGTACTTGGTACACGGAATTTCACAACTACAAGTACGCATACGGGTATGCATACTCTAGTTTCGGTCATGGATCACATACATGCAAGAATGCATACTATGTTTATAATCCAATAGTTTTAAACTCTATTTCAATCATTAAAACTTTCTTAGAGGATGATAATAGCCGTTTTCACACACTATGAGCATCAAAGCAATTTCCAAGTTATTGAAATAATCATAACGAAACATTCCAAGTCTACACCAAATGATTGTATTACACAAACCATGTAAGATGTTACTCGGCGATTTTCACATGATCATCTTTTAACTTTCGTCAAGAATATAAGATGAACTTGGTTGAAGCGAAAACTTACTAACACATATTTCGAGAAATATGTAAGCGAGTTAATCTCAGCTCGAAATCTCAAATGGGTATAATCGAAAACTATCGTAATACAACTTTTGTCTCAATATAGGAGATAGAGTAGAAATAGACTTTCCAAGTGATAGATGAGTTTCATTCTACATATACCTTTTGTTGATGAAGTTCCACAAGCTCGCCTTAGTAGTTCTTCATCTTCAATTGATAAACGTTGTGAAGTATAATGCTCAACTACACAATCTATCCTAGTCTGAGATATTACTTTAAGTAGACTAGAAATCAAGACTTATAGTTTTGATCACTAACATTTACATACAAGCTTGAGATAGCAATGCTTGCGAGTTCGACCGAACAGTGCTCTAACAGAAACTGCAAATGCAGAAAAACCTCGGGACCTAATCCAGCTTTGAACACCACACTGTATTAAGCCGCTACAGACACTAGCCTACTACCAATTAACTTCGGACTGGAATGTAGTTGAGCCCTAATCAATCTCACACTGATCAAGGTACAGTTACACTCCTTACGTCTCTGAACCCCAGCAGGATTCTACGCACTTGATTCCCTTAGTTGATCTCACCCACAACTAAGAGTTGCTACGACCCAAAGTCGAAGACTTTATAAACAAATCTGTCTCACACAGAAAAGTCTATTGGAATAGATGAATCTGTCTCCCACAGAAATACCTATGAGTTTTGTTCCGTCACCTCACAATAATCATAATCGTATGGTAGCGAAACAAGATATTGTGGAATCACAAACGATGAGACGTAGATGTTTGTGACTACTTTTAATCTCACCTATCGGAGATTAAATCTCGAGCAAAAATCTTAGAGAAGATAGTACTCAATACGATACAACAAAGAAAGATCAGAACACCCAACTACATAGAAAATAGTTGGGTCTGGCTTCACAATCCCAATGAAGTCTTTAAGTCGTTAACCTACAGGGTTTCGTGAAAAACCTAAGATTAAAGGAAAATCGACTCTAGTCGCAACTAGTATCACACAAGAGGTGTGTGGATTAGGTTTCCCAGTTGCTAGAGTTCTCCTTTATATAGTTTTCAAATCAGGGTTTGCAATCTAAATTACCTTGGTAACAAAGCATTCAATATTCACCGTTATATGAAAACCTGATTAGATACAAGCTAATATCTTTCAACCGTTAGATCGAACTTAGCTTGTTATACACAAATGAAATGTACCCTGATTTAGGTTTATGTAATCGTACCTAAACGTGTACACCATGTTGGCTCAACAGTAGTTAACCGAGGTTAGCTATATGAAGACTCTCATATCAACCTTATTCATCTTAACCATAACTAGTTCAAATGACTCAAATGAAACTAGTTAAAGATTTGTTCAATTGTTATATTCTCATAGAAGTATACAAGAACACAATGGAAGAAAAATCGGTTGATTCACTCGAATCAATTCATGAACACTATAGCCACAGTTTGCAAAGAATGCATTCCTTATTATATAAATGTATTTGTTCATGCTAAAACCGATTTTAGAACTTTAACCATTCAAATATGCAAACGGGTATGCATATTTGAAATAGCCGGACCAAGTTTGGTTTTCACCAGTATGCGAATGGGTACGCATACCTCCAAACCCAACAGAAATTTCCGGTCACAAACCTTTTGCCAGTATGCATACGGCTACGCGCACTTAGGTTCCCGGACTTCTCAAACCAACAGGTACGCATACGGGTATGCATACTATGGTTCCCGGACATGGACCACACATATGTAAGAGTGCACAACATGTTTATAATCTAATGTTGGTTAAGTGTTCTAAACTCTTATTTCAATCATTGAAACATTCTTAGAGGATGACAATAGCCGTTTTCACACACTATTAGCATCAAAGCAATTTTCAAGTTATTGAAATAATCATAACGAAACATTCCAAGTCTACATCAAATGATTGTATCACACAAACCATGTTAGATGTTACTCGGCGATTTTCACATGATCATCTTTTGACTTTCGTCAAGAATATAAGATGAACTTGGTTGAAGCGAAAGCTTACTAACACATATTTCGAGAAATATGTAAGCGAGTTAAACTCAGCTCGAAATCTCAAATGTGCATAATAGAAAACTATAGTAATACGACTTTTGTCTCAATATATGAGATAGAGTAGAAATTGACTTTCCAAGTGATAGATGAGTTCCAGTCTCCACATACCTTTTGTTGATGAAGTTCCACAAGCTATCCTTAGTAGTTCTTCGTCTTCAAATGATGAACGTCGTGAAGTCTAATGCTCAACTACACAATCTATCCTAGTCCGAGACATTACTATAAGTAGACTAGAAATCAAGACTTATAGTTTTGATCACTAACATTGACAAACAAGTTTGAGATAGCAACGCTTGCGAGTTCGACCGAGCAGTGCTCTAACAATCTCCCCCTTTGTCAATTTTAGTGACAAAACTATCAATACATATGGATTACAAAATAAATAAACTTTGTAGCTTCTCATCCAAATGTTTGATCTCCTTGGTTCTTCAATATTACTTGAAATCTTCGTCACTTCCAAGTACTACAATGATTCTAAATGTGTCCGACTCAGCATCATAGTTGTTGAATATCCTTAGCTATAATAATGAGAAAACAGTTGCTCTTAATCATTGTTATACAGTGTCATAGTATCATTATACAGCATCAAAGTCCAACTTTATCACAACTTTGACAATAATACTATGGTGATATGTATCACTCACCCTTAGTCAATACTTCGTCTCAATATGAAAACCACTCCCCCTTACATAATGATTCGTAAACCATATGTATTTGTAGTGTGAACTACACATTAATTCTCCCCCTTTTTGTCAATATAAATTGGCAAAGGTACGAAAACTAGTGGGATCCTCATGAAATTTTTATAGAGATACTTCATTACCAAAATAAAATAACATACCAACTTGTTTAGATGCCATCAAATAGCCGAAACTAAATGCATTCATCAAGGAGTTTATAAAGATACAAGATAACCCCTACAATATTCCACAGCCGCACTCCCCACAAAGATTTGGCAATTAAGCACAAGTTCAATTAAGAACTCTCCCCCATAAAATGTCATTCCCAAAAGAACAACAAGAGCGACCTTACTTTTTACAAGAAAAGAAGGATTTCTTTGGACATTAACAAATCACATGAAACATGAATTTGTATCCAAAAATCTCAATTGAATTAACCACAAAGAAGATGATCAATTCAATTGGCCATGCTCAACATAAGAGAACTTACGGAGCAACACAGTACATACACAAAGATGTGGATCAGGGAAAGACCAATACTGCGGAATAATCAAAGATTCATTCTATTCTTCATCACTATTTGCACAATGACATATAATAGACTTAATCTTTGAAAACAAAAATTCATCCTTTCTTCCATCAATATTTGCATAATGACATAAAAGGCTTAACTTTTGTAGTCAAAAGTACATTTTATCTTTTATCAATACTTTCATATCGACCTATAATAGAGTTAACTTTTGAACAAGTATGGGACAGTCAAGGTTCATGGACGTAAACAACATATCCCATAACAATTTGCAATATATAAAACCATAAAGATTAATACTGCAAAAATCATCTTCCAAATAAACTTTAGAATTTAAACAAATAAATCTAAAAACATTGCAAGATGAAAACGTTGGCAATAGCTATGTGTACTCACAATAATGGCTATTCCAAACCCTAGTTATCCTTCTTAAAAACACAAGAATAAATTCTCATAAGAAGTTTCCTAGACATTAAGACCTCTAAAAAATTCTTTATCGTCCCCGAACTCCTTGTCGTCAACAGCCATAAGAACATAAGGTTCATGAAGAAAGGAGTTAATTCCAACAAACCTTTTAGACTGATGTCGAACCAGGGCCTTCTGAATTTCGAGAGTCCTAAAAACAATATCCTTTATTTCCTGAATCTCCTTTCTTGTTTCCTTCAACTCTTTAAGAACCCCATAGAACTTCTGTTGATTAGACGGAACAACTCTTGGTTTTCTCACATTCCTCCTTTTTCTTTTCAAAGTTGAAGATACAGGAGATTTTTCTTTTTCATTCATGATTGATGGCTTAACAATCATATTAACATATTTTCCATCAGAAGACATAATGCTTGGATTCTCCATACACGTATGAGATTATGGGAGGAATTCACAAATCAGACTCAACAAGCAATCTTGTGATAAAAAGAGTTTTCAGAGAAGGAAAAAGGAATGTAGGGTTATGGAACCTTTAAAAACTAAAAGGGATTCACGTACGCACAACTCACAACCCTAAAGAAGGCAGAAATGTCGATATTAACCCTCTTTTATTATTCAAACAGAGTAACCCCCTTTCAATATCAACTAGATATGAAAAGAAGGAAGAATTCCAAAAGAAAAGAAGAAAAACAACATAACAAAAAACTTTTTCTCTTTTCCTAAAGCCCGAAGAGTGCAAACTCTTGTCTCTTTTGGAACAGGCACATGAGACAAGAAACACAACCAACACAATTTAAGTTGTGCTGGGGTGAACAATAATCTGTCCACCATATTCCTTTTGAATGGAATTTATAGAACTTTGTCTCTTAGACACTTTAGACCTTACCCTTTTCTCTAGTGGTCTAGTCTTTTCTTTGGAAACTAACTTATTCGAAGATAAGATGAGTTTACATACCTCAAATGATTTTTGAACAAGTTTGAGCTTGTTTGCTAATCGATTTGCTATTCGTTGAAGTTTGTTGACGTATCTTATCTTGTGTTTGTACTTGTAACACTTTGATAGTTCATGCCCTTTGAGCGAATAAAAAGAACATGTCAACATGAAAGATGGTTCAGACGCCATAGGTGTGCAAGCTGCCAGACACATAGTGGAACCTGAAAAATCAGACAGAAAGTTTCCAGCAGAAACAGATAAATTAATTTTTTCTTCCAGAACGGTTGAGGTTTCTTCCGAAAGAATATCAAGATTGATGTATGTATTGCTACAATTATCAAAATCAATATTTTCGCAAAGAAGTGCAACACTTGACTTTTCGGCCTCATTAGAATCATAGTGATCAGACATTTCATCAAGAGTTGCAGCAAGACCTTTATTCCCAATGTATTTTCTGCGATTCGGACAGTCATTTGCAAAATGACCAAATCTTTTACACTTAAAGCACTATGGCATATCCTCGTCATCAATTTCATCAATATCCCTGTTTTTAGGAGGAACACGATTATGAGGTTTGACTGATGACTTAGGTTTATCTCTGGAGAACTGTTTACTTCTCTTCAAAAGAAGATCTCTAAAATGTCTTGTGATCAAAGAGACTGACTTGTCAAGATCTTCATCTAATGAATCAGCCTCAGAAAGATCATCTTCAGAGATACAAACACTTTTACTTTTGTCAAGTAATTTAGAGTCCTTCCGTACTTTGAAAGCAACATCCTTTCCGGATTTGGATGTATGCTCATGATCAAAGATCTTTAACTTCCCAACAAGAGTATTTATGGAAAGAGTTGCAAGGTTATTTCCTTCAACGATGGGATGCTTCTTAGAATCGTATCTAGATGGCAGCGATCTGAGAATTTTCATCACAATGTCCTTTTCAGGAATAGTCTTACCCAATGCAAAAGATGCATTAACAATTTCAGACACTTTATGATTAAACTCATCAAATGAATCTTCATCTGCCATACAAAGGTTTTCCCAATCAGAATTTAGATTTTGAAGCCTCGCTTCTTTTTCACAGGTATTCCCTTCAAATAAGGTTTCTAAGATATCCCAAGCATCTTTAGACCGAGTGCACGTAGTCACATGGTGTTGAAGATCTGTGGTAATGGCATGGATGATAACATTAAACCCGTAAGAATTTTTCTTAGCAGCGATAATCTCGGCAGGTTCATATGCACCAATATCCTTCGGAATAGTTACATCGCCTTCTGCAACAACCGGAGGATTATAGCATTTAACAACATAAACCCATGATAGAAAATCACGCGCTAGAAGAAAGGCACGCATAGCAATTTTCCACCATAAGTAATTTGAGCCATCGAAGACTGGTGGTACGTTTATAGATATAGCACTTCTGCCCATATTCAGATCGCTACAAACACAGACTTATAAGGTATTAAATGTGTTTGCCTGCTCTGATACCAATTGAAAAAGCGGGGGTACAACAACCACACCCAATATTTCGTTAGGAAATCTGAATAGACAAACTCCAATATACTTTCAAGAGAATCAACTAGACAGTCAGACTCAATCTAGAGAAAAGTATATCAAAGATTTTTATATCTCTATTTCTTAATTCAATCCGCAATCAGCAAATAGGAATTTTCGAGACCGATTGAATATAAGAGAAATAACTTGAACGGTACCAAGGACCAATGTTCAAGGATCAATCAATTTCAATCAACAACCAAAGGTTGGATTTACCAATTGATCGATACAACGCATAACCTGTGATATTTCTATTATATAATAAAATATAATGCAGAAAAGAAATAACATAGAGACCGGAAGTTTTATTAACGAGGAAACCGCAAATGCAGAAAAACCCCGGGACCTAGTCCAGCTTTGAACACAACACTGTATTAAGCCGCTACAGACACTAGCCTACTACCAAATAACTTAGAACTGGAATGTAGTTGAGCCCTAATCAATCTCACACTGATCAAGGTACAGTTGCGCTCCTTACGTCTCTGAACCCCAGAAGGATTATACGCACTTGATTACCTTAGTTGATCTCTCCCACAACAAAGAGTTGCTACGACCCAAAGTCGAAGACTTGATAAACAAATTTGTCTCACACAAAAAAGTCTATTAGAATAGATAAATCTGTCTCCCATTGAAATACCTACGAGTTTTGTTCCGTCTTTTGATAAATCAAGGTGAACATGAACCAATTGAAAAACCGGACATATATTCCCGAAGAATAGCCTAGTATTATCAATCACCTCACAATAATATTAATCGTATGGTAGCGAAACAAGATATTGTGGAATCACAAACAATGAGACGAAGATGTTTGTGACTACTTTTAATCTTGCCTATCAGAGATAAAATCTCGAGCAAATCTTAGAGAAGATAGTACTCAAAACGATAGAACAAAGCAAGATCAGAACACGCAACTATAGAGAAAATAGTTGGGTCTAGCTTCACAATCCCAATGAAGTCTTTAAGTCGTTTACCTACAGGGTTTCGTAAAAAACCTAAGGTTAAAGGAAAATCGACTCTAGTCACAACTAGTATCACACGGGAGGTGTGGGGATTAGGTTTCCCAGTTGCTAGAGTTCTCCTTTATATAGTTTTCAAATCAGGGTTTGCAATCTAATGGTAACAAAGCATTCAATATTCACCATTAGATGAAAACCTGATTAGATACAAGCTAATATCTTTCAACAGTTAGATCGAACTTAGCTTGTTATACAAAAATGAAATGTACCCTCATTTTGTTTATGTAATCGTACCAAAACGTGTACGCCATGTTGGCTCAATAGTAGTTAACCGAGGTTAGCTATATGAACACTCTCATATCAACCTTATTCATCTTAACCATAACTAAATGAAACTAGTTAAAGAGTTGTTCAATTGCTATATTTTCATAGAAGTATACAAGAACACAATTGAAGCAAAATCGGTTTGATTCACTCGAATCAATTCATGAACATTATAGCCACGGTTTGCAAAGAATGCATTCCTTATTATATAAATGTATTTGTTCATGTTACAACCGATTTTAGAACTTTAACCATTCAAGTATGCAAACGGGTATGCATACTTGAAATAGCCGGACCAAGTTTGGTTTTCGCCAGTATGCGTACGGGTATGCACACTTAGATTCCCGGACTTCTCAAACCAACAGGTACGCATACGGGTATGCATACTATGGTTCCCGGACATGGATCACACATATGCAAGAGTGCAAACATATTTATAATACAATGTTGGTTAAGTGTTCTAAACTCTTATTTCAATCATTGAAACATTCTTAGAGGAAGACAATAGCCGTTTTCACACACTATTAGCATAAAAGCAATTTTAAAGTTATTGAAATAATCATAACGAAACATTCCAAGTCTACATCAAATGATTATATCACACAAACCATGTTAGATGTTACTCGGCGATTTTCACATGATCATCTTTTGACTTTCGTCAAGAATATAAGATGAACTTGGTTGAAGCGGAAGCTTACTAACACATATTTCGAGAAATATGTAAGCGAGTTAAACTCAGCTCGAAATCTCAAATGTGCATAATAGAAAACTATAGTAATACGACTTTTGTCTCAATATAGGAGATAGAGTAGAAATAGACTTTCCAAGTGATAGATGAGTTTAAGTCTCCACATACCTTTTGTTGATGAAGTTCCACAAGCTCTCCTTAGTAGTTCTTCGTCTTCAAATGATGAACGCCGTGAAGTCTAATGCTCAACTACACAATTTATCCAAGTCTGAGACATTACTATAAGTAGACTAGAAATCAAGACTTATAGTTTTGATCACTAACATTGACAAACAAGCTTGAGATAGCAACGCATGCGAGTTCGACCGAGCAGTGCTCTAACAACACAGACACCAGGATTTTGCTAACAAGAAAACCACAAATGCAGAAAAACCCCGGGACCTAGTCCATATTTGAACACCACACTGTATTAAGCCGTTACAGACTCTAGCCTACTACAAGATAACTTTGGACTGGAATGTAGTTGAGCCCTAACCAATCTCACATTGATCAAGGTACGGTCACGTTCCTTACGCCTCTGAATCCTAGCATGACTCTACGCACTTGATTCCCTTAGCTAATCTCACCCACAACTAAGAGTTGTTACGACCCAAAGTCAAAGACTTGATAAACAAATCTGTCTCACACAGAAAAGTCTATTAAATAGATAAATCTGTCTCCCACAGAAATACCTACGAGTTTTGTTCCGTCTTTTGATAAATCAAGGTGAACATGAACCAATTGATACACCAGAATTATATTCCCGAAGAACATCCTAATAATATCAATCACCTCAAAATAACTTAACCATATGGTAGCGGAACAAGATATTGTGGATTCACAAATGATGAGACGAAGAGGTTTGTGATGACTTTTTATCTTACCTATCGGAGATTAAATCTCGAGCAAATCTTAGAGAAGATAGTACTCAATATGATAGAACAAAGTAAGATCATAACATGCAACTACAGAGAAAATAGTTGGGTCTGGCTTCAGAATCCCAATGAAGTCTTTAAGTCGTTAACCTATAATAGTTTTAGAAAAACCTAGGTTAAAGGACAATCGACTCTAGTCGCAACTAGTATCACGCAGGAGGTGTGTGGATTAGGTTTCCCAGTTATTAGAGTTCTCCCTTATATAGTCTTCAAATCAGGGTTTTCAATCAATGTTACCTTTGTAACAAGGTATTGAATATCCACCGTTAGATGAAAACCTTATTAGATTCAAGATAATATCTTTCAATCGTTAGATTGAATTAACTTGTTACACACAAATGAAATGTACCTTCATTTAGATATGGGTAACCGTACCTAAATGTGTACACTTAGTTGGCTCAACAATAGTTAACCGAAGTTAGCCATATGAACACTTTCATATCAACCTTGTTCATCTTAATCACAACTAGTTCAAATGACTCAAATGAAATTTGTTATAGAGTTGTTCAATTGTTTATATTCTCATAGAAGTATACAAGACATAATTGAAGTAAATTCGGTTTTGATTAACTCGAATCAATTCATGAACATTATATCCACGGTTTGCAAAGATTGCATTCCTTATTATATTAATGTATTTCTTCATGAGTATGTATACATACTTAACCGATTTTATAACTTAACCCACTCAGGCATGCAAACAGGTACGCATACCTAAGTTCCCGGACCTGGTCTTGTTCTCCAGTATGCAAATGGGTATGCATACTGTCGTTCATGACCGAACTCAGTTGAATTAGTATGCAAACGGGTACGCATACTAAATTCCCAGACTTCAATTGTTAAACCAGTATGCATACGGGTATGCATACTAAGTTCCCGGACTTGAAATAACTTGCAACAGTTAGCATACAAGTACGCATACTGTGTTATATCCAATCAATGGTTAAATGTTCTAAACTCCCATTTTAATCATTGAAACATTCTTATAAGACGAGAACAACTATCTCACACAAACTATTAGCTCCAAAGCAATTTTCAAGTGATCAAATGATCAAACTATTAGATGGTATGCATACCCGGTATGTGTACCATTAAGGCCAAACATCCCGAACTACTATTTTCGAATCTGAACATTTAAGAACATTTAAGTTAGGTAGACATGAACGATACACAAGATACATGGATCATGATAAGTACTTTAAGAAAATAATAAAAACATAAATCTTGCTCAAGTTTATATACATACCTTTTAGAAGAATTAAATTGCGAATCCTACGTCTTTACCAAGAATTCAATATCTTACCTAAAACAATATGTGCGCACCAATTCTCGTGCTTCCCTCACCGTATACATAGCAGGGAATTCCTTGGTGAGGATGCACTTACAACACAATCAAGTTGTGTTGAGGTGAACAAGGTCTTGATCACCACAAGTGACTGAAACAGACTTTTCCGCAACTATGGAATTTTTACCATCTATAGTTTTTGGCTTATTCCGTTTCACTTTTGGATTATCATGAAAGAGATCGCTTTTAGAACCTTTAACATCCAAATCCATCTTTGCAAGAGGAACTTTTTAAGTTCCAACATCATGGATACTGCCTTCTTCATATTCATGGAATTTTCTGGGAGATCATTCCTTTTCACACTCAAAGCATCATTGACTTCCTTTGGTATCCACTTCTGAGTGTGTTTAGGAATAACCGTAACCTTCTTCCCATTTCTCTCTTCTAGAATTCTCGGAAGAGAATTGGATTGACTATTCTTTTGCAAGTTAGTCTTTCTCCAATTGGGAGCATCGGATCTTGTCTTCGTCATTACGATTTTGAAAAGGATTCGTATGACGTTTATAGGCAAATCTAGTTTTATCAACGCACTGATTCCTTTGCCTAAAGGTTGGATAGTTACAACCTGTAATGTTAAGGGGATTAGCCACAAGATAAGATCTTGGTTTCAAAACATCTTGTGATGCCCAAACAAGAACATCATGAAGTTTCTCATTCCTTATACGAAAACAACATCTCCTTTCCAGGTGACCTTTGTTTCCGCAATAATGACGAATATAAGGAACGTTCTTATCCGGATTCATGTGTGCTGTTATTGGAGGTTGATATACTTTTCTCTTTCGAACCTTAACTGTCGGTGAAGGTATTTCACTTTTTCCATCAGTGGAAACCTTTTGTTGAGAAGAATCACTAGCCTTGAAAAATTTTACCTCTTTGCTAATACTTGGAGCATCTATTCCCTTATAGACCAATCCTCGTGTATCACGATGATTTTTACTTGCTCCTAGCATAGTGGTTAATTTGCCCGAACTACTATTGGACTTTTTCAAGTCATCTTCAAACATCTTGATTTTATCAAGAGCAGCAGCTAAATCAGCCTCAAGGCGTTTTTATCGAGCGAGATAAGCGCTTTCTCTGTCATCAAAACTTGCTTGCTGGGAGTTAATCCTTGCTTCAGTTTCTGCAAGTTTCTCTTCCAACAAAAAGTATTTTTGATAAAGATTATCACATTCAAGTGACTTTCTACTCAGGTTTTCCTCGGAATCTTTGAGGATCGATTCGCAAGAGCGATTCGAAACATAAAGACCTCCGTAAATCCTTTTCAATTTCTTGTTTTCTCGACAGAGATTAGTAAGAAAAGGTGTCACATGAGAAGTTTTCATCTTCTTCTTTTCCACCGAATCCAAACGCTTAACATACTCTGAGACTTCCTCATCAACATCTCTATCAATATCTGAGTCACCTTCGTCAGAAAGTTCATCCAACTAGTCTTTTAGGAGTGTTTCCCAGTTATCAACAGTTTCTACATCAAGAAAATGTTTAGATATTGACTTAGATGTGACAGTTTTCTCAAGTGAATTTAAGCTTTGAAAAACATCTGGTAATTTCTGAACTAGTACGTTATTAGAGATAGACTCGTCCATATAGTCAGATTGCTACAAACATAGACTTATGAGGTCTTAGCGTGTTTTCCTGCTCTGATACCAATTGAAAAAGCAGGGGTATAACAACATCACCCAATATTTCGTTTAGGCAATCTGTATGGACTAACTCCAATATAATTCCAAGAGAATCAACTAGACAGTCAGACTCAATCAAGGAAAATATATCCAAGAGTTATATCTATGTTTCTTAATGTAATCAGCAAATCAAACAGATAAAAATCCGTGAGCCTGATTAATATAAGAAACAACTTGGACGGTATAAAAAACCAATATCCAAGTGTCAATAAATTCAATCAACAACCAAAGGTTGGATTCACTAATTGACTGAACTTACGCACAACCTGTGATATTTCAATTATATAAACAAATATAATGCGGAAAAGAAATAACACAGACACCAGAGATTTTGTTAACGAGGAAACTGCAAATGCAGAAAAACTCCAGGACCTAGTCCAGCTTTGAACACCACACTGTATTAAGCCGCTACAAACACTAGCCTACTACAAGTTAACTTCGGACTAGAATGTAGTTGATCCCTAACCAATCTCACACTGATCAAGGTACAGTCGCGTTCCTTACGCCTCTGAATCCCAGCGGACTCTAGCACTTGATTCCCTTAGTTGATCTCTCCCACAACTAAGAGTTGCTACGACCCAAAGTCGAAGACTTGATAAACAAATATGTCTCACACAAAAAAGTCTACTGAATAGATAAATCTGTCTCCCACAGAAATACCTACGAGTTTTGTTCCGTCTTTTGATAAATCAAGGTGAACAGGAACCAATTGATACACCGGACTTATATTCCCGAAGAACAGCCTAGTAATATCAATCACCTCACAATAACTTAACCGTATGGTAGCGGAACAATATATTATGGAATCACAAAGAATGAGACGAAGAGCTTTGTGATTACTTTTTATCTTGCCTATCGGATATTAAATCTCGAGCAAAACTTAGAGAAAATAGTACTCAATACGATAGAACAAAGTAAGATCAGAACACGCAACTACAGAGAAAATAGTTGGGTTTGGCTTCAGAATCCCAATGAAGTCTTTAAGTCGTTAACCTATAATGGTTTTAGAAAAACCGAGGTTAAAGGAGAATCGACTCTAGTCGCAACTAGTATCACACAAGAGGTGTGGGTATTATGTTTCCCAGTTGCTAGATCTCCCTTATATAGTCTTCAAATCAGGGTTTGCAATCAATGTTACCTGGATAACAAAGCATTCAATATTCAAAGTTTGATGAAAACCTGATTATATTCAAGCCAATATATTTCAACCATTAGATGGTCTTTGCTTGTTACACACAAATGAAATATACCTTCATTTAGATATGGGTAACCGTACCTAAATGTGTACAATTAGTTGGCTCAACAATAGTTAACCGAAGTTAGCCATCTGAACACTTCCATATCAACCTTGTTCATCTTAATCACAACTAGTTCAAATGACTCAAATGAAACTTGTTATAGAGTTGTTCAATTGTTTATATTCTCATAGAAGTATACAAGACACAATTGAAGCAAAATCGGTTTTGATTCACTCGAATCAATTCACGAACATTATAGCCACGGTTTGCAAAGATTGTATTTCTTATTATATAAATGTATTTGTTCATGAGTATGTAAACATACTTAACCGATTTTAGAACTTAACTCACTCAATTATGCAAACGGGTATGCATACTTAAGTTCTCGGACTTGGTCTTGTTCGCCAGTATGCAAACGGGTACGCATACTGTCGTTCATGACCGAACTAAGTTGAAATTAGTACGCATACGGGTATGCATACTATAGTTCCCGGACTTCAACTATTGAATCAGTACGCATATGGGTATGCATACTAAATTCCCGGATTTGGAATATACTTGCAACATTTAGCATACAAGTACGCATATTGTGTTATATCCAATCAATGGTTAATTGTTGTAAACTCCCATTTTAATCATTGAAACATTCTTAGAAGACGAGAATAGCTGTCTCACACAAACTATTAGCTTCAAAGCAATTTTAAAGTGATCAAATGATCAATACGAAACATTCCGAGTCTACATCAAATGACTGTCTCACACAAATCATATAAGATGTTACTAGGCGATTTTCACATGATTATCTTATGACTTTCGTCAAGAATAAAAGATGAACTTGGTTAAAGCGAAAGCTTAACAACACATATTTCGATAAATATGTAAGCGAGTTAAAGTCAGCTCGAAATATCAAATGTGTATAAAGTAAATTCTATATAGCTATACGACTTTTGTTTCAATAAGAGAGAGATAGAATAGAAATAGACTTCTGAGTGATAGATGAGTTCAAGTCTCCACATACCTTTTGTTGATCAAGTTCCATAAGCTCCCCTTAGTAGTTCTTCGTCTTCAATCGATGAACGCCGTGAATTCTAAAGCTCAACTACACATTTTATCCTAATCCGAGAAATAACTATAAGTAGACTAGAAATCAAGACTTATAGTTTTGACAACTAAACTTGACAAACAAGCTTGAGATAACAACGTTTGCGAGTTCGACCGAGCAGTGCTCTAAAACTTTTTACAAAGAAGGTAAAAGGATGACTCTGTTTCCATCAAAGTCTTCTTCAGTGATTAAAGAATATAGTGATTGCAAGACTGCTGCTTTGGTGGGTACTATCTCTCGTTCTTTATATTCAAATCACACTTTGAGATCTCATGGAGACACCAAACCTATGGTAAAGATTCCTACTCAGGTACAACCTTTATTATCTAAATATCATGCATTATTTCCTAAAGAATTACCTGTGAGTTTACCACCTTTTAGAGATGTTCAACATTGCATTGATCTTATACCTGGAGCTTCTTTACCTAATAAAGCTCATTATAGGTTAATTCCTACGGAACATGCAATTTTATAGGGTCAAGTTACTGACTTATTGGCTAAAGGGTTAATAAGACCTAGTAATAGCCCTTGTGCTTGTCCTGCATTTTTGGTACCTAAGAAGGATAATGGATGGAGAATGTGCATAGATTGCATAGCTTTGAATCATATCACCATTCCTTATAGGTTTCCTATTCCTCGTATTGAGGATATGATTGATCTTTTAGCTGGGTCAATTATTTTCACTAAACTTGATCTTCGCAGTGGTTATCATCAAATAAGAATACGAGAGGGAGATGAATGGAAAACTGCTTTCAAGACAAGAAAAGGTTTATATGAATGGCTTGTTATGCCATTTGGTCTGTCTAATGCTCCTAGCACTTTTATGAGACTCATGAATCAGGTTTTACAGCCCTTTCTGAGTAAATTTGTTATTGTATACTTTGATGACATATTGATTTTTAGTCGCAGTACAAAGGAACATAACAGTCATCTTTCTCAGGTGTTTAAGCCTTTATATGACCATTCTCTATTTGTGAATCTGAAGAAATGTACTTTTATGTTATCTGAAGTTACTTTCTTGGGATATGTCATCTCTTCAAAAGGAATTCATGTGGATCCTTCTAAAGTACAAGCTATTATGGATTGGCATGTTCCTACTTCTATCAAAAAAGTGAGAAGCTTTCATGGTTTAGCAATTCTACCATTAAAAGAAATAATAAGAGCTTTTACCATTCTTTTCTTCTTTCAGGCCCTTTAACAAACACCTAATATGCAGTGTTGTTGGCGTAGAATGGTATATCTTCCCTTGTTGTATTAAGCTCCTCCTATAGCTTCTAAACCTGCAATTTCATTTTCTAAAAAGGACCCAAGTTTCCTTATCATTTCAAGGCGCTAAAACAATCAATATACAAGTTTCCTATCACCTAAAACCATCGGCAATAGCTCAGTTTCGACGTTGCTTCTTGCTGATTTTTCGATCTAAAAATCACACAAGTCCTCAACTGATTCATACCCAAATGAACATTAATCCTAATTCACATACCTCACTTGAGAATAGGATACATAAAATATCAATTCCTAAAACAACAAATGTATACAGTAAACATAAAGCATGTTTTTCACAAAAGGTCAAAGGTACCACAACAGTTCAAAGATCTTCAAGAATAAATATAAATTAGCCCATTCAATCATACTGCGAAACAGTATACACTGTATTCTACATTTTATACAAGAAATACACAAAAGTACCATATAAGTATCAGATTCAAGTTTAATCAAGCAATATTTTTAGATCAGTGAGAAATTTATCTCAACTCTACTATAGAAGTAAAACTTAGTAAATTCATGCAGACCCGTTTAGGCATTTAACACGAATCATCCATAGCTAACCGATTTTGGGGGGAAACCTGATATTGTTATGAACCCTAATTGTTTGTTTTTCAACAATTTCAATTCAAGAAAGGATTGATACTGAAATACCTAATCATGCATTTCTAGTGTCATACGTACAGACTGGAAAATTGATGAGAATTGAATCAGTTAATTGAAATCCACTTGCCTCAAATCGAATTCTCATTGAATAAAAAAAATTCCTCTTCCCATTTCTAATCCAACAATGATGCATGAATGCCTCCAGCAACCAGATGTGATTGCACCTCTACAGATTACTAACTTTTCGTAATGTCAGTTAAGTTTTATAAATTTTCAAGGAACGAGGGAAATCGCCAGAGAGAAAAGAAAGGAAAAGAATAAAAGAGAAAGAAGAAGGCAGAACCGAGTACCGAGTTTCTACCGGTCCCTCTAGTTTTATTTTCACAAATTTACAAAGGTAAGCTACACGTGTGCATCATGCATGGATGGTTATGAAAGCATCAAGAGTTCAGATTAATGCAGCCTCAACATTAAGAAACTATCATCTATAACTAAGGCACCCAAAATTATTAAAGGCACAAGAACATTTCTTATTCATGCAACCTACAAGTGTTAATGACACTTGAGTGTTTGAGTTTCAGGCATTTTAAGTGTCGAATTCAACTAAAAGGTTTTGTTAAACCAGAGAAAGACTTTGGGGTCTTACAAATTTGATTAGCAAGATTGAATTTCAGTATTTATATTTTAATCCACTATACTTTGAACCAAATTTAAGAATTATTTATATGAGGCTTCCTGATCCACAAGTTCATACGTGTGAAATTCAACCTAACAACATTTTAAATATAATCGTTAATTAAATAAATGTCGAATTAGTCTTTTTTTATTAGACATTTACCAAAAATATTTGTTAGCCTCATGCCGTGTCGTTATGGCACGGGTTATTTTTAGTGATTTATAAAAGGAAATGAGTCATGTTTTACCGTTAGATGGAATATGATTTCATGCTAACGACGGATAATGATCCCGGGAGTTAAATGGGTAATGATCCCCATGTAGGAACTTGTGTTTCCTGACCATCGATGGCAGTTGTTCGTGCCAGATAACGAAAATGAAATGGGTAATGATCCCTGAGAGAAGATGGATATGATCCCCATGGGAACTTTTGTTCCTGGCCATCGATGGCGGTTGTCCGTGCCGGTAAATGATAGATGGGTGTACGAACCAAGATTTTTGTGTCGTGAACTCATGGTTTGTTGGTGAAAATATTAATATGTGAAGTCTTGTTTTGAAATCTTTATTAGATGATTTGTTGAGATATTATTAACATTTTGAAGTCTTGTTTTAAAATCTTAATTAGAGGATTTGTTAGAAATAATATTGGTATCACCAATTTATGATTGAACAAATAAATTAGATGATTGAAGAAAATAATACTTGTGTAGTAATCTTGCTAGTTGAATATATATATCATCGATTGCTCGAAATTATGTCATATACTCATGTTGTATGTTGTTTGACTCATTGATATTGTTATGCATGTTTTGAGATTGGGAATGCATTCTACTGAGCTGTCATCTCACCCCGATTGACATTCTTTGCAGATTTATGGATGTTGGAAGGGGAATTAAGAAGTTAGTTTAATCATTGTATTGTTTTATTGTATTGATTGAAATGTAAATTTGAACTAAAATGTTGTTAAAGATGATTAGTGAATTCATATGCATCAATTCATGTTTCATAAAGCTTCAATTATGTTTGATATAAAAAAAAACATTAAGTAAGAGAAATCTCTTTTCGACCCGTAACGTTTCGAATTCGAATCACCATATGGGTTTGACCCTGGTCCGAAACTCAGGGTGTTACATACCCAGTATGCACACTTAATGGATTTGATTTCGGGAATTGCAAAAGGTATGCATACCCGGTATGCGCACCTATATGATCCGACTTACCATACTGTCAAGGGTACACATACCCGGTATGCATACCTAGGTAACCTGATTTCGCAACTGCCAAGGGTACGCATACTAGGTATGCATACTTGGAGTATGGGTGTAGTTCACTTTTGCTATATCTCTCATATACACTTCTAAGACAACTTTACTTCACAAATTCTCTTTAGGCTTGTGGATTAATGTTTAGTCTTGAGTGTTCTTGAACACCATTATTACTTATAAGTTCACGGCATTAGTCAGGCTCTATGGACTATCATTGTGCATGGTTCCATGTACTATCAGACCATAATACATATTCTTCTGTGTAACTTCAAGGCAACCTTTTTGCACACTTACGTGAATTCCTTATTAGGAATTTCATCTAAACTGGGAAAATGTTAAGTTAGATTCCAAGTAACACTAGCTTGAATTCAAATTTACATGTAGCCTTAAAAACCTATAATAGAGAGGCTCTTACAGCTGGATTTCTTAATCCCCGACACTCTTGTCTCCTAGTTTCATAGCTAGAGTGGTCCTCTGTAGCCTATGTTTCTTTACGGAACTGTATTAGGTTATGAATTTGAAGACTTCACTTAGGATTCGTGAAGCCCGGTCGGACTATCCTTTTATCTGATAATTCTTGTATCTAGATCTTGTCTACTGGTTATTGAAGTTCACAAACTTTAGATCAACAACAGGATAGAGAAATCACAAAGTTTTCTTCGTCTTTGGAAAAGACTCTGTAGTTAAGTGTGCTCGGGAGGGACATGAGCAATCTATAATTTGGTGACCTCTTGAAAGTTGTTGTTGGATCACCGTAGTGGATAAGATATCGGTGTAGAGTCGAATCATTATAGACATACACAAGAAGTAAAAAGATAGTTATTTTTATCAAGTACAAGTATTTTCATAAACACTCAAATTACCCTTCCTAACCTTCAGATCACTTAATAAAGTTAGATTGATATTTTCATACTTAATTTGATTGAATGCTAAAAAATAGGGATCAATCAATCACCGAAAACACAAAACAACTCCTAAGATTCAATTGTATTTTTAATCTATTTTTGACCAAACAAAATCTGAAATTTGTTTTCTTTCTCTATTTTTTTACCTTGGGAATCTCAGGTTCCGTTAAATTTGTTTTTGTGTTTACCCGTGTTAAAGTTTTGGTTGGAGTTTCTAAATAACAGTATTTTGTAGTTTTGAATCTTATATAGTGATTTAGCCTTTCAATGGTATCTTTATGCTTATAAATAAATTAATTAATCTATCTTTATCCCACTACTCCATACAGAATAATCCTACAACGCAATTACCTAAATTCACTTTCTTGCATAAAAAGGAGAAATAAAATGCATAGTTATGAAAACTTTTAGAATATGTTGTAGTTATTAAACTTAGCTAGTTTGGGGCCTATAGGAGTTATTTAGGGCCTATCACTACGTGACAAAACTAGGTAAAAGTACAAAGGTACCCTCACTTTTAAAATTCAATCCCAAGCTTTATCCTTTTAAATTTAAACCATCTCAAAACCAAAACATATTCAAATCATTTCAAATTTAAACTCAAATTCATCAATCAATTCTAACAACATCGATCGATTTAAAAGAAATTTTATCATCCATTTAAAAAAAATAAAAAATCAAACTAAACATCATCGGTTGCTACCCATATCTCTTTATTATACTTGTGATTGATTTATCTCTTTACTGTGTTTAACATACTCGGTCGACGTTCATCGGTTGCTACCCATATCTCTTTATGTGAAGCAATCGATTTATATGTGACTAGAAAAACCCGGTTGTTAGAATCAGATTTTATGTATGCATTCTTTAACCGATTATGAATATCCTTCGTGAATAGCGAAACACCAACCTAGAATCGGTTTATGAGTGCATGAACGTAAATCGATTTTGGATAGTGTTTTCGAAATAAATAAAAAATTATCATGTTTCGGTGATGAATCAACATTAGTTGATTTCTAGATTAATAAGATTAAACATCTATAAATAAACTGAATTAACACTAATCAATCATTAAAGAAAATAGTTGGTTAAGGGGTATCCCATTTACTTCAAAATATCTTATTTTGTCATTTAGTAACAGACCCTAAATAATTGGCTTAGGCGCCAAATTAGCCAGGTTACTAAAGTGTTGTGTTTTATTAAACTTTTAGTTATTCATTTTCTTTTAGTAATACTGTACAAGAAAGATAACCTTACTTTTGACAACTTCATTTCATTTTTCCTGCAAGAATGAAGAACTACCAAGGAAACTGGAAAGAGTTTTTGACAGCCAAGTTTTATCACGTTATCTACACTGTTATGCGTTTATTCATTTTAAGGTGGCGGAAGTTGCCAGTCAGAGGAAGTCATTAGTAACATCATCAAATCACTTTCTGACAAATTGGACTAAGCACGTACACGGTGAGTCTAAAAGACACCAAAGATTGGTCACCGAAGACCTTTTCCAGGTGTTGCCTAAGTTGGAATCTTTTAGACAACTCGTAACGACATGGGATTTATTACTTACAAGTTTCAACAAAGAAAGAAATTAATTAGCCATCGTTATGGAACACACTAAATACATTTGCCTTCCCACCCTGACCGTATCTGATATGATATTCATGCCTAAATTTCATAAACTGATCCAGAGTTTACTACATTCTCTGGCATTTATTCCCCAGGCATTATCAGAATATCCACACAGATCAAATGGACTACATAAAATAATTTACAATTCGAAATTTCGACTAAAGTTGGATACATAAGCTAGTCAGCTTCATACTATTTACAGTAATAGTCACTTCGAATGAGAGAAAGGTATTGATCTTCAAGTTCCTCAGCATCTAGGGCCTCTATGCTTATAAACATATAAATCAAATTGATACCAAAAATTCGGCCTTCATCATAACCCGCACTTCTCTTATTTCTTTCTCTGCTGTGCTACTTGGAGGAGAGACCTTAAAAATATGTCTACACTGCCCATTAGCAAACATTAATTAGATGTATGCACAAGATATCCCAGTATATGTTTTGTCATTACATCTCTCCCTTTTACTCTCTCTCTCCATGTTTCTCCTCATAAGGTAAGAATCTTAAGATCATAATATACATCTGTCCTCAAAGGGATCCGCCTCACCTTGAAGAAATATCGAGAGAGAAAGGAGCTTGCTTAGACTTGACAATGACAGAAACCTACTCTGGAAGCCTCAGCCGGTGGAAGAATACTAGGAAATGATATTCAGGAGCCCAATATACGAAACCAACAACTGGGCCCCCTCTGATAAACTGCATCCATCAACAATAGAAGCATAATGCCAGAATCAGTTATATCATAACCAATTCTAACGAAAAACAGAGCCAAGGAAAAAATAAAAGGAAACAAAAAAACCTTTCCGTCAAGAACAACAAGTTCACCATCAACCCATCGAGGATTCTTGACCCCTGGTTCAGCAAGCCTGCCTTGTCCTTTATATCGAGCGACCTAATTGAAGCTGAACATAATTAGTGCTTTATCTTTAGCTAAACTACTAGGAGGAGAGTGATGTTTAATAGAAAGCCACTCACCACTCCAAACTCGTCTGGGATTATCCCTTTATGAGGCAGCTGATATTGTCTGCCAACCTTTGCACGAAATGCTACCTGAAAAAAACCATTTAAATTCTATTGTTAAGGAAGAATTTGGCCGACATTTTAAATAGCTATATTCAGGACATAGGAGAATGTTACTTGCCAACATGAAAAACAATTCAGAATAACCAACGCCCACCAGTCCACCATAGATTATGAAGTAATCCCAGTACACTAATTATGAAGCATGACACCCATACCACGGATAGCCAATGAAATATAATGTAATTAATGCAGCCTTGCCCCCCAAAAAAATTGCCTGAGCATGCATGAAAATAGAACAGAAATGGAAGTACCTGGCCTGCCGGTACATGGGAATCCCCTATCAATTTTAAAGCCTCCACGTATTCATAAAATTCAAGATCCTGAGGATTCTTATTTCCACTATCATGTTGCCATTGTCCAAATTTTCGTCTTAGCTGAATGACTTCTGATGTGTAAAGCCCGTGCGAACCAATATACAAGCCTATTACCAATGAAGGAAAATATCCTCAGTCACAAGAAAACATCAGTTAAAGATCAGTGCATGTACAAATGAAGTCAAACTTCACACACTCACCAAACCAGAACATTAAGAAACACGAGGAAATTAAATAAAACAATTAGAAAGTGCTAAAAATCACTTGAGGTTTTTAAATATAATTACCACTGAGTAGATCTGTAGATGCTGGTATCTGAATGCGATTGAATAGCGTAGTCCCAGAAAGAAGCTGACGATTTTGAGCTTGGTTAAGAGTGAGATTTATGAATTCCCCCACATCCTTAAGTACCTACACATAGAAAAGAATGATGAATAAAAAAAATGCAAATTAGATAGTTTAAACTAACTAACTATATTCAGTCATAAGAAGACAATGCTCATAACTGCTTACAAATAGAAGAATTATTTTCTTTTAATCAGTTTTTCAACTTTTTCCAGGGAGGTTAAGTGTCAGGTGAGGGGCTACTGTCTTCATGCTCTTGCACAATGAACAACGACTGAAACCTTTTTACTAGATACAGGCATGAAAAATATGTAGCTCTAGTTTCGTGGTCGAGGTTTACTTAAAAAGAGAGAAAACCATGATAGTTGAAGTAATATTGATAAAAGTAGTACTAACCTTCATGGGAATCTTCTCCTTAGTAATGACAGATTTAGCAAGATCAGACATGAGATTATCAATGCTACGTGGACCTCGAAGAGTAGCCATCTTATCTAGAGAAGGCTTTCCTTTACCACCAGCATCCAGTTCACTTTCATCTTTCTCAATAGTAAATGAAAATGACAACCGACCTGATTTGTCTAGTCTAGCTGGAACTCGAAGTAAAGCCTTAGAAGGGGTATTGCTCGAAAGATTTTGTACTAAACCACCAATTACAACTTTCACTGCCAATTCATTTCGCTCTTCACTTATTATATTACTAATTACTCCAGAATCAGAATTCATTTCTATCTCACCTTGATCTTGGTTACTTTCAGCTTTAACTTCATCATCTATTTCTAGATCCAATAACTCCACGTCTTTTTCCTCCTCCTCCTCATCTTCTTCTTCCTCCACTTCGTCTTCGTCTTCTTCTTCCATGATTTGTTCAATCACCTTGGATATTAAATCCTTATCCACCTTGCCCGGTGCTGTAACTTTCAGGACGGTGACCTTGACGCCAGGAATCATATCACGTAAGATATTAGGAAAACCAGTCATTTCATCGGACATATCGGAGTCATTGTCCTTATCTTCAATCTCTTCCGCATCCTCGGTGCTTGCAGTGGATAAACCACTTTTTCCTTCACTTGACTTGTTCAAAGTGTTCGAGCCACCAATAGGATCAGGTGACTTGGAGAATTTTAAAGGAGAGCCAGATTTCTGACCACCACGCTTCAAGTACACTGCCTGAAATTCACATTACCAAAATCAGAAAACACCAATCACTTAGTTTGGAAAAACATCAAGTCAAATGCATTGGAAAAAAATCTGTGACACCACGCAGAGTGAAATATTCCACAGCATCACAAGAACTTTAACATCAAGTCAAATGCATTGGAAAAAATAATCTGTGACACCACGCAGAGTGAAATATTTCATAGCATCACAAAAACTTTAAAATTTGTTTTTTGGAATATCAACAAACATATTGCGGTTTAGTATACTAGTCTGCTTATAGAAAGTCAACGCAAACTAGGCAACTGCATTTTTGCAAATTTAAAGGCTATATGCTAAACCTTGCAATAGACAAAAGTGAACACATGGGACATGCAACACCTCTCAAGTGCCCCATGTGCATTTGGGAATGGTGTACGATTTAGCATACCAAAACCAGAGATATAATAAACATGCGAAACTTCAGAATTACATGGAGAAATCCAATTCAAGTTCATTTACTTTGTAAGCAAAACCCAAAAAAAGTGCTATTGAACTCTCTATAAAGATAAGGCCCTGAATTCCGATAAACATGTATACCTGAAGGAATCAAGCAGACATGTTCTACCAAAACCACTTCTTTTTCTTCCGATTGCTATATGTATCATAAATCATATTTCCAGATGCAGAAAAACTATTTGGTTTCCGAGTATCAAATAGTAGTTTAAATGGGAAAGTGAGATAACACAATTAGAATCCTAACCACCATGAGTCACATGTTCATGTGCATAATGTGATTCTATTCAGGCCCACTAGGTGGATCTGCACCCTTAATAATGGGGTTTGACCATCACAGTTCCTACTGGTACAGTGATTTGATCAGTATATTCCATCATGTGACGTCACAATCAGGCACACTGTAGAGTTCCCATTACTTGAGATAAAGCAACCCCCAACAGCTATATGAATCTGGTTGAAGAGTACATCCGCCGAAGATGGGGAAAATTATTTCTAGGCTTGAAAGAGCAAAGGATGTAAAATGTGTATTTTTGAAGTGTGGGATCATTAAGCTAAGTGAATGACCGAAGTATATGATAGTGGTGGGCCTGGTGGCGAAGTAGAAACTAGAAACTCCTCATTTTTAATCAGCAACTCTGGAACTTGATATATACGAAAACCCAGAGTGCACCAGAAACAGGATTGTAACTACTATATACCTGCTGTTTGTATTCTCCTTTGTCGCTAATGGTAAAGAAAACTTCAAATAGGGGAACACCAGGTGCGGCAGTAGCAAGATGCCTGAGACAAGGTAAAAATTTAAAACAGAAAGCTAAACAGAATGATAAAAGGTAATAGTGGTAAGATTGATTATCTGAGGATGACAGAAACAGAGACAAAGTTTGGAAGAAATGCCCACTGTAACCACTATCTTACCGGGGACTATAACTCCGCGCCACATATCTCCCATGCTCTGCACTTATACGGATGATTCGACCATAAGGTACATCTGAGTTTTTTGAAATGCCTGCCCACCATCCTATCTACAAAAATATTAAGAATAAAAGAAGTTAAGGACAGGTAATTTCAACCTTAGGTACGGCAGCTTTGAGAAGCCAGCTTAAATGCTACAAATTGAAACATAGTACTGATAAGATAACAATAAAAAGAAGTCAAGAACAAAGTAATTTACTTTGAACAAGATAAGAGTCATCCTAAAAAAACTGTCTCTCGGAATTTATAGGCTGTATTGCGAAGAAACTTCGCAAGACAAAATGACTAGAATTAGTGCCATAAGTTTAAGGTGGTCGATTGGTACAAAGGTAAGTTCTCCCTTCTACCTTATTTCCAGTAGTTATCACATTGATAAACTCTAAGAAGAAAAAAACAAGGCAAGTACGATATTAAAACATAACCCCTAGAAACATTTCAGCTGTGAAATAAATTTCTCTGGAGTTGACTCACCAAACCTGCCCCAGCATTGTCTCTCATTAAAGCAGCATCTCCATAACGTTCTTCTTCTACCGCTCTCTGCAGCAAATCAATAACATCAGATGGCAGATACATAAGGAAACAGAGAGAGACGAAAGATAGGCTTCTTACATTGAGACAAGTAATCACTTTGCCCACTGTATCATTTGCTGCAATTGCAGCAATTGCCACTTTTAATTTAGCAGCGTCTTCAAACTCTTCTCGATTAACAGCATCATTTAACTGGGACTGTTGAATACAAAATATCAGCTTGCAAACAAATATCCACATGCACAAAAAGAATGCTCACACAAGCATCATAACTTATACGTAATACTCAAACAAAACTTTTAGCTTTTTCAAGGACGTTAGCTAGACTAAAATGTTGCTTAATAGGTAGTCTACATTAAGGATATGTATCTTAAATGTCTCATACTGACCAAGTAAGGATTGGGATTGATCGTGTTTGTATGCGCTTGCCCGGCCAATTGAGCGTGCATTCTAACATTTTTCGGATACTTGAAGTTATTTCCCAACTGAAGTTTAAAATAATAATAAGAAGAAAAATACCTTCAAGACAGAAACAATTTTCTCCTGTTCTTCAACATCTTCGAAATGCTTCTTCCATCGATCCCAATCCCACTCTTCACCTTCGATTCCAGTAACCTTCTCCGTAACCAAATCATGATTAGAATTTTGTTTATTTTCTGGATTCCGGATAGAATTCATATAATCATCAAACTTTTTAATGACACTTTTGACAACATCTTGTAATCCAGAATCCCATCTTCTATTAGCATAATCTTCAGGAGGAGGAGGATCTGAAGGACGCTTTTGACAACGACATATTAGGGTAGAATCTGGAACCCTAAAATTATTATACGGATAAGTTTGAAATTTCTTTAATGGTGAAGAAGGGGATGTGATAGATAACTTATTAAGGTTTCTGAATGAGAAATTCCGTGGATTTGAATCTGTGTAAGTGGTTTGGGAAGGAAATGGTGGAGCTGAAACTGACGCCATTAGAGAGAAGAGGGGAAAGTACGTGGTTTAGACTATAGAGATAGATGGAGGGAGTGGAATGAAATAGAAAGAAGAAAAGTGTTTGTTTATTGGATGGATAAGACCGAAATGAAATAGTGGTGTGTTGCTGCCAATCATGTAAATTCATGTGTGTTTAATGGTGTTTCTTGTGTGATTCAGGGCTTTCTTGTCTTGTTTTTCGCTGGGATAAGCTTCGAAATTTGCAAGTCACAGAAACTCCCGAGCTATGTTAACGGAGTCGTTTCCCACCTCCTTGTTTATTCTCACCCCCGCCACATGTTGCTTTTTAATTGCCTCTCATTTTCGAACCCTTGTAAAATTCGAGTACAAATTTGGGCACACTCCTTAACGAGTGTGCACGTAACATTTCAATCTCCATCATTGATTTAATTTAGGGAGTTATCTAATGAGGGTCAGGATTCTAAACATAGAGGGTAATGGGGTCATCAGTTAAATAATCAACCAATCAGAAGAATATGTTAAATATACACTCGTTAGAGGAGTGTGAAAAAAGTTGGACTCGTAAAATTCTAGTTTTTAAGTCCAGCGCAACTGGAAACTGCCCATAGTAATTATGTGGCTGCTAAGTGTGTACCCAACTAACTTAGGCTGATAAGGGGTGTCTAAAGAGTGTAAAATATCTAAATTAACCTCGCCATTATACTTGAACCTAAAACTAATATTCTTACTCCGTATTCACAAAACCTGACACCAAGAATTGGGGGCTGCTGTTGATTCGTTTTCTTATCTCTATTCTTCTTCTTTTTTTCTTCTAAAATTTCAATGGTTAATACATAATCGTCGATTCAAATACCAACTCATTGTCGATTCTTCTGCATAACGACAACTCGATATAAGGAAGCACCTAAAAACCTAATTTATCTAATCCAAAACTTGCGCAACATCGAAACAATCGCTAGTTAATTTAGAAATTGAAGAAGAATCTGAAGTTCAAGGATCTCCGATAGAAATTGAAGAAGAATCTGAAGTTCAAGGATCTCCGAGAGATTGTGACATCCAAAACTTAAGGAAACAACAGAAAATGACCAAAATTAGGTAACTCTCTCAACCCATGCATTCGATTTTGGTTTTTTAGTGATTTTGTACTTTAGGAATTTATGTGATTATGAAAAATCTACAGTTGTCAATGGATATTATCAGCCGATTTTGTGTTAAGTTCTTCATAGATTAAGAATTTAAAGAAAAATTAGGCGATGTAAGATAAATATTCCGCCAATTGTTCTTAACTTTATTTATTTGCGCATAATATCAAGATAAATCGGCAGAAGTTTGTCCCACAATGGTCGATTCTTGAACTACAAATAAACCTAGGGTGAGAATTGGTTATAATTTGTAAATGAACTGTCGCTAATAGATCAATGTTCACTTCCTTCAGATGTTTTGAATAGAAATATGATTAGAACCGACCATTGTTTGTAAATGAACTGCCGGTAATAGATGTTCATCTCCTTCAAATGTTCTGTGTAGAATTGTGGTTGGAATCGGCAATTAACTGGTATAGCCAATTGTTTGGTTAATGTTAAAACGGTTGTCGGATATGTCATAATATGCTGATTTTCAACACGTATTTCTCTATGTATCTTTGCAGTTGCATTTTGCCAATTGTAATTTGATTCTTGTTTATTGAGAAATGCTTTAGGGATGCGGAAAGAAAAATGAAGCTAAAGTTATTGATACTTAATATCCTGAAGCCGAGAGTTTGGGCCCTCGTGTCAAAAGTTGTAAAAGTATGCATGTTATATACCGTAATGCTCAGGGTGGTGGAGGTATCGACATCAATGATGTCATTGAACAACCAACTACCCAAGTAGAGTCAGAAGGAAAATAACAACTCTAAGAAAAAGATGACAAAGACAAAGATCCCAAGAAGAAACAATGTGAGCACATTCCAAACGCTAAATTAATGTTTAAAAACCTAATTATGATGAGACATTTCATAAGTTACCAAGAGATGAAAGTAAGCGGTTATTTGGGGTACAAAGACTCTCGGGCTGCGAACATCTACGCAACCGTGGTAATAATCTTAACCCTATATTTTATTTTGAATTATTATTCTATCAAGTGTTAATGCTTTAATTATTTTCCCCGTTTCTTTTATATATGATCATACTAGTGTATATCATCTCTTGAGACACCAATCGTCATCGGCTAAAATGGATAAGTGAAAACTGAGTTTGGAATACAGTGTCATAAAAAAAAGATATATAAAAGCCCCAAAGTTGATGCATGTAGTAGAGAATTTCTCCTTGATTCTAACCATGTGTCCACTAATGTGTTTGTTGAGAGCTTTTACTGGGAGACGAGAACCTTTCATATTTCGTTTGATGAGATGACGATCAATTTGAAAATATCCTAAGTATGAACGCATGAGGTAAAGTTGTGAAGCTTAAGGACTATGTAAAGGGCTTATACTAGACTAAGATATACGCTTTCTGTTAGAGCACTGCTCGGTCGAACTCGCAAGCATTGTTATCTCAAACTTGTCTGTCAAGTTTAGTTGTCAAAACTATAAGTCTTGATTTCTATTCTACTTATAGCTATGTCTCGCATTAGGATAGAATGTGTAGTTGAGCTTTATACTTCACGGCGTTCATCGATTGAAGACGAAGAACTACTAAGGGGAGCTTGTTGAACTTCATCAACAAAAGGTATGTGGAGACTTAAACTCATCTATCACTCAGAAGTCTATTCTATTATATCTCCAATTGAGACAAAGTCGTATAGCTATGACTTTACATTATACACATTTGATATTTCGAGCTGAGTTTAACTCGCTTATATCTTTCTCGAAATATATGTTGGAAAGCTTTTTGTTTTAACTACGTTCATCATTATTCTTGACGAAAGTCAAAAGATGATCATGTGAAAATCACCTGGTAACATCTTACATGATTTGTGTGAGACAGTCATTTGATGTAGACTCAGAATATTTCGTATTGATCATTCGATCACTTGAAAATTGCTTATAAGCTAAGAGTTTGTGTGAGACAGCTATTGTCGTCTTCTAAGAATGTTTCAATGATTGAGACGGGAGTTAAGAGCTAAAACCCATGCATGGATACAATACAGTTTGTGTACTAAATGTGCGAACTGTTTTGATGGAATTCAGGACCGGAAGTTAAGTTTGCATACCCGTTCGCAAACTTATTCAACTGTTTAAGCCAGGGTACTTAAGTTTGCATACCCGTTTGCAAACTGATTTAACTGTTGAAGTCCGGGAGCCAAGTTTGCATACCCGTTCGTAAACGGTTTCAATTGAGTTCGGTCCGTAGCTAAAGTTTGCATACCCGTTTGCAAACTGTCGGCTTGTGACCAATGTTCGGAACTTAAGTTTGCGTACCCGTTTGCAAACTTAAGTGGTTCAAGTTCTAAAATCGGTTAAGTATGATTTCATACTTATGAACAAATACGTTTATATATTAAGGAATGCAATCTTTGCAAACCGTGGCTAAAATGTTCATGAACTGATTCTTTTGAATCAATTCGATTTTACTTTAATTGTGTCTTGTATACTTTTATGAGAATATAAACAATTGAACAACTCTATGAGTAACACTATTAGATTTATTTGATTATCAATTGATCTAGAAGTGTTAAAATGAACATGGTTAATAAAAAAGCGTTCATATGGCTAACTTCGGTTAACTGTTATTGAGCAAACTCAATATACACGTTTAGGTACGGTTACCCATATCTAAATGAAGGTATATTTCATTTGTGTGTAATAAGCTAAGACCATCTAATGTAGAAAGATGTTAGCTTGAATCTTGAATCAGGTTTCATCTAACGGTGAATATTGATTGCTTTGTTCCAAGGCTATCAAACCCTGATTTGAAGACTATATAAGGGAGAACTATAGCAACTAGGAAACCTGATCCCTACACAACCTGTGTGATACTAGTTGCGACTAGAGTCAATTCTCCTTTAACCTAGGTTTTTTCTAAAACCATTATAGGTTAACGACTTAAAAACTTCATTGGGATTCTGAAGTCAGACCCAATTATTTTCTCTGTAGTTGCGTGTTCTGATCTTACTTTATTCTATCGTATTGAGTACTATTTTCTCTAAGTTTTGCTCGAGATTTAATATCCGATAGGTAAGATAAAAAGTAATCACAAAGCTCTTCGTCTCATTCTTTGTGATTCCACAATATATTGTTCCGCTACCATACGGTTAAGTTATTGTGAGGTTATTGATATTACTCGGATGTTCTTCGGGAATATAAGTCCGGTGTATCAATTGGTTCCTGTTCACCTTGATTTATCAAAAGACGGAACAAACTTCGTAGGTATTTCTGTGGGAGACAAATTTATCTATAAGAATAGACTTTTCTGTGGGAGACAGATTTGTTTATCAAGTCTTCGACTTTGGGTCGTAGCAACTCTTAGTTGTGGGTTAGATCATCTAAAGGAATCAAGTGCGTAGAGTCCTGCTGGGATTCAGAGGTGTAAGGAACGCGACTGTACCTTAATCAGTGTGAGATTGGTTAGGGCTTAACTACATTCCAGTCCGAAGTTAACATGTAGTAGGCTAGAGTCTGTAGCGGCTTAATACAGTATGGTGATCAAATCTGGACTAGGTCCCAGGGGTTTTCTGCATTTGCGGTTTCCTCGTTAACCAAACTTATGGTGTCTGTGTTATTTCTTTTCCGCATTATATTTTTTATATAACTAAAATATCACAGGTTGTGTGTAGTTCAATCAATTGGTAAATCCAACCTTTGGTTGTTGATTGAAATTGATTGACACTTGAACATTGGTCTTTGGTACCGTTCAAGTTATCTCTCATAATAATCAGGCTCGCGGATTTTTATCTGTTTGATTTTCTGATTACATTGAGAAATAGAGATATAACTCTTGGATATATTTCCGTGATTGAGTCTGACTGTCTAGTTGATTCTCTTGGAATTATATTGGAGTTAGTCCATACAGATTGCCTAACAAAATATTGGGTGTGGTTGTTGTATCCCCGTTTTTCAATTGGTATCAGAGCAGGCAAACACGTTTAAGACCTCATAAGTCTGTGTTTGTAGCAATTTGATTTCTGTGGACATAAGATTTTCTCTTTTGTTATGCACATAAAAATGTCTTCCAAAGTTTTTGATTATCCCAAGTGTATTGGGCTTACCTCAAAGGATAGCTCCATAGATGATTCTTCTGAATCCCGAGGTAGAAAATTGTTGCTATCAGATTTTGATAACATTCCCTCTGATGAGACAGTTGACACTATATCAGAAGCTGAAATGGAACTCACCAGAACATTAAAAAAATCTGTTTAGATTATTAATATTCAAGATTCTAAAATAATGTCTCTTGAAGAAAAACATGCTCAGCTCATTGATGAACTTGAGAAGTCTCTTGATCGAGAACGGGAACTCTACAGTATCGTTGAGTCCTTCTCTAACAAATATCGAAAACCTTGTTCAAGAAACTACCCTACAGCGTGAAAAGATTAGTGTTCTTGAAAATATTGTTAAAGAAGATTCAATTAGAGAAAAACGTTTAATCGAGACTCATTCATCAGATCTGAACAGCATTCGTGTTGAAAAAGAGAAACTGGTCGCATCACTTCTCCTAGCCCAGGAAGTGTGCAAATCCCTGAAAAGGGAAAACTCTTTCTTAATGAGTAAACCATCTTCTGTGTCATTCTCTAATTCTCATGTGGGATTACAGTACATGAAGAAAATTACTCCAAAGGAAGCGTCTGCTAAAAAATGTTTACATAACTTGCATTCTTATATTAGGGATACGAGTTTAAGACAGGTTCCTTCATATGTCTCTCTTCCACGAACCTGTTCCTTTTGCGAAAAAAGAAATCATTATGATTCACATTGTTTTTCTAGAAAGAAATTGATTTCTGATCTTCAAAATCTACTTCTTTATTGGTTTCATATATTGCAAATAATGTTATGGGATATGTGTGTTTACGTCCGTGAACTATGATTGTCCCATATATGTCAAAATTTAAGTCTATTATGTCATTATGCAAATATTGATAAAAGATAGAATGAACTTTTGAATATTCCGCAGTATTGATCTTTCCCTGATCCACTTCTATGTGAAAGTACTGTATGGCTCCGTAAGTTTTCTTATGTTTTGCATTTTCAATTAAATTAATCATTAAGGTTCCTTTGTGGTTAATTTAATTGAGTTTTCTGGATACAAATTCATGTTTCATGTGATTTGTTAATGTCCAAAGAAATCCTTCTTTTCTTGTAAAAGTAAGGTCGCTCTTGTTGTTATTTCGGGAATGATATTTTATGGGGGAGAGTTCTTAATTGAACTTGTGTTTAATTACCAAATCTTTGTGGGGAGTGCGGTTGTGGAATATTGTAGGAGTTATCTTGTATTTTTATAAACTCCTTGATGAATACAATAAGTTTCGACTATGTGAAATCATCGAAACAAAGTTGATATGTTCTCTTTTAGTCATGAAGTATCTCTTTGAGAATTTCATTATGATCTCGCTAGTTTTCGTACCTTTGCCAATTTATACTGACAAAAAGTGGGAGAATTATTTTGTAGTTCACACTACATATACATATGGTTTACGGATCATTATGTAAGGGGGAGTGGTTTTCATTGTGAGATGAAGTATTGACTAAGGGGGAGTGATACATATCACCGTAGTATTATTGTCAAAGTTGTGATACAATTGAACTTTGATGCTGTGTAATAATACTATGACATTGTATAACAATAAGAAAACAATCTTGTGTAAATATTGTTATGGCTACGGATCTTCAACAACTATGACGCTGAGTTGAACACGTTCAGAATCGCTGGAGTACTTGGAGTGACGAAGAATTCAAGGAATGTTGAAGAACCAAGGAAATCAAGCATTTGGATGAGAAGCTACAAAGTTTGTTTATTTTGTAATTCATATGTATTAATAGTTTTGTCACTAAAATTGGCAAAGGGGGAGATTGTTAGAGCACTTCTCAGTCGAACTCGCAAGCGTTGCTATCTCAAGCTTGTTTGTCAAGTTTAGTTGTCAAAACTACAAGTCTTGATTTCTAGTCTGCTTATAGCTATGTCTCGGATTAGGATAGAATATGTAGTTGAGCTTTAGACTTCACAGCGTTCATCGATTGAAGACGAAGAACTAATAAGGGGAGCTTGTGGAACTTCATCAACAAAAGGTATGTGGAGACTTGAACTCATCTATCACTCAAAAGTCTATTATATTCTATCTTCTATTGAGACAAATTCGTATAACTATATAGACTTTACATTATACACATTTGATATTTCGAGCTGAGTTTAACTCGCTTATATCTTTCTCGAAATATGTGTTGGAAAGATTTTTGCTTTAACTACGTTCATCATTATTCTTGACGAAAGTCAAAAGATGATCATGTGAAAATCACCTAGTAACATCTTACATGATTTGTGTGAGACGGTCATTTGATGTAGACTCGGAATGTTTCGTATTGATCATTCGATCACTTGAAAATTGCTTATAAGCTAAGATTTTGGGTGAGACAGCTATTGTCGTCTTCTAAGAATGTAAATGGGAGTTAAGAGCTAAAACCCATGTCTGGATACATTACGGTTTGTGTACTAAGTGTGTGAACTATTTTGATGGAATTCAGGATCGGAAGTTAAGTTTGCATACCCGTTCGCAAACTTATTCAACTGTTTAAGTCATGGTACTTAAGTTTGCATACCCGTTTGCAAACTGATTTAATTGTTGAAGTCCGGGAACTAAGTTTGCGTAACCGTTCGCAAACGGTTTCAACTGAGTTCGGTCCGGAGCTAAAGTTTGGGTACCCGTTTGCACTCTGTCGCCTTGTGACCAATGTTCGGAACTTAAGTTTGCGTACCCGTTTGCAAACTTAAGTGGTTCAAGTTCTAAAATCGGTTAAGTATGATTTCATACTCATGAACAAATACATTTATATATTAAGGAATGCAATCTTTGCAAACCATGGCTAAAATGTTCATGAAATGATTCTTTTGAATCAATATGATTTTGCTTCAATTGTGTCTTGTATACTTGATAAGCACGAAAGTGCGACTTTCTGCTCCCATATTTACACTAGCTAGGTCTCGATATTTCACTAATAATTATCTTTTAGAGCTTTTACAGGAATAGCAATTGAAATCCGTTCACCCGGAAAATAAATGGCTTAACAGAAAGCTAAATGGCATTTGCGGCGATGAGCACCAAACTGGCTCATGGCACCTGAAAGATGAGGCACCACCTAACCATTGGCGGCAATAGAGAAAGGCAGGAGGTCCTAAATTCCACTATGGGTTAAAGGCTGAATGACGTGGCACCATTTCCTCCACACGTTTCAATGGGAGTTATGAAGAAAGGCATCACCTGTTCTGTGCAGAGTAAAAGAAATTTTCATTTCTTATTAAGCTGGTGATGCTCTTATAGCAAGGAAAGAGATCCAAGCAGCTGTTGTTATCAAATATTTACGGCGTTGGTCTGATTTAGTGTCTGCAAGAATGGGGATTCAAGTTCTTCTCAAGGTAGCGACATCAATAGATCTATGGGATTTTGAACTAAGAAATTGGAGGTTCTGATGGCTGGAATTGATTGGAGCCGGGGGTGATTGAATTAGGTATAACTGGTTACTGTGAACTCTTGATTCGAAGAAGAGATGTGTTCACAACAGCATCAGGTCTTGAGGGTTTGATTTATCGAAGGGTGATGTTCCAAAACAGCAAAAAAAATGGATCTGTGGTGTCGTGGGATTGAGAATCAAGCCAGTTGCTTCAAATCTTCTCAACAACAGCAATTGAATTTTGGGGATTTGGCGTCGATTGACGTTTCTCAGTTGAAACAGCATCTGCGGCATCAGGTACGAGATGGGTAAGAGATGTATGCTGAGATATGTTGGTATTTGGTTGCGTTTGAATTGAAATTCAGGGAGAAAGGAAGGTGTTGCTGCAATGAATGTTGTGATTACGAAAGACAGGGTATGTGCTCAATAGCAACAAGATATGAACAGCAGAGCTGTATGGTTCGATTCAGTGAAGTATATGAACTGGTGCTACTGATGGGGTTGTGTAAGAGAGATTATGAAAGGGTTTACGAAGACGAGATGCTTGCAAGTTAATGGTGGTGGTTTGTATGGTGTCGTGGCAGTTAACACTATTCACAGATTTTGGGGTTTCTGCTGGAGGGTTGTGAGTCTGATGCTCGAGAAAATGCCGCAACGAAATCAAACGGGTGGAGCTGGTGCTGTAGTTGGTTTGGAAGGTGTTTCAAAGACTGAGAATAGCGCACACCTGGTGTATCCTGAAATGGCTAAGAGAAGAGTTATAAGGGAAGTGTAACACAGTGGGCTTGCTGTGGGTACTTGACTGGAATTGGTTTTTGAGTTGAATCTATGAACTGAGACGGACAGGGAACAGGATGATGTGGCTGGAGTTTGCTAAGGGCCTGAATTTAGTGGAAGCTGCGAATGGACTGGGCTTTGGTGGTTTCTGCATCCGTCGCATGGGGAACTGGATTGCTATATAAGCCAGCGATCAGGAGAAGAAAAGAACGCCGTATACAGAGAAGAAAACTAGGTTTAGCTTTCTTTGCTTTTCTGTGATTCATATGCTGAGTTTAACAATCTCTATATCATTTTTTTTATGGCTTTGAACAAATCCATGTCTAGCTAAATACCTTATTAGGGTGAAGGATGAACTTGTAGGTTTAATTTACTCATGTTCTAAAATAAGGGTTTCTACCAACTTTGAGCTTAATGTCATTTGTTTGAGTTTCTCTACATTGATTTATCTTCTATTCAATTTCTCATATTCTATGCCATGTATAGTCTATTGTTAGGTTGATAGAAATACTCATTGAACCTTATTATTGATTGTTTTATGATTATTCCAAGACTATGTATGTCATGTATACTTAGTACTAGGGATGTCTACCTTCTAGGTTGAGAACAAACAATCTTTTATGATAACTCATGCCTATAAATCCTTAACGAAATATCTTTCGTGTGTTAGTAGCTAGGTTTGCAACTTCGAACGAGTAAATTTGAGACCCTGTGATAGAGCATAAGTAAACATAGCTTACAACGGATTCCGTAGCCCTAATACTTCCATATCCTTGATTACAATCTTTATAGTTTTGTTTTATTTCACTTGTTAGCTCATATCCTCAAGTCTTTTTATCTCTGAAATATTGAATTTGGTTAGACAGGTCTTGATATTAATTAGTAGTAGTTTTCGCACTCCTTAAGGGAACAAACCGTACTTGCTATTGTGTGCAGTCTTAACACCATGCACTTGCGGTAAAACAAAGTCGGTCTACCGACCCATCAAGTTTTTGTACTTCTATGAGAATATAAACAATTGAACAACTCTATGAGTAACACAATTAGATTCATTTGGTTATCAATTGATCTAGAAGTGTTAAGATGAACATGGTTAATACAAAAGTGTTCATATGGCTAACTTCGGTTAACTGTTATTGAGCAAACTCAATATACACGTTTAGGTACGGTTACCCATATCTAAATGAAGGTATATTTCATTTGTGTGTAACAAACTAAGACCATCTAACGGTGGAAATATATTAGCTTGAATCTTGAATCAGGTTTCATCTAACGGTGAATATTAATTGCTTTGTTCCAAAGCTATCAAACCCTGATTTGAAAACTATATAAGGGAGAACTCTAGCAACTGGGAAACCTAATCCCCACACCTCCTGTGTGATACTAGTTGCGACTAGAGTCGATTCTCCTTTAACCTAGGTTTTTCCTAAAACCATTATAGGTTAACGACTTAAAGACTTCATTGGGATTCTGAAGCCATACCCAACTATTTTCTCTGTAGTTGCGTGTTCTGATCTTACTTGTTCTATCGTATTGAGTACTATCTTCTCTAAGATTTGCTCGAGATTTATCTTTGATAGGTAAGATATAAAAAGTAATCACAAAGCTCTTTGTCCCATTCTTTGTGATTCCACAATAACTTGTTCAAATACCATATAGTTAAGTTATTGTGAGGTGATTGATATTTCTAGGTTGTTCTTTGGGAATATAAGACCGGATTATCAATTGGTTCATGTTCACCTTGATTTATCAAAAGACGGAACAAACTCTGTAGGTATTTCTGTGGGAGACAGATTTATCTATCAGAATAGATTTTTCTGTGGGAGACAGATTTGTTTATCAAGTCTTCGACTTTGGGTCGTAGCAACTCTTAGTTGTGGGTGAGATCAACTAAGGGAATCAAGTGCGTAGACTCCTGCTGGGATTCATAGGCGTAAGGAATGCGACTGTACCTTAATCAGTGTGAGATTGGTTAGGGCTCAACTACATTCCAGTCTGAAGTTAACTTGTAGTAGGCTAGAGTCTTTAGCGGCTTAATACAGTGTGGTGTTCAAATCTGGACTAGGTCCCGGAGTTTTTCTGCATTTGCGGTTTTCTCGTTAACAAAACTTCTGGTGTCTACGTTATTTCTTTTCCGCATTATATTTACTATATAATTAAAATATCACAGGTTGTGCGTAGTTCAACCAATTGGTAAATCCAACCTTTGGTTGTTGATTGAAATTGATTGACACTTGAACATTGGTCTTTGGTACCGTTCAAGTTGTTTCTCATAATAATCAGGCTCGCGGATTTTTATCTGTTTGATTTGCTGATTACATTGAGAAACATAGATATAACTCTTGGATATATTTCCGTGATTGAGTCTGACTGTCTAGTTGATTCTCTTGGAATTATATTGGAGTTAGTCCATACAGATTGCCTAACGAAATATTGGGTGTGGTTGTTGTACCCCCGCTTTTTCAATTGGTATCAGAGTAGGCAAACACGTTTAAGACCTCATAAGTCTGTGTTTGTAGCAATCTGATTTCTGTGGACAGAAGATTTCTCTTTTTTTACGCACATAAAAATGTCTCCCAAAGTTTTTGATTATGCCAAATGTCTTGGGCTTACCTCAAAGGATAACTCCTTAGACGATCCTTCCGAATCCCCAGGTAGAAAATTGTTGCTATCAGATTCTGATAACATTCCCTCTGATGAGACAGTTGACACTATATCAGAAGCTGAAATGGAACTCACCAGAACATTAAAAAAATCTGTTGAGATTATTGATATTCAAGATTCTAAAATAATGTCTCTTGAAGAAAAACATGCTCAGCTCATTGATGAACTTGAGAAGTCTCTTGATCGAGAACGGGAACTCTACAGTATCTTTGAGTCCTTCTTTAACAAATATCGAAAACCTTGTTCAAGAAACTACCCTACATCGTGAAAAGATTAGTGTTCTTGAAAATATTGTTAAAGAAGATTCAATTAGAGAAAAACGTTTAATCGAGACTTATTCATCAGATTTGAACAACATTCGTGTTGAAAAAGAGAAACTGGTCGCATCACTTCTCCTAGCCCAGGAACAGTGCAAATCCCTGAAAAGGGAAAACTCTGTCTTAATGAGTAAACCTTCTTCTGTGCCATTCTCTAATTATCATGTGGGATTACAGTACATGAAGAAAATTACTCCAAAGGAAGCGTCTGCTAAAAAATGTTTACATAACTTGTAGTCTTATATTAGGGATACGAGTTTAAGACAGGTTCCTTCATATGTCTCTCTTCCACGAACCTATTCCTTCTGCGGAAAAAGAAATCATTATGATTCACATTGTTTTTCTAGAAAGAAACTGATTTCTGATCTTCAAAATCTACTTCTTTTTGTTGTCGATAGAGTGAATTGTCTGACGACATCTACAATGGATTTCATTCCCACAGAAAACCAGAATTCTCATGCACAAGGTTTCGAAAGTCACTCTTCTACAAATCTCTACAGTAATCGTGTAATGGTGTTAACTTTTGCACTACAAATGTACACATTCCCAGTGCTAATGAAAATAAGTCTGGCAGACCTAAGTCTAGGAAATTGAATTCTCTCAATTCTTACCCTATGGAACCAATCTCTAGAGGTCCTAGATTTAATCCTCAGAAAAATCCTTCTGATGGATGCTCAAAAAGGTTTATGTCTTATTCCTCTGGGATAAGAAATAACTGAAGGAAGATAAGGAATACGAGGCTCAAACATTCAGATGGTATTTACAACTCGTCTCTCAATATTCATGGTGGGATTACATCTCACTTTGCTACCTAGCTCTAGGTAATTTCATCCTTGTATCTAACTTGAGAGTTGCAAGGATGATATTTGCGAGATGCTCAAGTCTACTATAGGTTACCATCTGTCTTGTGTTTGAAATAATTGTTTTCTTCTTTTGTGAATGTTGAGTCATATCTTGACTCCTAGTAACTTTTGTATCTTTTTCATATGCTCTGATTTAAAGTAAACCTTTTAATTATTGAGCTGTGAAAATATGAGATATCTGAAAACGGAGTGTATTTCCTTATTACTGGATCCTTTCTGATCCATTAACCTTCCATAACTGGTCCACGAACGTCCGTGTCTTATGCTTGGGAGTTTATAGGGTTTCTATAACAAGAGTGTTATTCTCTTGTTCGTAAACATATATATACTATATTGTTTTTTCCATCCCTAATAAAAAAAATGGAGAACTCTTCAAGGCCTCAGGAAGTGGTGAATCTTGAGATGGAAGAAGACATTAAAGATTCGATTCGGTTCAAGAACATGTCTTGATGTTAGAGCATAGCTCGGTTGAACCCACCAAGCGTTGGTATGTCAAGTTTGGTTGTCATATTTTAGTGAATCAAAACTCATTTAAAGAGTCGCTTGATTATTTACTAGAGTCAACTTCTTATAGGTTAGCTAGAAAGTTACTAGGATATGAGACTTACAAGTATTACATGAAGACTTGAAGAATGTGAAGAAGTAAAGAGCTACAACGACGACATCATCCTTCCTCTTGAGGTTAGTAATATTTGACTTGAATTGTTTCATTCCTAACGTATCTTTCAAGTCGTGCATATTGAAAACATAACTGCGAAGCTGTGAATGATTATACTCTAGTTAGACATAGTATTAAGGAATTACAATACGAAGTATAACGTCTATCTTTTGAACTTCGTATATAAGACATCGACATAATCGTATGAATGCTACTATGATTATGTATGGGTATGGGTGAAGATTACGTCCTAGGAAACAGTGTTTTACATTCGTTTAAAGGAAGTACAATTCATAAACTTGTTTTATGAATCGAAAGGGAAATCGCTAGGTTTATTGGTATTGTTATTCATTGCAAATCTTTGGATTACCAATATGTGTGTTTAGTATAACCGCTCATAACTTGTTTATGTATCTTGGTAAAACTATTCACAATGCCTGACTTTTGTATTAGTATGACTTTTATTAGTGAAACCGATCTTAAGTAATAACCTAAGATGGTATGATCGATATTTTGTAATTGGTATGCCCAACTCTAGACATTGGGGAACCGATCCTAGTAAGAGGTGCAACCGATCACAAGTATATGGAATCTATCCTTGTAAGAGGTGCAACAAGTCTTGGTAATTGGTAACCCATCCTATGACTTGTGCAACCGATTAAAAGTTAAATACCATAAATATGTGGTAACCGATCCTAGTACCTAGTCAACCAATTTTTGGAAAGCTAGTGTGACCGATCCTAGTACCCACATGGAGGTAGAACCGAAACTTGTTTTGGTAGAACCGTTAAACCCATGATTGGTGATTTGATTGGATAATCAATCAAATAGTTCTTGGAAGTCAAATGAACCAATTCTAAACTCGTTTGGAAGTGTGGAAAATCGGTTCCAAGATTGTAAATATAAAAAAGGATTTACAAAGTAAAGATGTCGACATACTTTGAACATGTGCAGTAATTCTTATTTTTTATTGTCCAAAGATATTCCTTAATAACTAAAGGAGAATCCCGGATCAAAATAAATTGAGAATCTTTTAATTAAGGTTTTTAGTTTTATATGCTTTTAATTTCCAGCAATTAAAATGCATATCTTTATAAAATAAAATTGGTAATGTGCATTTACTAATTGGAGATTTTCTACTGAGATTTCGGTCAATATTTGGACAGAGCATTTCCAGGAATTATGAAAACCGAATTTGGAAATATATTGCATATCTTGAGAATATTTTCGGTTTTGGAAATTCCTTGGTGTCCAAACTTCCTTGGTCTATAAATATTGAAGTTTGCATTTCGAGCAAACTAATCCTCAGAGTCAGCAAAACTACCTAGCTTGTTGTTACTGGTGGAGCCGTCTATTCGGAGAGGAAAGTACCTTTATTAGGCGAAATCTCTTACGACCGCTTGTTTTAAAGACTTATTTGGGATTGGGAAGCTCTACGAGTACCGTTGGTGGGAAACTAGATAATTGCGGTTTTTTATTAGTTTTCGATTGATTTGATTGACTAACGGTTGTTGAACTTTGATTGCTCCTAGTTTGTTTATGCTTGAGAATCTTCTCTTCTGATATAAGATTCACTCAAACTAGATCAAAGTGTCGACGGGGATCTTTAGACTGTTTGTAGATTTAAAGACGTCTTGTGATAATCCATTGTTAACAGACTCCGTTCTGTGTATGATTGATCACAAGAGATTCAAGTTGATTGTGTGCAGGTGTTTATTGAAGATCTAAGAAGATTTGAAGACGAAAAAGATTTCTTATTTGGGTTCATAATCTTTGGTGTGCACAATACTTGTTTCGGTTGAAGAGGATCCAACTATAATCGGTTCATCTTTGTGATAGATTGGATTGATTAGTTGAGTAGATCGGCATCAATACAAATTTTTGTGATTCAAAGTATTGATTGCATAGTCTAGACAATTACTTTGGTAGTTGTTGATAGATAGATCTAAGAACCTGACAAAGCAGTTTATTGGGATAAACGGAAGAGCCTCTTTTTAAACTCATATCACTTGTTTGAAAAGAGTTGTTACCGAACATATTTGTAGTTCCTTTACTGTTTGGAATATGAACCAAAGGAATTGTTCCAAGTGCGTGACTTATTACAAGTTGGAGGCGCAGGGATACAGACGGAACTAGGTGAACTATAGGTTTAGTTGCTTGGTCTCAACTATACGAAGTTGGTTTAGATTTTGTATAGCGGCTTAATCCTGAGAGTATTCAATTCTGGACAAGGTTTTTCTTCATTTGCGGTTTTCTCGTTAACAAAATCTTGCTGTGTCTTTTACTTTTCTATTTCCGCAATTATAATTATTTTTATTATAATTAGAAGTAAAATACACAAACGTTAATTCCTATATACTTGATTGCAATCCTATTGTGTTTGGTTAAGTCCGAACCTATTATCAAGTAATCATACTTCTTGTTGTATTGTCTCGATCTTGTATCCATAGTCAATCACACAAGTTATCTTGTCGTCGTATTGTCTTGAGATCATATCCATAGACGATCACACGATGTGTGAACCGATTAGTTGTATTGTCTCAACTCAGTCCATGGACAATCACTTTCGGAGAAAGGACTTATAGGTGGAAAAGTTTTAGATTGAGGTATATTTGGGTACCCTCGTATTTTCAATTGGTATCAGAGCAGACAAACACGAAAAGATCTAACAATATGTGTTTGGTGCAATCCAACCTGTAAGAAAATTAATCCTATGAATGATTCAGTTAACGTACCACCAAGATTTAATGGGATGAATTACCCATTTTTGAAAGATGCTATGAGAACTTTTCTTCAATCCCGAAATTTTAATACTTGGCTATTAATCGAAGACAGATATCAAAGACCAAGAGTAGAATATCCAGAAGCAGAGTTTAAACGCTTAGCATTCTACAGTTATGAAGAAAGAGATCTTGCACAGCAGAACTCTAATGGTCTAAATGCCATCATACACGCAATAAGTGATGATCTTCTTTATCATGTTCTGTCTTGTGAAACTTCTAAAGAGGCATGGGATACTCTTGAGACTGTATTCGAAGGAAATGATTCCGAAAAAGAAACGCGACTTCTGTCCCTTTCTTCTGCATGGGAATACCTTAAAATGGATGATAATTGTTAGAGCATAGCTCGGTTGAACCCACCAAGCGTTGGTATGTCAAGTTTGGTTGTCATATTTTAGTGAATCAAAACTCATTTAAAGAGTCGCTTGATTATTTACTAGAGTCAACTTCGTATAGGTTAGCTTGAAAGTATTAGGATATGAGACATTACAAGTATTACATGAAGACTTGAAGAATGTGAAGAAGAAAGGAGCTACAACGACGACATCATCCTTCCACTTGAGGCTAGTAATATTTGACTTGAACTGTTTCATTCCCTAACGTATCTTTCAAGTCGTGCATATTGAAAACATAACTGCGAAGCTGTGAATGATTATACTCTAGTTAGACATAGTATTAAGGAATACAATACAAAGTATAACGCTTATCTTTTGAACTTTGTATATAAGACATCGGCATAATCGTATGAATGCTATTGTGATTATGTGTATGGGTAAAGGTGAATATTTCATCCTAGGAAACAATGTGATTACATTCGTTTAAAGGAAGTACAATTCATAAACTTGTGTTATGAATCGAAAGGGAAATCGCTAGGCTTATTGGTATTGTTATTCATTGCAAATATTTTGAATTACCAATATGTGTGTGTAGTATAACCGCTCATGACTTGCTTATGTTCTTGGTAAAAATATTCACAAGGCCTGACTTTCGTATTGGTATGACTTTTATTAGTGAAACCGATCTTAAGTAATCACCTGAGATGGTATGATCGATTTGTTGTAATTGGTATGACCAACTCTAGGAAAAGGGGAACCGATCCTAGTAAGAGGTGCAATCGATCACAAAAGGGGAATCGATACTTGTAAGAGGTGCAACAAGTTTCTTAATTATTGGGAACCGATCCTATGAACATGTGCAACATGTTTTTAGTTATTGGGAACCGATCCTATGAACATGTGCACCAAATACAAGTTAGATACCATATATATGTGGGAACCGATCCTAGTACCTAGTCAACCAAGTTTTGGTAACTAGCGTGACTAATTCTAGTACCCACATGGAAGGTAGAACCGAAACTTGTTTTGGTAGAACCGTTAAACCCATGTTTGGTGATTTGATGGGATAATCAATCATATAGTTCTTGGAAGTCAGATGAACCAATTCTAAACTTGTTTGGAAGTGTGGCAAATCGGTTCCAAGATTGTAAATATGAAAAAGGATTTACAAAGTAAAGATGTCGACATACTTTGAACACGTGTAATTCTTACCTTTTATTGTTCAAAGTTATTCCTTAATAGCTAAAGGAGAATCCCGGATCGAAATAAATTAAGAATATTTTAATTAAGGTTTTTAGTTACAGAAAATAAAAATTAGTAATGTGCATTTACTAGTTGGAGATTTTAGAAGAGATTTTCGGTCAATATTTGGACAGTGCATTTCCAGGAATTATGGAAACCGAATTTGGAAATATATTGCATATCTTGTTCGGTTTTGGAAATTCCTTGGTGTCCAAACTTCTTTGGTCTATAAATATTGAAGTTTGCATTTCAAGCAAACTAATCCTCAGAGCCAGCAAAACTACCTAGTTGTGTTGTTACTAGTGGAGCCGCCTATTCGGAGAGGAAAGTAACCTAATTAGGTGAAATATCTTACGGCCGCTCGGTTTAAAGACTTCTTTTGGATTGAGAAGATCTATTAGTACCGTTGGTGGGAAACTAGATAATTGCAATCTATCTTTAGTTTTCGATTGATTTGATTGACTAACGGTTGTTGAACTTTGATTGCACCTAGTTTGTTTATGCTTGAGAATATTCTCTTCTGATATAAGATTCACTCAAACTAGATCGGAGTTTTGACGGGGATCTTTAGACTGTTTGTAGATCTAAAGACGTCTTGTGATAATCCATTGTTAACAGACTCCGTTCTGTGTGTGATTGATCACAAGAGATTAAAGTTGATTTTGTGCAGGTGTTTATAGAAGATCTAAGAAGATTTGAAGACGAAGAAGAATTCTGATTTGGGTTCACAATCTTTGGTGTGCTGAATTTGAGGTAACGAATTTGTTAGTTAATCGTTTTCCTGTTTAAGAAAAGCCTGATTTTATTGCATATATTTATTGCTTTTGCTTTACAAAATTTCGGTACAATTGATGTTTATTCCATTATTTGTGTATGGATGTGTGTGTGATTCAATTGTTTCCTGTTAAGAAAAACTATTGTTATCTTGCTTTATTTTTCGGTATCAATTGTTTAGGCTTACGAAATTACGGTGCAATTGCGGTACTATAATGTCTATGTTTGTTTCAATTGCTTCCGGTTGTGGTAAATAATTATGCAAGTTGATTTATTTGGTTTGTATGAATTGTTTATGGCTTAACAAAAAGGTTTTTGGGATGAGTTGTTTAGTCCAATTCGATTCCGGATAAGAGAAACTAAGTTAATTCTGATCTTAGTTAGACTTATCAAAGTGGAGGTTTCGGTTATTCAAGTCTAATCCAATGCCTTAACAAGAAATGCTAGTTAACTAACCAAGTACTTGTCTTGTTTAAAAGTGAAAGGTCTAAGTTATTATTTGAATAATTAGAACCTGATGAGAAAAATAGAGTTAATTCTGATCTTTATTTTGGTCTTATCGAACAAGCGATTGTATTTGTACAATCGGTTTAGCAAAAGAACTAAGGTGCTTAGTCAATTTTTGATTTGCTAAACTATTATGGAAAATTTCTCTGGGCAATTGTTTCCTTGGTAACATACCAAAACAAAATTACTTTGTAGTTTCGGTTTTGATATTGGTTATCTAAAATGGTGTGTGGAACCCTCGTGCTTAACTCTTATAGGTTGCAAGTCTTTTGAGATTTGTAAGATCCTTTCGGTTTGTCCTTTATTTGCTCGTATCTTTGTCATTTTGTGACAAAAAGGGGAGAAATATATGGAGTAAACAAGTGATTTGGTATCACTAAGGAAAGGACAATGGTGCTTAAACGTTATATCCAACGAAAGAGTAAAGCATAGACTAAGGGGGAGTAACATATCATATTGATACTTGTGGTTATCTTAATTACAAAGGGAATAACAAAGACGTGCGGATTGAAATCTACCTATCTTACCTTTAGGGGGAGTATTAGCTTTGTTATTATAATGTCAACAACGACATTTATGGATTGAATGTATACAGGTTATTGTGCTGTTTAAACTTGGAATCAAGCGTATGTGTAATGAATTCTTGTAATTTGTTTATCCATATGATGTAAGAGTTTTGTCACTAAAATTGACAAAGGGGGAGATTGTTATAGCATAGCTCGGTTGAACCCACCAAGCGTTGGTATGTCAAGTTTGGTTGTCATATTTTAGTGAATCAAAACTCATTTAAAGAGTCGCTTGATTATTTACTAGAGTCAACTTCGTATAGGTTAGCTAGAAAGTTACTAGGATATGAGACTTACAAGTATTACATGAAGACTTGAAGAATGTGAAGAAGTAAAGAGCTATAACGACGACATCATCCTTCCCCTTGAGGTTAGTAATATTTGACTTGAACTGTTTCATTCCGAATGTATCTTTCAAGTCATGCAAATTGAAAACATAACTGCGAAGCTGTGAATGATTATACTCTAGTTAGACATAGTATTAAGGAATTACAATACGAAGTATAATGTCTATCTTTTGAACTTCGTATATAAGACATCGACATAATCGTATGAATGCTACTAGTGATTATGTATGGGTATGAGTGAAGATTTCGTCCTAAGAAACAATGTTTTACATTCGTTTAAAGGAAGTACAATTCATAAACTTGTTTTATGAATCGAAATGGAAATCTCTAGGCTACTTGGTATTGTTATTCATTGCAAATATTTGGATTACCAATATGTGTGTTTAGTATAATCGCTCATAACTTGTTTATGTATCTTGGTAAAACTATTCACAATGCCTGACTTTTGTATTGATATGACTTTTATTAGTGAAACCGATCTTAAGTAATCACCTGAGATTGTATGATCAATATTTTTTAATTGGTATGACCAACTCTAGACATTGGGGAACCGATCCTAGTAAGAGGTGCAACCGATCAAAAAAGGGGAATCGATCCTTGTAAGAGGTGCAACAAGTCTTAGTAATTAGTAACCGATCCTATGACTTGTGCAACCGATTACATGTTAAATACCATATATATGTGGTAACCGATCCTAGTACCTAGTCAACCAATTTTTGGAAAGCTAGTGTGACCGATCCTAGCACCCACATGGAGGTAGTACCGAAACTTGTTTTGGTAGAACCGTTAAGCCCATGATTGGTAATTTGATAGGATAATCAATCACATAGTTCTTGGAAGTCAGATGAACCAATTCTAAACTCGTTTGGAAGTGTGGCAAATCAGTTCCAAGATTGTAAATATGAAAAAGGATTTACAAAGTAAAGATGTCGACATACTTTGAACATGTGCAGTAATTCTTATCTTTTATTGTTCAAAGATATTCCTTAATAACTAAAGGAGAATCCCGGATTGAAATAAATTGAGAATCTTTTAATTAAGGTTTTTAGTTTTATATGCTTTTAATTTCCAGCAATTAAAATGCATATCTTTAGAAAATAAAATTGTTAATGTGCATATACTAATTGGAGATTTTCTACTGAGATTTAGGTCAATATTTGGACAGAGCATTTCCAGGAATTATGAAAACCGAATTTGGAAATATATTGCATATCTTGAGAATATTTTCGGTTGTTGAAATTCCTTGGTGTCCAAACTTCCTTGGTCTATAAATAATTAAGTTTGCATTTCGAACAAACTAATCCTCAGAGCTAGCAAAACTACTTAGCTGTGTTGTTACTGGTGGAGCCGTCTATTCGAAGAGGAAAGTACCCTAATTAGGCGAAATCTCTTACGACAGCTCATTTTAAAGACTTCTTTGGGATTGGGAGGCTCTACGAGTACCGTTGGTGGGAAACTAGATAATTGTGGTTTATTATTAGTTTTCGATTGATTTGATTGACTAACGGTTGTTTAACTTTGATTGCACCTAGTTTTTTTATGCTTGAGAATCTTCTCTTCTGATATAAGATTCACTCAACTAGATCGAAGTATCGACGGGGATCGTTAGACTGTTTGTAGATCTAAAGACGTCTTGTGATAATCCATTGTTAACAGACTCCGTTCTGTATGTGATTGATCACAAGAGATTCAAGTTGTTTGTGTGCAGGTGTTTATTGAAGATCTAAAAAGATTTTAAGACAAAGAAGATTTCTTATTTGAGTGCATAATCTTTGGTGTGCACAAAACTTGATCGGCTAAGGATCCAACTATAATCGGTTTATCTTTGTGATAACCTTGATTGATTAGTTAAGTAGATCGGCATCAATACAATTCTTTGTGATTCAAAGTATTGATTGCATAGTCTAGACAATTACTTTGGTAGTTGTTGATAGATAGATATAAGAACCTGACAAAGGAGTTTATTGGGATAAACGGAAGATCCTTTTGTCAAACTCATATCACTTGTTTGAAAAGAGTTGTTACCGAACAGATTTGTTGTTTTTTTGTTTGTTTGGAATACGAACCAAAGGAATTGTTCCAAGTGCGTGACTTATTACAAGTTGGAGGCGCAAGGATACAGACGGAACTAGGTGAACTATAGGTTTTGTTGCTTGGTCTCAACTATACGAAGTTGGTTTAGATTTTGTATAGCGGCTTAATCCTGAGAGTATTCAATTCTGGACAAGGTCCCGGGGGTTTTCTGCATTTGCGGTTTCCTCGTTAAAAAAATCTTTCTGTGTCTTTTACTTTTCTATTCCCGCAATTATAATTGTTTTTATTATAATTAGAAGTAAAATACACAAACTTTAATTCCTATTTATTTGATAGCAATCCTATTGTGTTTGGTTAAGTCCAAACCTATTATCAAGTAATCATACTTCGTTGTTGTTATGTCTCGATCTTGTATCCATAGTCAATCACACAAGTTATCTTGTTGTCGTATTGTCTTGATCTCGTATCCATAGACGATCACACGAAGTGTGAACCGATTAGTTGTATTGTCTCGACTCAGTCCATAGACAATCACTTTCGGAGAAAAGACTTATAGGTGGAAAAGTTTTAGATTGAGGTATATTTGGGTACCCTCGTCTTTTCACTTGAAAAAGATGATTACAAGGAAAGAGTACAACTCCTGGATTGGTGAATCTTTCATAGATTTAATTCTTTGTCAGAATGACTCAAAGGTCGAATTTGCAAATCTTCAACTGCAAATAAATCAGCTCATTGATGGTCAGACCAAAATCCTTGAAAATCAAAATGTCTTGATTCAGAATTAGAAGAAACTCATCGTGGACTGCGTCAAAGCTAGGCAGCTTGACCGCATTGTTGATCGAAAAGTTAATTTTCTAACCCATGAACATGGAATCTGTACGGTCAAAAGAATCAAGGATATCAGTGATACCTTTTATGATGGAGTCTTTAAAAGGTATGAAGTTATCAAAGAAACTTGAATTTCTTATTGTCTAGGAAACTTCTTATGAGAATTTATTCTTATGTTTTAAGAAGGATAACTAGGGTTTGGAATAACAATTATTGTGATTACGCATATCTATTGCCAACGATTTTCATCTTGCAATGTTTTAGATTTATTTATTTAAATTCTAAGTTATTTGGAAGATGATTTTTGTAGTATTCATCTTTATTGGTTTCATATATTGCAAATAATGTTATGGGATATGTGTGTTTACGTCCGTGAACTATGATTGTCCCATATATGTCAAAATTTAAGTTTATTATGTCATTATGCAAATATTGATAAAAGATAGAATGAACTTTTGAATATTCCGCAGTATTGATCTTTCCCTGATCCACTTCTATGTGAAAGTACTGTATGGCTTCATAAGTTTTCTTATGTTGAGCATTTCCGATTAAATTAATAATTAAGGTTCCGTTGTGGTTAATTTAATTGAGTTTTCTGGATACAAATTCATGTTTCATGTGATTTTTTAATGTCCAAAGAAATCCTTCTTTTCTTGTAAAAGTAAGGTCGCTCTTGTTGTTCTTTCGGGAATGACATTTTATGGGGGAGAGTTCTTAATTGAACTTGTGCCTAATTGCCAAATCTTTGTAGGGAGTGCGGCTGTGGAATATTATAGGAGTTATCTTGTATCTTTATAAACTCCTTGATGAATACACTAAGTTTCGACTATGTGAAATCATCGAAACAAAGTTGATATGTTCTCTTTTAGTCATGAAGTATCTCTTTGAGAATTTCATTATTGTTAGAGCATAGCTCGGTTGAACCCACCAAGCGTTGGTATGTCAAGTTTGGTTGTCATATTTAAGTGAATCAAAACTCATCTAAGAGTTGCTTGATTATGTACTAGAGACAACTTCGTATAGGTTAGACTAGAAAGTCTAGGATTATGATACATACAAGTATTACTCGAAGACCTGAAGAACGTGGAGAAGTAACGAGCTACAACGACGACATCATCCTTTCTCTTGAGGTTAGTAATATTTGACTTGAACTGTTTCATTCCTAACGTATCTTTCAATTCGTTCTATATTTAAAACATAACTGCGAAGCTGTGAATGATTATTATACTCTAGTAGTAAGACATGATCATATGATCATAGTATTAAGGAATTAGAATACGAAGTATAACGCTTATATTTTGAACTTCGTAGATATGACATCGACATAATCGTAGAACTAATCATAACTTGTTATGTGGTATAACTAATCATAGTGCCTGACTTATGATTTGGTATGACTGATTTTTATTAATTAATGTAACCGATCCTAAGTAATCACCTGATATGGTATGATTGATATTTGTAATTGGTATGAACGATCCTTGTAATTGGTGTGACCGATCACAAAAAAATTGTGTAATCGATCCTTGTAATTGGTGTAAAAGGTCCTAGTTATTGGTGTAACCGATCCTAGTGACTTGTGTAACTGATCACAAGCAATACCATGTGTATATGGTAACCGGTCATGGTAATTGACGTAACCGATCCTGGTAACTGATGTAACCGGTCCTGGTAACTTGTGTGTTTGATCAAACGTAATCCATATTAAGGTAGAACCGATCCTTGTGATTGGTAGAACCGATTGAACCCATGATTGTTATTTGATATTTGATCAATCACATAGTTGTCTTGGAATACAGATGAACCAGTTCTAAACTTGTTTAGAAGTGTGGTATAATCGATTCCAAGATTGTAAATATGAAAGAGGATTTACAAAGAAAAGTTGTCAACATACTTTGAACACGAACAGTAACTCTTATCTTTTATTGTTCAAAGATATTCCTTAATTACTCAAGGAGATCCCGGTCCGAAATAAATTAAGAATCTTTTAATCAAGGTTGTTAGTTTTATATGCTTTAATTACCAGCAATTAAATGCATATCTCTAGAGAATAAAAATTAGTAATGTGCATTTACTAATTGGAGATTTTCTATTGAGAGATTTCGGAAAATATGGACAAAGCATTTCCAGGAATTATGAAAACCGATTTGGGCATTTATTGCATATCTTGAGAATATTCGGTTTTGGAAATTCCTTGGTGTCCAAACATCTTTGGTCTATAAATACCTAAGTTTGCATTTCTAGCAAACTATCCTAAGAGCCATGCAAACTTTATCTTTTTGTTGTTTCTGGTGGAGCCGTCTATCCGGAGAGGAAAGTACCCTAATTAGGCGAAATCTCTTACGACCGCTCGTTTAAAGACTTCTGTGGGATCAAGACGCTCTACGAGTACCATTGGTGGGAAACTAGATAATTGCAGTTTATTAGTTTTCGATTGATTTGATTGACTAACGGTTGTTGAACTTTGATTGCACCTAGTTTGTTTATTCTTGAGAATCTTCTCTTCTGATATAAGATTCACTCAAACTAGATCGAAGTGTCGACAGGATCTTTAGAACTGTTTGTAGATCTAAAGACATCTTGTGATAATCCATTGTTAATAGACTCCGTTCTGTGCGTGATTGGTCACAAGAGATTCAAGTGGTGTTGTGCAGGTTTAATTGAATATTAAGAAGATTTGAAGATGAAAAAGATTTCTGATTGGTTTCTCATATCTTTGTGTAGCACAAACCTTGATCGGCTGGGATCCAACTATAATCTGATTTATTTGATTGATTAGTTGCGTGGGATCGACATCGCTTTATAGTTTCTTGTTGGATTCTATATTGATTGATTGCAAATCTAAACTCTGCTACTTCGGTAGTTGTTGGACAAATTGATCTAACCAGGCAAAGGAGTTTATTAGTTTAAACGGAAGAGCCTTTGCATATGACTTGGAGATATCTTTACTGGAAAGAATCAATAGAGTTGTTACAAAACAGATTTATTGTTCCTTTACTGTTTGGAATACGATCCAAAGGAATTGTTCCAGTGCGTGCACTTATTGAATGCCGGAAGCGCAGGGATACTGAAGAAACTAAGTGAACTAGGTTTAGTTGCTTGGTTTCAACTATACGAAGTTTGGTTTAGATTTTGTATAGCGGCTTAATTCTGAGAGTATTCAAATCTGGACTTGGTCCCGGGGGTTTTCTGCATTTGCGGTTCCTCGTTAACAAAATCTTGCTGTGTCATTTACTTTTATTTTCCGTAATTATAATTGTTGTTATTATAATTTAAAGTAAATCACACAAACGTTAACTCCGTATTACTTGATAGTGATCCTATAGAGTTTGGTTAAGTCCGAACCTATTATCAAGTAATCACACTTTGATTGTTGTATTGTCTTGATCTCGTATCCATAGACGATCACACAAAGTGTGAATACCGATTTGTCGTATTGTCTCGACTTTGTCCATAGACAATCACTTTCGGTAAGAGGACTTATAGGTGGATATTTTAAAGATTGTGGTGTATTTGGGTACCCTCGTCTTTTCAATTATGACCCCGCTAGTTTTCATACCTTTGCCAATTTATATTGACAAAAAGGGGGAGAATTATTTTGTAGTTCACACTACATATACATATGGTTTACAGATCATTATGTAAAGGGGAGTGGATTTCATTGTGAGATGAAGTATTGACTAAGGGGGAGTGATACATATCACCGTAGTATCATTGTCAAAGTTGTGATATAATTGAACTTTGATGTTGTGTAATAATACTATGACACTGTATAACAATAAGAAAACAATCTTATGTGATTATTGTTATGGCTACGTATCTTCAACAACTATGATGATGAGTTGAACACGTTCAGAATCACTGAAGTACTTAGAGTGACGAAGAATTCAAGGAATGTTGAAGAACCAAGGAAATCAATCATTTTGATGAGAAGCTACAAAGTTTATTTATTTTGTAATCCATATGTATTGATAGTTTTGTCACTAAAATTGACAAAGGGGGAGATTGTTAGAGCACTGCTCGGTCGAACTCGCAAGCGTTTCTATCTCAAGCTTGTTTGTCAAGTTTAGTTGTCAAAACTATAAGTCTTGATTTCTAGTATACTTATAGCTATGTCTCGGATTAGGATAAAATGTGTAGTTGAGCTTTAGACTTCATGGCGTTCATCGATTGAAGACGAAGAACTATAAGGGGAGCTTGTGGAACTTCATCAACAAAAGGTATGTGGAGACTTGAACTCAACTATCACTCAGAAGTCTATTCTATTATATCTCCTATTGAGACAAAGTCGTATAGCTATATAGACTTTACATTATACACATTTCATATTTCGAGCTGAGTTTAACTCGCTTATATCTTTCTAGAAATATGTGTTGGAAAGATTTTTGCTTTAACTACGTTTATCATTATTCTTGACAAAATTCAAAAGATGATCATGTGAAAATCACCTGGTAACATCTTACATGATTTGTGTGAGACAGTCATTTGATGTAGACTCGGAATGTTTTGTATTGATCATTCGATAACTTGAAAATTTCTTATAAGCTAATAGTTTGTGTGAGACATCTATTGTCGTCTTCTAAGAATGTTTCAATGATTGAAATGGGAGTTAAGAGCTAAAACCCATGTCTGGATACATTACGGTTTGTGTACTAAGTGTACGAACTGTTTTGATGGAATTCAGGAACGGAAGTTAAGTTTGCATAACCGTTCGCAAACTTATTTAATGGTTTAATTTAGGGTACTTAAGTTTGCATACCCGTTCGCAAACTGATTTAATTGTTGAAGTCCGGGAACCAAGTTTGCGTACCCGTTCGCAAACAGCTTCAACTAAGTTCAGTCAAGAGCTAAAGTTTGCGTACGCGTTTGCAAACTGTCGGCTAGTGACCAATGTCCGGAACTTAAGTTTGCGTACCCGTTTGCAAACTTAACTGGTTCAAGTTCTAAAATCGGTTAAGTATGATTTCATACTCATGAACAAATACATTTATATATTAAGGAATGTAATCTTTGCAAACCGTGGCTAAAATGTTCATGAACTGATTCTTTTGAATCAATCCGATTTTGCTTCAATTGTGTCTTGTATACTTCTATGAGAATATATTCAATTGAACAACTCTATGAGTAACACAATTAGATTCATTTGATTATCAATTGATCTAGAAGTGTTAAGATGAACATGGTTAATACTAAAGTGTTCATATTGCTAACTTCGGTTAACTGTTATTGATCCAACTCAATATATACGTTTAGGTACGGTTACCCATATCTAAATGAAGGTATATTTCATTTGTGTATAACAAGCTAAGACCATCTAATGGTGAAAAGATATTAACTTGAATCTTGAATCAGGTTTCATCTAATGGTGAATATTGATTGCTTTGTTCAAAAGCTATCAAACCCTGATTTGAAGATTATATAAGGGAAAACTCTAGCAACTGGGAAACCAAATCCCCATACCTCATGTGTGATACTAGTTGAACCTAGAGTCGATTCTACTTTAACATAAGTTTTTCCTAAAACCATTATAGGTTAAAGACTTAATGACTTCATTGAGATTCTGAAGACAGACCCAACTATTTTCTCTGTAGTAGCGTGTTCTGATTTTACTTGTTCTATCGTATTGAGTATTATCTTCTCTAAGATTTGCTCGAGATTTATCTCTGATAGGTAAGACATAAAAAGTAATACAAAGCTCTTTGAAAAGACGAGGGTACCCAAATATACCTCAATCTAAAACTTTTCCACCTATAAGTCCTTTCTCCGAAAGTGATTGTCTATGGACAGAGTCGAGACAATACAACTAATCGGTTCACACTTCGTGTGATCGTCTATGGATACGAGATCGAGACAATACAACTAATCGGTTCACACTTCGTGTGATCGTCTATGGATACGAGATCGAGACAATATGATAACAAGATAACTTGTGTGATTGACTATGGATACAAGATCGAGACAATACAACAATGAAGTATGTTTACTTGATAATAGGTTCGGACTTAACCAAACACAGTAGGATTGCTATCAAGTAAATAGGAATTAACGTTTGTGTATTTTACTTCTAATTATAATAAAAACAATTATAATTACGTAAATAGAAAAGTAAAAGATACAGCAAGATTTTGTTAACGAGGAAACCGCAAATGCAGAAAACCGGGACCTTGTCCAGAATTGAATACTCTCAGGATTAAGCCGCTATACAAAATCTAAACCAACTTCGTATAGTTGAGACCATGCAACTAAACCTATAGTTCACCTAGTTCCGTCTGTATCCCTGCGCCTCCAACTTGCAATAATTCATGCACTTGGAACAATTCCTTTGGTTCGTATTCCAAACAGTAAAGGAACAACAAATCTGTTCGGTAACAACTCTTTTCAATCAAGTGATATGAGTTTGACAAAAGGCTCTTCCGTTTATCCTAATAAACTCCTTTGTCAGGTTCTTAGATCTATCCAATAACAACTACCAAAGTAATTGTCAAGACTTTGCAATCAATACTTCGAATCACAAAGAAACGTATTGATGCCGATCTACTCAACTAATCAATCTAGATTATCATAAAAATAAACCGATCATAGTTGGATCCCCAGCCGATCAAGTTTTGTGCACACCAAAGATTATGAACCCAAATCAGAAATCTTCTTCGTCTTCAAATCTTCTTAGATCTTCAATAAACACCTGCACACAATCAACTTGAATCTCTTGTGATCAATCACACACAGAACGGAGTCTGTTAACAATGGATTATCACAAGGCGTCTTTAGATCTACAAACAGTCTAAAGATCCCTGTCGAAACTTGGATCTAGTTTGAGTGAATCTTATATCAGAAGAGAAGATTCTCAAGCATAAACAAACTAGGTGCAATCAAAGTTCAACAACCGTTAGTCAATCAAATCAATCGAAAACTAATAATAAACTGTAATTGTCTAGTTTCCCACCAACGGTACTCGTAGAGCTTCCCAATCCCAAAGAAGTCTTTAAAATGAGCGGTCGTAAGAGATTTCTCCTAATTAGGGTACTTTCTTCTCTGAATAGACGGCTCTACCAGTAACAACACAACTAGGTAGTTTTGCTGGTTCTGAGGATTAGTTTGCTTGAAATGCAAACTTCAATATTTATAGACCAAGGAAGTTTGGACACCAAGGAATTTCCAAAACCGAATATTCTCAAAGATATGCAATAAGGGCAAAAACGGTTTTCATAATTCATGGAAATGCACTATCCAAATATTGACCGAAATATCAGTAGAAAATCTCCAACTAGTAAATGCACATTACTAATCTGGTCTGGACAATACTTAAAAAAATAAGGATCATCCCAAAAGAAGTGCTTAACCTCAGCTAAAAATCTAGAACGATCTTGTTTACCCCAATGTTGGGGAATTCGACCAGTAACAAGGTAGTTCACTATATTCGCATACCAAGGTAATTGGGTAACAAAGAACAGTTGTTCATCAGGAAAACTATCTCTAATAGGAGGGGAATCATCAGGGGTATCCACAACAAGCCTAGACAAGTGGTCTGCTACTACATTTTCTACACCTTTTTTGTCTCTAATGTCTAAGGAAAATTCCTGCAACAATAGGATCCATCTAATCAATCTAGGTTTTGTATCCTTCTTGGAAAGAAGATACTTCAAAGCAGCATGATCAGTGAAGATTATAACCTTAGAACCTAAGAGATAGGTCTAAACTTGTCTAAGGCGAACACAATGGCTAACAGTTCCTTCTCTGTAGTAGTATAGTTCAACTGGGCATCATTCAGAGTTTTGCTAGCATAGTAAATCACATGGAGTAATTTGTTTTCTCGCTGACCTAGCACAACACCAATAGCAAAATATGAAGCATCACACATGATCTCAAAGGGTAGGTTCCAGTTGGGTGCCTGGACTATGGGGGCGGTAGTGAGTAAAGTCTTAAGCTTCTCAAAAGCCTCTAAACAAGCATCATCAAAGACAAACTTAACATCTTTTGCAAGCAAATTTCAAAGAGGTCTAGAAATCAAGCTAAAATCCTTAATGAATCGACGATAAAAACCTGCATGCCCTAAGAATGACCTAATATCTTTTACGGTTTTTGGGACCTGTAAAGTCTTAATAAGGTCAACTTTGGCTTTATCTACCTCTATACCCTTAGAAGATAAGATATGCCCTAAAACAATTCCTGAACGAACCATGAAATTACATTTCTCCCAATTAAGCACTAAATTCTTCTCCTTACACCTAGTCAAAACTAATGACAAATGATGCAAGCACTCATTAAAAGACGAACCAAATACTGAAAAATCATCCATAAAGACCTCTAAGAACCGTTCTACCATGTCAGAAAATATGCTCATCATACAACGCTGAAAAGTTGTAGGGGCATTACAAAGCCCGTAAGGCATGCGTCAATACGCAAAGGTACCAAAGGGACAGGTAAAAGTAGTTTTTTCTTGGTCTTCAGGGGCAATAACGATCTGATTATATCCGGAGTAGCCATCTAAGAAGCAATAATGACTATGTCCAGCTAATCTCTCTAGCATTTGGTCGATGAAAGGAAGGGGAAAGTGGTCCTTCCTAGTGACCTTGTTCAATTTCCTATAGTCAATACAAACACGCCAACCCGTGGTCACTCGGGTTGGGATTAACTCATTGTTCTCATTCTGGACTACAGTAATACCAGATTTCTTGGGGACAACCTGAACAGGGCTGACCCACTTGCTATCTGAAATAGGGTAGATAATGCCTGCATCTAACAACTTAAGAACCTCGGTTCGAACTACCTCTTTCATATTAGGGTTTAGTCGACGTTGCATCTCCCTAGAAGGTTTGGTATCTTCCTCTAAATAAATCTGATGCATACAAACAGTAGGACTTATACCCTTAATGTCTGCTATGGTCCATCCTAAAGCTTCCTTGTTGTTTTGAAGGACGGTTACTAACCTACTTTCCTAATCACTATCCAAGTTGGATGCTACAATCACAGATAAAGTTTCAGCTGGGCCTAAAAACACATACTTCAAGGTATCTTGTAATGGTTTAAGGTCCAACTTAGGAGGCTCTCCTAACGAAGGAACTAGAGTAGACTCAGAAACTGGTAGTGGTTCGAACTTAGATTTCCAAATATTGCTAGTGTCCAACAAAGGGGTTGAATCTAACAAAGCATTCACCTCATTAATCACATTATCATCATCAAAATCAATCCCAAAGTGGGCTATGCATTTCTCTAGTGAATCTTCTAACAAAGTGTTTGGTAATGACTCCTCGACTAATGTTCCTATCATGTTGACCTCTTCTATGCTCGAGTCATCTAGTTCAGAGGGTAGCTTACTAATATGAAAAATGTTCAGCTCAATGGTCATGTTACCAAAAGACAAATTCATAATACCGTTTCGACAGTTGATGATCGCATTGGATGAAGCTAAAAACGGGCGACCTAGAATTACCGGTATCTGGTTCTCTAGGTCAGGGACAAGTTGGGTATCTAGGATAAAAAAATCCACTGGATAAAAAAACTTGTCGACTTCAATAAGAACATCCTCGATCACACCACGAGGAATTTTTACGGACCTATCAGCTAACTGAAGTGTTATCTGGGTAGGTTTCATCTCACCAAGTCCTAGCTTAAGGTACACATGGTATGGGAGTAAGTTCACACTGGCTCCTAAGCCAAGCAGCGCTTTCTCAACACGGTATTTCCATATTGTACAGGCAATGGTAGGGAAACCTGGGTCTTTATACTTAGGAGTAGTAGTATTCTGAATAATAGAACTCACATGACTAGATAGGAAGGCTTTCTTATGGACACTGAGCTTACGCTTTCGCGTATACAAGTCCTTAAGGAACTTGGCATAAGGAGGAATCTGCCTAATTGCATCTAATAATGGAAGGTTGATAGTTACCTGCTTAAAAACCTTTAAAATATCATTAAAAGTGGACTCCTTCTTAGTTGGTACTAGCAATTGTGGGAATGGGGCTCCGAGAACAAAGTTTGCCTTATCAGGGGCCTCATCAGTCTCCTTAGAGGTTCCATCAATCTCTTCAGCTTCTGATTCAGAAGGGTGAACTACAGCATGTTCACTATCAGGCATGGCAACCTTATTGTCTATTTCTCTACCACTCCTAAGGGTTTTGATTGCATTCACATGATCAAATGATCTTCCTCCTATTTCATGAACTCCTCTAGGATTAGGTTGAGTCTGATTAGGAAAACTCCCATTATCTCTCTCACTTAGAATCTTAGCCATTTGACCAACTTGAAGTTCTAACTTAGCAAGAGTCTTGGCATTATGTTGAAAATTCTGCTTGGTTTCCTCTTGAAAACTAGCCTGGTTCTTTAGTAATACTTCTTGGGTCTTTACGAACATGTCCTGGCTCTTTTGTAATATACTAAGAGATTCCTCTAAGCTAGTTATTCTATTCTCAAAAGGGTTCTGGAACTGGGCTTGACCTGAAGGGTTCTTATTATAACCAAAACCATGAGGAGGCTTAGAATTACTAGACTGGCCTTGACTCTGTCCTTTAGACCAAGAGAAATTAGGATGGTTTCTCCAACCAGGGTTGTAGGTCTCTGAGTAGGGGTTAAACTTCTGACGGTTTTCAAATCTAGCATTGTTATAGACATCATGGG
>JAJJMB010004648.1:2187320-2241372 GCA_023531105.1 Papaver atlanticum | reverse complement strand
TGCATAATTATTTACCTCAACCGGAAGCAATTGAAACAATCATAGACTACTCTTAGGGAAGAACCTTCTTTTCATTCTCGATGATCGAGTTCAGAAACACCTCTAGATTAAGGAAACAAATTGAGAGAATGCATGTCAAATCCAGGTAATTTAATTGGTATTGTTATAAGAAAAAATCGGTGACCATTTATGTTGATTGATCTTCACTTATATTATGTATAATTTTAGTATTGACATGGGTTTGAATATATGACCACTTTCCAACCTTGAGAAGGGATGATACAAACCCTGGTTGGATGATAGTAGAACCTATAAGAAAGCATTTCCACAACGTAGCATGGAGGGGTTGAGTTTATGGCTATGAGGGTAACACTGGACAATTTAACAGTGGAAGACTTAATTTTCGACCCTTGAACATGTAGCAAGAGATAAACATGTATGCTAGTTGAGTTAATACTGTAAAGGCGAACGAGTCCTTGATCATATTCTTCTCGATGTTTGAGTCAGTTTAGTGTATTTCGTAGCTTAGGAATTTATCTCGATTGGTTTGACATCCCATCAATTGATTCAATTACTAGCTTTCTAAGAACTATTTCATAAACGAATCCACAAGTTTATCTCTTGATTTTATGTAATCTATATTTTTTGTTATAATTTCATTCGAGAGTAATTTATGATGTGGTGTTATGCCTTCGATGAAAGTTTCAAGACTTACTATCATATATCCTACTACGAGGTTCAACAGATACTTAATGTCACAACGTATTGCCGGTACAAACTTGGGCTACTATGTTTCTTCCTCCGTTTTTTCTAAAGCAATAAATTTAACATATATAGTTGATTTAGTAATCAACTTTCGTTATGACCTCTTTCATCGTATTACTTCCCACACTTACATTATTTACATGACCACTAATATCGTTAGAATCATCGACATATGAGATCCATTTTGCATGAACATACATGAAAATATGATGGTACTGAGTACACCACTATTATTATTTTTTGCAATGATCTATATCGGACACACTTTGTATATCTTATCGAAACTAACGACTCAAGATTACTTGAACAAGGTGATCCTGGATATAATCCAGATTGCAATCAGCTGATGGATTACAAGGATAAATCCAAGATGTTGTTAACGTATGAGTATAGCTATTTTAGCTATAAACACAATTATAATGCAAAAGTAAAGTAAAATAAAAAACACACAAGATTTTGTTTAACGAGGAAAGTTGCATGACGGAAAAACCCCATGACCTAGTATAGTGTTGAATGCTCTTCGAATCAAACCTCTACACAAATTGAATGCTCACAACTTCATATAGTTGAGACCTAACAAACTACCCCTCTCAGTTTTCTTTGTATCCCTGCACCTAAAACCAATATGGCCAACACACGTGAATCACCTAACAGAATCTACTATTTAAGTGTTGCTTTACCTTTGTAAATACTTCTGCAACCCAATTCCTTTAGGAAGTCTTACAAATAGCAAGGAATCAAACTATTTGCTAATCACTTAACTCCAATCACAAATACCAAGGATATCTAATAATTAATTCTGAGTCAAGGATCTTCCGTTTAGATCTCTAATCCAATAATTTACCAAATTTGAAACTCTTTGATTAAAATCAATCAAGATCCCGATTCCAAAATAACCAATCTTAATTCTACAAGTTAAATTTATAAAACAAACCACTTGTAGATCTTCAAAAGCCTTACGTTTATCAAAGATAAAAAAATAAAAAAACTTATTTGTCCCAGACAATCAAGTCAAGCAAATAATCACATCAGGATTAAAAACACACAAAAATATTAAGTCTTCAAAGTCTTCAATGGTAACATCCTGCACTAGATTTCACTAATGATTTGTCTCACATAACGGAGTTTGATACTGCTGGTAAATCAAAAGTTTTAACCCATAGATCTAGAATTATTTGGATCTGCTATAGTCAATCTAAAAAGTTATAAGTGACGTTAAATCAGAAGAAAATGACCATAAAAAACAATAACTTATCTAGAAGATAATTATAACAATCTAAATAACAATCTAGTATCTCACAAATGATACTTCTAGGAATCGATTGAGTTGAGGAGAGAGACTATCGGAGGATTGGGAGATCAACTTAGGGGATTTTTTTCTTCTTCAGTTTTCTCTTTTTCAGTGAGATCTACTCATTTTTCTTCAGGTGATTTCGTTCCTTTACTCCAATGATTGGTGTTAATCAACGGTATTCTTCCTTCTTAGTATATTTATTTTGTCCGAATCTATTCTTCTTTTTTCTGGAAATTTTCAAAATAAGGGTTCCAGAATGAATATGTTTAGCAGTAACAAAAATTGCTCTTCGTTTGATATTAATAGTCTTCCAAATTGTGGTAAACATGGTGAAGATCCGTCGGTCTGTATTCCTGATGAGTTTATTGATGATAGTGTAAATGAATGGAGATTTAGTCTTATTGATAGATTATATTTTCTTAAATTCTCCCTAAAGGCTGCGGAAATTGTTCTTCGAAATCAATGGGTATTGAAGGGTAAATGTTAGCTTATACCTCTTGGAAAAGGTTACTTTGTGATTGAGTTAGATAATGAGGAAGATAAATCTTATATTTGGAATAGTTTTTGGGAGGTCGAACAACAAAGTCTGCGTCTCAAACTATGGGAACCAAATTTTAAACCTGAAAATCAGAAAACCTATACAACTTATATGTAGGTTAACTATCTAGGTGTTAGAGCACTGCTCGGTCAAACTCGCAAGCGTTGCTATCTCAAGCTTGTTTGTCAAGTTTAGTTGCCAAAACTATAAGTCTTGATTTCTAGTCTACTTATAGCTAAGTTTCAGATTAGGATAGAAAGTGTAGTTGAGCTTTAGACTTCACGGCGTTCATCGATTGAAGACGAAGAACTACTAAGAGGAGCTTGTGGAACTTCATCGACAAAAGGTATGTGGAGACTTGAACTCATATATCACTCAAAAGTCTATTTACTCTATCTCCTATTTGAGACAAAAGTCGTATAGCTATATAGACTTCGACTATACACATTTGATATTTCGAGCTGAGTTTAACTCGCTTACATATTTCTCGAAATATGTGTTGGTAAGCTTTCGCTTTGACCAAGTTCATCTTATATTCTTAACGAAAGTCAAAAGATGATCATGTGAAAATCGCCTGGTAACATCTTACATGATTTGTGTGAGGCAGTCATTTGATGTAGACTCAGAATGTTTCGTATTGATCATTCGATCACTTGAAAATCGCTTTGAAGCTAATAGTTTGTGTGAGACAGCTATTGTCGTCTTCTAAGAATGTTTCAATGGTTGAAATGAGAGTTTAGAACAATTGGATATAAGAACAGTATGCGTATTTGCATATGTGTAATCCAAGTCCGGGAACCATGGTATGCATACCCGTATGCGTACCATTTGTTTAGTTAAGGTCCGGGAACCAAGTACGCATACCGGTACGCGTATTGGCGTGAGGTGCAAGTTCCGGGACTTTACTGAGTTTGATGGTATGAGTACCAGTTCGCGTACTGGCGAACCCAAACTTAGTCCGACCACTTAGGTATGCGTACCCGTTTGCATACTTGAGTTGGATATTTTATAAAATCGGTTTGTTCATGAACTAATACATTTATATAATAAGGAATGCAATCTTTTGCAAACCGTGGCTATAATGTTCATGAATTGATTCGAGTGAATCAAAATCGACTTTGCTTCAATTGTGTCTTGTATACTTCTATGAGAATATAAAAAATTGAACAAATCTATAACTAGTTTCATTTGAGTCATTTGAACTAGTTATGGTTAAGATGAATATGGTTGATATGAAAGTGTTCATATGGCTAACTTCGGTTAACTATTATTGAGCCAACAAAGGTGTACACGTTTAGGTACGGTTACCAATATCTAAATGAAGTCACTTTTCATTTGTGTGTAACAAGCTAAGTTCGATATAACGGTTGAAAGATATTAGCTTGAGTCTAACAGGTTTTCATCTAACGGTAAATATTGAATACTTTGCTACCAAGGTAACATTGATTGCAAATCCTGATTTGAAGACTATATAAAGGAGAACTCTAGCAACTGGGAAACCTAATCCCCACACCTCCTGTGTGATACTAGTTGCGACTAGAGTCGATTCTCCTTTAACCTTAGGTTTTTCCAAAACCATGTAGGTTAACGACTTGAAGACTTCATTGGGATTGTGAAACCAAACCCAACTATTTTCTCTGTAGTTGCGTGTTCTGATCTTGCTGTTTTATATCGTGATTGAGTACTATCTTCTCTAATATTGGCTCGAGATTTAATCTCCGATAGGCAAGATAAAAAGTAGTCACAAACATCTTCGTCTCCTCGTTTGTGATTCCAAAATATCTTGTTTCGCTTCCATACGATTAAGATTATTGTGAGGTGATTGATATTTCTAGGATGTTCTTCGGGAATATAAGTCAGGTATATCAATTAGTTCATGTTCACCTTGATTTATCAAAAGACGGAACAAAACTCATAGGTTTATATGTGGGAGACAGATTTATCTATACAATAGACTTTTCTGTGTGAGATAGATTGGTTTATCAAGTCTTTTACTTTGGGTCGTAGCAACTCTTAGATGTGGGTGAGATCAGCTAAGGGAATCAAGTGCGTAGAGTCTTGCTGGGATTCAAAGACGTAAGGAGCGCAACTGTACCTTGATCAGTGTGAGATTAGTTAGGGCTCAACTACATTCCAGTCCGAAGTTAAATTTGAGTAGGCTAGTGTCTGTAGCGGCTTAGTACAGTGTGGTGTTCAAATCTGGACTAGGTCTCGGGGTTTTTCTGCATTTGCGGTTTCCTCGTTAACAAAATTTCTGGTGTATGTGTTATTTCTTTTCCGCATTATATTTTTTTATATAATTGAAATATCACAGGTTGTGCGTAAGTTCAATCAATTGGGAATCCAACCTTTGGTTATTGATTAAATTGATTGACACTTGGATATTGGTTTTTGATACCGTCCAAGTTATTTCTTATATTCAATCGGGCTCGCAAATAAATATTTGTTTGATTGCGGATTGAATTGAGATATAACTCTTTGATATACTTTTCTTAAGATTGAGTCTGACTGTCTAGTTGATTCTCTTGAAAGTATATTGGAGTTAGTCCATACAGATTGCTAAGCGAAATATTGGGTGTGGTTGTTGTACCCCCACTTTTTCAATTGGTATCAGAGTAGGCAAACACGTTTAAGACCTCATAAGTCTGTATTTGTAGTGATCTAACTCTATGGACAATAAAGTCTCAATAAACTCTTCACCAGGATTTAACTCTGATCTTAGAGAAAGTTCTTAAGAGCTTGTTATTCTCCAGTAAAAGTTGGATGAACAAATCCGGATCAATTATTATCTTATTGCAGAAATTGCAAAATATAAGGATTTGAAGTCTGTCAAAGTTCCTTCAATGTATTTGAATAACCCCTTTAATTCTTCTCTGAAGAATTGTCGCAAGTCAGGGGATAAGCGAGGTTTAGGATTTGTGAAACCTGATGTGGCTCAGAACTACTCAGATAAGATTATAGATGTTGGTCCATGTATGTTCTGTGATTCTCACAATCATTTTCAACATACATGTACATCTTTCAGGAAAAGTTTAAAGGTTGCGAGTAATCTTCATAAGAAAGCTGAACAACTGTTTACTTCTCTAAAAAGGTGTACAAATCTAACAACAAATCCCAAACGGGATAATAATGTTAGTATTGGAGCTTTTGCTCTAAAATCAACATCGCCCTTTCAATGGTTTCTTGATAGTGGATGTAGCCGACATATGTCTGGTGATCTCTCGTGGTTTGTGAATTCAAGCGACTTTGAAGGAGGTCCTGTAACATTCAGAGATGAGAGTTGTTGCTACATAAGCAAGAAGGGGATGATCAAACTTCCTGGCATTCCTGAAATCCATGATATAGTATACGTTAAAGGTATGACTGCAAACCTTCTTTCTCTTAGTCAAATTTGTGACAAAGGCCATAAAGTTTTCTTCAATGCGAATGGATGTGACATTGTAGACAAAACTGGAAAAGTAATTTTTCAGGGAACTCGTGGTAAAAATAACTATTATCTTCTTGATACTCAGTTTAGTAATTGTTACAATTTGACTAAGGTGGAAACTACACATCTTTGGCATGAGCGTTTTGGTCATATCAATTATCGCCGTCTAACTAAGATCATTAACAAAGAACTTGTTAGAGGCGTTCCCAAAATCAATGCAAAGATTGATGGTGTCTGTGGTGCCTGTTAAAAGGGTAAACAAACGAAAGTTCACCATAAATCATCTCGAGATATTCTCACTAAAGCTCCACTTGATTTAATTCATATGGATCTCTTCGGTCCTATTCAACAACCTACGGTTGCTGGAATGAAGTATGCTTTAGTTATGGTAGATGATTACACCAGATTTACTTGGGTGGTATTTTTAGCTCATAAGAATGAAACCCTTGATGAATTCAAGATTATTGTTAATAGAATCCAGAATGAACAAGGTCGCAAACTAAAGAAAATTAGAAGCGATCGTGGAACTGAATTCAAGGACACTAAGGTGTTTGAATTTTGTGACAAACTGGGGATTATTCAACAAAACTCACCACCCATTACTCCTCAAGCTAATGGAGTTGCAGAAAGGAAGAATAGGAACATTCAAGAAATGACCAGGGTAATGCTCCATAACAAAAACTTACCTTTAAGGTTTTGGGGAGAAGCTGTTTTCACAGCATGCTATTTGATCAACCGTGTCTACCTACGGTCTAAAACCCTAAACACTCCTTATGAGTGTGGTACGGTAGGAAGCCCAACTTACATTATCTCAGAGTGTTCGGAAGTAAGTGCTACATTCTAAAAGATTGAGAACAGAGAGGGAAATTTGATACTAAAAGCGATGAAGGTATCTTCCTTGGCTATGCTTCTGATAGTCGTGGTTTTCGAGTATTTAATCTGAGAACCCAAGTTATGATGGAATCTGCTAATGTCATCATTGATGATCTGAGCAATTTTCACCATGACAATCCTCCTGCTGAATTGCCTCCAACTGAGACAATTGAGAAAGTCAAGGAAATCCCAGAATCAGTGGAAGCTGTTCAAACTTTTACTGATCCTGATATTTTTAGTGACGAGGAGAAGAGTACTGATCAGGCTACTCCTATTGAACAAGAACGTGTTCCTCCACGACACCTCTGGGTTCAAAGGAATCATTATACTAACAGTATTATTGGAAGAAGAGATTTTACAGCTAAGACAAGAGGACAACTTCAAAATATTTGCAATTTTGGTTGTTATCTATCACAAGTAGAACCGAGAAATATTGATGAAGCTCTTAGCGATCCCTTTTGGGTGAATGCAATGCATGAAGATTTAAATCAATTTCAAAGACAAGATGTAGGGAGCTCGTACCTTGTCCCTCCAATATCAATATTGTTGGTACCAAATGGATATTCAAGAACAAGTCTGATGAATTTGGCACCATTGTCAGAAATAAAGATAGACTTGTCGTTCAGGGATATTCACAGATTGAAGGTATCGACTTTGATGAAACCTTTGCTCCTGTGGCACGCCTTGAGTCCATTCGGTTGTTATTAGCTCATGCTTGTTTTCTTAAGGTTAAGCTGTTTCAAATGGACATAAAATCCGCATTCCTAAACGGAAATTTAAAGGAAGAGGTCTATGTCGCTCAACCTAAGGGTTTTGAAAATCCTGATTTCCCATATCAAGTCCTTAAGCTCAAAAAGGCATTATATGGGTTAAAACAAGCACCTCGTGCCTGGTTCGAAAAACTAACTACTTCTCTTCTTAGGAAAAGTTTTTCGAGAGGTGGAGTTGATAAAACTTTGTTTACCAAATGGAGTGGAAAGAGGTAGTCAATCCTCAAGTCTATGTATATGATATCATCTATGGTTCAACATCTGAGAAACTTGCAAAATATTTTCAAGTCTTTATAGGTAAAGAATTTGAAATGAGCAATGTTGGTGAATTAAAATTCTTTTTAGGATTACAAATTCAACAACATAAGGATGAAATTTACTTATCTCAATAAAAATATGTTAAGGATTGTGTATCAAGGTTCGGTCTTGATAAGTCAACTCCAAAACTGACGCCTATGCCCACTACTAGTAAACTATATCGAGATGAGAAAGGAGTAAATGTGGATCAAAAGATTTATCGATCTATCATTGGAAGCCTCTTATATATTACATCTACTAGATCTGATATTGCTTTTAGTGTTGGTCGTTGTGCTAGATTTCAGGTTAATCCAAAGGAATCTCATTTTGCAGCTGTAAAGAGGATCATGCAATATATTCAACACACTATCGGTATGGTCTATCTTATACTTTTGATACTAACACTGATCTTACTTCCTATTCAGATTGGGCGGGATGTGTGGAAGACAGAAAGAGTATTTCGGGGGGATTTTACTATGTTAGGTTGAATCTTGTGGCATGGCATAGCAAGAAACAAAACTCACAATCCCTGTCTACATGCGAAGCAGAATACATTGCTGCAGGTTCATGTTGTACTCAACTTCTATGGATGAAACAAATGCTTGTTGATTATGGAATTAACACTGGTATAATGAAGATCTTTTGTGATAACTCAAGTGCAATTCGCATCACTGAGAATCATGTTGAGCACTCAAGAACTAAGCACATTGACATAAGGTATCATTTTATTAGAGATCTCTATGAAAATAGTATCATCAATATTGAATTTGTGCCTTCCGAACAACAATTGGCTGATATTCTCACCAAACCTTTAGATACTGCTACATTTCAACACTTACGACAGTCTATTGGTGTTGTTTTGGTTCATTAGTTTTCTAGCCTTTTGCCCCTGGACTCATTCATATCTTTTGGGCAATCAAGGCTTAGAACGTCAGTGTAGTGTTGTTTCAATTTCACATTTGTTTCTACGTAGATAACAATTTTGTTAGGTATCAAAGTATTCATTTAAATCCTTCTTTTCTTGTAAAAGTAAGGTCGCTCTTGTTGTTCTTTCGGTAATGACATTTAATGGGGGGAGAGTTCTTAATTGAACTTATGCTTAATTGCTAAATCTTTATGGGGAGTGCGACTGTGGAATATTGTAGGAGTTTTCTTGTATCTCTATTAACTCCTTGATGAATGCATTTAGTTTCGGTTATATGATTGCATCTAAACAAAGTTGATATGTTGTTTTCTTTTGGTCATGAAGAATCTCCATGAGAATTTCATTAGGATCCCACTAGTTTTCGTACCTTTGCCAATTTATATTGACAAAAAGGGGGAGAATTAATGTGTAGTTCACACTACAAATATATATGGTTTACTGATCATTATGTAAGGGGGAGTGGTTTTCATGTGAGATGAAGTATTGACTAACGGGGAGTGATACATATCACCATAGTATTGTTGTCAAAGTTGTGATACAATTGGACTTTGATGTTGTGTAATAATACTATGACACTGTATAACAATGATTGAGAGCAAAAGTTTTCTCATTGTTATAGCTACGAATCTTCAACAACAATGATGCCGAGTTGAACACGTTCAGAATCACTGGAGTACTTCGAAGTGACGAAGATTTCGAGTAATGTTGAAGAACAAAGGAGATCAAGCATTTGGATGAGAAGCTACAAAGTTTATTTATTTTGTAATCCATATGTATTGATAGTTTTGTCACTAAAATTGACAAAGGGGGAGATTGTAAGAGCACTGCTCGGTTAAACTCGCAAGCATTGCTATCTCAAGCTTGTTTGTCAAGTTTAGTTGCCAAAACTATAAGTCTTAATTTCTAGTCTACTTATAGTTAAGTCTCGGATTAGGATAGAAAGTGTAGTTGAGCTTTAGACTTCATGGCGTTCATCGATTGAAGACGAAGAACTACTAAGGAACTTCATCGACAAAAGGTATGTGGAGACTTGAACTCATCTATCACTCAAAAGTCTATTTACTCTATCTTCTATTTGAGAATAAAGTCGTATAACTATATAGACTTCGACTATACACATTTGATATTTCGAGCTGAGTTTAACTCGCTTACATATTTCTCGAATTATGTGTTGGTAAGCTTTCGCTTTAACTAAGTTCATCTTATATTCTTGACGAAAGTCAAAAGATGATCATGTGAAAATCGCCTGGTAACATCTTACATGATTTGTGTGAGACAGTCGTTTGATATAGACTCGGAATGTTTCGTATTGATCATTCGATCACTTGAAAGTTTCTTTGAAGCTAATAGTTTGTGTGAGACGGCTATTGTCATCTTCTAAGAATGTTTCAATGGTTGAAATGAGAGTTTAGAACAATTGGATATAAGCACAGTATGCGTACTTGCATATGTGTAATCCAAGTCCGGGAACCATGGTATGCGTACTGATTGGTTTAGTTAAGGTCCGGGAACCAAGTATGCATACTGGTACACGTACTTGCGTGAGGTTCAAGTTCCGGGACTTTAATGAGTTTGATGGTATGCTCACCAGTTCGCGTACTGGCGAACCCAAACTTAGTATGGCCACTTAGGTATGCGTACCCGTTCGCATACTTGAGTTGGATATGTTCTAAAATCGGTTTGTTCATGAACTAATACATTTATATAATAAGGAATGCAATCTTTTGCAAACCGTGGCTATAATGTTCATGAATTGATTCGAGTGAATCAAAATCGACTTTGCTTTAATTGTGTTTTGTATACTTCTATGATGATATAAACAATTGAACAACTCTAAAACTAGTTTCATTTGAGTCATTTGAACTAGTTATGGTTAAGATGAATATGGTTGATATGAAAGTGTTCATATGGCTAACTTCGGTTAACTATTATTGAGCCAACAAAGGTGTACACGTTTAGGTACGGTTACCCATATCTAAATGAAGTCACTTTTCATTTGTGTTTAACAAGCTAAGTTCGATCTAACTGTTGAAAGATATAAGCTTGAGTCTAATCAGGTTTTCATCTAACGGTGAATATTGAATGCTTTGGTAACAAGGTAATATTGATTGCAAACCCTGATTTGAAGACTATTTAAAGGAGAACTCTAGCAACTGGGAAACCTAATCCCCACACCTTCTGTGTGATACTAGTTGCGACTAGAGTCGATTCTCCTTTAACCTTAGGTTTTTCCAAAACCATGTAGGTTAACGACTTGAAGACTTCATTGGGATTGTGAAGACAGACCCAACTATTTTCTCTATAATTACGTGTTCTGATCTTGCTGTTTTCTATCGTGATTGAGTATTATCTTCTCTAAGACTGGCTCGAGATTTAATCTCCGATAGGCAAGATAAAAAGTAGTCACAAACATCTTCGTCTCCTCGTTTGTGATTCCACAATATCTTGTTTCGCTTCCATACGATTAAGATTATTGTGAGGTGATTGATATTTCTAGGCTGTTCTTCGGGAATATAAGTTCGGTATATCAATTAGTTCCTGTTCACCTTGATTTATCAAAAGACAGAACAAAACTCATAGGTTTATCTGTGGGAGACAGATTTATCTATACAATAGACTTTTCTATGTGAGACAGATTGGTTTATCAAGTCTTCGACTTTTTGTCGTAGCAACTCTTAGTTGTGGGTGAGATCATCTAAGAGAATCAAGTGTGTAAAGTCTTGCTGGGATTCAGAGACGTAAGGAGCGCAACTGTACCTTGATTAGTGTGAAATTTCTCAGGGCTCAACTATATTCCAGTCCGAAGTTAACTTCGAGTAGGCTAGTGTCTGTAGCGGCTTAATACAGTGTGGTTTCCAAATCTGGACTAGGTCCCAGGGTTTTTCTGCATTTACGGTTTCCTCGTTAACAAAATTTCTGGTGTATGTGTTATTTGTTTTCCGTATTATATTTGTTTATATAATTGAAATATCATAGGTTGTGCATAAGTTCAATCAATTGGGAATTCAACCTTTGGTTGTTGATTAAATTGATTGACACTTGGATATTGGTTTTTGATACCGTCCAAGTTATTTCTTATATTCAATCTGGCTCGCAAATTCCTATTTGTTTGATTACAGATTGAATTGATAAATTGAGATATAACTCTTTGATATACTTTTCTTAAGATTGAGTCTGACTGTCTAGTTGATTCTCTTGAAAGTATATTGGAGTTAGTCCATACATATTGCTAAGCGAAATATTGGGTATGGTTGTTGTACCCCCGCTTTTTCACTAGGTATTTGTATTGAGTATTGGACATAAAAAATTATCCTCTCCATTGGGAAAACAATTGGTAGACCAGTAAAGGTTGATGAGACAGCTTTGAAGAGGGAGGTGGGTTATTATGCTAGTGTTCTGGTTGAAATTGACTTGGCTAAAGCAATTACATCCAAAATATGGGTTGGAACCAAATATGGTGGTTTTGAACAGAGGGTACAAATTCCAAAGCTTCCAAAGTACTGTAACCACTGCAAGATTGTGGGACATTGTGTAGCAGAATGTAGAATAAAAGCAAAGGAAGATATGCCTTAACAAAGCAATGTGCATGTTACTAACAATGGTGGTAATAAGTTCAGGGGAAGAAACAAAAGAAAAGAAGACAATTCCATAAAGCAAGTAGATATAATTGGGTTTGATATTTGTTCACCTATGGAACAGAATACAAATGGTAACTCAAAAAATAATAAGTTGGATGTACCTGTGATCAATAAAACAAGTCAATCACATGATACTTTGGTTATTTCATCAGTATTTGCTGTCACGGAGAGGGAAGAAACTATTGTCACTGTAATTCCTACTGTGCCGGTAACTAAAGGAAAATATCAAGTTTTAGTTGAAACTGAAGATGACTCAAATGAAGAAAGTTCAGATGAAGAGCATGTGGGGTCCTTAACTGCAACTCAATTACTCAAAGTGGTAGATGGAAGTAGTACAACAAATGTAACAGGGAAAACAACTCAGAATGGCGATGGTAGTATTACTAAAGAGGTTGTTCAAATTTCAGCTATACAAGTAAAAAAAAAGAGGGACCTGAAATACAAACACCTGCTCCAGTCAAAAATGTGCATATCATAAGAAGACAAGCAAGTAGAAGTAAACCTAAAGTTGTTCTTGAGAAGGGAGGTGATACTTCCCAACCTCCTAAATTGAAATGAGAGTTATCTACTGGAACGTCAGAGGCTTGAGAAGATTCCAAGCCAAAGACAAACTTAGATCTTTAGTTAATCAAAATAATCCTACTTTGGTTTGGATTGCTGAACCAAAAGTGAGGCGTAGTGATGAATTTAGATTTTTTTTTTTAAATTACCTGGAATGAGCCACTTAGTAATTCATAATTCTAGTAATGAAAGAAAAGGGAACATTTGGTTATTCTGGAACAAAGCAACTAATCCTCCTCATGTTGTTTCTATATCAAGACAATGTATAACTGTGGATGTAGGTGGAGTTCTGGTGACAGGCATTCATGCAACAGTTTTGACTGTTGATAGAAGAGAGCTTTGGGCTGAATTGGAGCTGATTAAGGGCCTTAATAAACCTTGCTTAGTAATTGGGGACTTTAATGTTATAAGAGTACTTGATGAGAAGAAAGGTGGTAGAAATTCTTTAACTATTTCTATGAGAGAATTTAATGAAGCATCGGATAGTTGTGAACTGATTGAGAGTTCCAAATCAGGTGCTGACTTTTCTTGGTCAAATGGTCGAGTGGGAAATAAGAGGATCTTATGTAACTTGGATATGGAAGTTTTTAATCTGCATCGGTTGAATACTTACAGTGATTGGGGCTAGAGGTATTTCAGATCACAGTCCCTTAGTGGGTGGGGAATTTAATATCCCTAAACCTACAAACATTCCTTTCAGGTTCCAAAATATGTGGCTATCTCATGAAGGCTTTTTTCAACTTGTGGAGGATTCTTGGAATGAGGAAATCTTAGGAAATCCTGCTTTTGTATTTCTGCAAAAACTTAAAAGACTGAAGTGTATTCTAAAGACTTGGAACTGGGAGATTTTTGGAGATGTCAGACTTAAACTTCGAGAGGCTGAGGATAAAATAATGGTAACTATGCAAGCCTCTGATAGAGATCCAAGTAATATTCAGTTACTGAATGAATTGGTTACAACAAAAGGGAAGCATGCCATTCTAGCAAAAAGATATTATACTTTTCTGGGTCAAAAATCAAGAGTTCAATGGATTAAGTTTGGGGCTGCCAACACTGATTTTTTTCATGCTAATTTGAATATTAGGCAAAAGAAAAACTCTATTGGAGAATTGGAGGATAATAATGGAAGACTAATTACCAATCAATCTGAAATTGGCAATGTTCTTATTGGTCACTTCAAATTAATTCAAACACCAAAATGTTACTTTTGCAGATGGTATTTTTGATAGTATTCCCAGTATAATTTCTCAAAGTGAAAATCAGATGATGGAAGCCATTCCAAATGATATAGAAATCAGAAGAACTGTTTTTAGTTTAAATCCTGATGGAGGTCCAGGTCCAGATGGATTTTCTGGCTGTTTCTATAGAGCTACATGGAATATTATAGGGGTTGATATTATAAATGTTGTTCAGTATTGCTGGAGAAAACAATTCATTCCTAAAGGTATGAACTAAAATTTCCTAGTTCTCATTCCTAAAGTTCAGGGAGCAAAAAAGGTTGCACAAGACCTATTGGTCTTAGTAATTTTTACTTCAAAGTTTTTACCAAGATAATTACTTCTAAATTTAGTGAAATGCTACCAAAACTGGTTTCTCCACAACAAGTGGCCTTCATTAAAGATAGATGTATTCATGAAAATATTTTGCTTGCTTCTGAATTGGTCAATGAAATGAAAATAAAAATGAGGAGAGGATATGTTGGTCTGAAGCTTCATATTACACAAGCTTGTGATACTTTAAGCTGGGACTTTCTTTTAGAGAGGTACTAACTAGGTTTGGCTTCTCCAGTTGGTTCTGTGAATGGTTATTAAAACTGCTTGATTCAGCCAGAATTCCTATATTGATAAATGGTGGGCCTGTTGGTTCTGTGAATGGTTATTAAAACTGCTTGATTCAGCCAGAATTCCTATATTGATAACTGGAAGAGGCTTAAAACAAGGAGATCCCCTTTTTCCAGTCTTATTGTGATTGCAGAGGATGTACTTAGCAAGAATCTATCTAAAGCTATTAATATGGGACAAGTTCAAGCAATTGTGAATAGGGGTGGAATTCAGCCTTCTCATTTACTTTTTGCAGATGATATATTCATTTTTTGTAATGGAACTAGGAAAAATATGGATAATTCGATGCAGTTACTAATGGATTACCAACAGTCTTATGGACAAGTGGTAAGTAGAGAAAAGAGCAAGTGTTTTGTTGATGGTGTGATTCCTAATAGAAAAAGAAGTATAGCTGAGACACTTCAAATAGATCTGGAAAGTTTCCCTGACAAATATTTGGGAGTAATGTTGATGCCTGTCAGAGTTAAAAAAAAATCATATTCACTCATTTGTAGAGATATTACAGAGCAGACTTGCTACTTGGATAGGTACATTACTTTCCTTTAAATCAAGAGTTACTTTAATCAAGCATATACTAAGTAGCATGCATGTGTATAACATGGCAATTTATAGATGGCCAAAAAGTATCATTCTTGAATGTGAAAAGATTATTCGTAGTTTTCTGTGGACTGGTGATCCTGAGTCTAAGAAAAGTATTACTCTGAAATGGAAGGAGGTATGTACTCTAGAGGAAGAAGGAGGACTGGGGATTCGAAGTTTGGAAGCAATAAATAAGGCTATGTTAATGAAACTACTTTGGAAAATTTTGAATGAAGATGGAGAATGGGAAAAATTATTTAGATCTAAATATATGAACTCTCAGGGTAGATGGATCTATTTTTCCTGATATTAAATAGATTAGACATGAAATAGAGGAAGATATGAGGTGGTTAGTTGGGAATGGTTCTCATGTATTTGTATGGTATGACCAATGGATTGGTGAAAGACCTTTGATTGATCAAGTAGATCCGAACAATCCTTTTGTTAGTAATAATATACAGTTTGAAAATGAATTCTCTAATTCAAAATGGTCAGTGAAATTTGCCAAGTGAAATACTACCCTTTGTTTCCTTGGATCAACCACTAGTTATTTTTCAGGGTAAAGACATAAGGATTTGGTGTGGTAATCAATCTGGAATATTTAGAGTACCTGATGCTTAGAACAAAGTTAGAGTTAAACAGCCATCTCATCTATTTTCAAGAAAATATGGGCTTCATGGATCCTCCCTGATATTGCAAGTAATGTGTGGAAGTTAATGAGAGGTATTTGTGCCACTGATGAAAATATGAATAGAAAAGGCTTCATCTTGGCTTCCAGATGTCATCTATGTAAGCAGGAGCAAGACTGTGTTGAACATATACTTTGGTACTGCAATTTTGGTCAAATATTGTGGAATTGGTTAGGGGGATTTTTTCTTTCCTTAATTCTTGCTCATTTGCAGACATTTTTAAGTTTGGAAGAGATAAGAGCCAAATTGTAAAGCAATTATGGAGAATGTCAGCATTCACATTAATGGTAGAAGTTTGGTTTTCTAGGAACATGGCAGCTTATGATGGGATTAATCATTCTATTGATAAAGTGAAACACAGGGTGTTGCAGTTAACTTTTGAGTGCATCTTAAGGATGAAAGGGAGGATGTGGAATGATCTGTATAACTTGTTGATACTACAAACTTTTGGACTGGGATGCAGACCAGTGAAACAACTGACTGTGGTGGAATGTTTTTTCATATTTGTAACTTTTGGATATCTTCTTATTTGCTGTGATGGGGCATCTCGTGGTAATCCAGGTATTTCGGTTATGGTTTTATTTGTAGAACTGCAACTGGTGAAGTGTTATGTGCTGAAGCTGGTGGAATTGGTGTTGCAACAAACTTCATTGCTGAGGTGATTGCAGTCATTAAATCTCTGGAATGGGCTGTGGAGAATGGATGGCTCAGTATTTTGATACAGTATGACTCTCAAGCTACCATTAATGCTTTTCACTCGGGGAATATTCCTTGGGTTGTCCTTGCACGATGGTATAGACTAAAAACACTCATTACTTCACTTAAGTTCAGACATGGGTTTAAAGAAATCAACCTTTCTGCGGATACTCTAGCTAAGAAAGGTTGTATGCTTGAAATTGGTCAGACTAGTAGGTATCCTATGCGTCCTCCTTTCCTCTTGAGATTGGAATGGTCAATGAATCACTATTTTAGGTTTTGTTAAATTTTGTTGTTATTGCATTATTGATTTTTGTAATGAACTGGTTATAATTTCGTAATAAAAATTTAATGATTTAGCAACAACAGGAAAAAACATATGGTACTTCTAGTGCTTCTTCATCCCAAAGAAGACTTTAATACATAAGCGATGTCATCCATAACCAAATCGAACTTATTCATCACTAGTTGAATAACCAACTATCACACAAAACATGTGTGAGAATGGGATAATTTTATAAAAATGAAACTCCACAATTCATAGTTTTATGACCAAGGTTGGTTTGGAAACCAAGAAACCTATTTTCAAAATTCTTAAAGATATTTTCTTTAATAGATATTCTTTCGATATTATTAACACACAATGTTTTAATAAAATCTCAAAATATATCTCTAACGAAAGTATGAGAAATCCTATTAACATGACAATTAATATTAGCTGGTGCAAATCTTTGTACTTGGAAACTTCCGAGAAAGGAAAGCATATATATCAATATTTGTTATAAACTTGGATTCAATTTTTTTTTCTTCACAAAATTAATTAGGATCATGGCCTAAAGTATCAAAGAATAAATAATAGATTTTAGTCTACGAGTTCAATATTACCTGAATAAAATTTTCCCATTCAGACTTGCTCACCTTTCGAAAGCTCAAAAATATAGAATTAAGATTTCGATTTCAAAATTGCAAGTCTAGGATCAATCCTGGGATGAGATTGGGCTTGAATCCTATAAGACATGAAAACTGAATTCTAGTTTTAACAAACTTAAACTATGCCAAAGAAACGGGTTTCTATAAAATGAGTCCAAAGTCTGGATTCACCACTAGGTACATATATCTAGTTTCCCGAAAGTTCAACGCTAATCCATGACAAGAGTCACATTAGTTTTATGTCGAAACTACGAAACTGTAGTAAACTATTCTACGTAACTCAATAAAATTAGTTGTTGAAACAACTAATGTATATCCATCCTTTGACACTTGGATCATATGAATGATCAAGTCATCTAAATAACTAAAGGAATGTAAACAAGCTTCTCATGTTATGTTTCCAGTGAATACGACTGTAAACTTGATAGAGATGGAATAAGTCAAAGTTCATAGCTACTAACCTTAGTCTGAAGGATGATGTCTTCGTTTATCTTCAATACGACTTCAGCTCTTCAACGAGTAACTCTAGATTGTCTCAACATTTCCATATCCTAAGTCTGACCCAATGAAGTTGACTTTAGTAAACAATTCAAGCGACCAAATTTTGGAACTAAACTTGACATACCAATGCTTGGTGGGTTCAACCGAGTAGTTATCTACAATATCCCTCCATAAAGATTGGATACGTTGATAGTGCAAACCATAATCCTTTCTCTCTTAAGTACTTCATGACACTTACACTGCCTTGCCCGTGAATTTTCTTATGGTTGTATGTGAATTTTCTTATGATTATTGCAACACTGCCTTGTTGCAATAATCCTTTCTTATTGCACATGTTATGTTCGGCTTAGACAACTTAGTAGACATATCAGACTTCCGACCACTCGAGAGTGTTTTAGTTGATTCTCCCTTTAAACTATTTCCTTTTGAGATATACACTTGGATTTAAAGGCGTTCTTGGCATTGATGTGCTTGTTGAATCGTTTTAATATTTTCTCAACACAATATTTTTAAGATGATTTAACTCTTTTTCTGATTTCAGATATTTTAATTTAAAATAATAACACGTTCATTTTTCCTAAATCATTTTTATCGAAATTATTACGCAACACTTTCTCTGTGAATTTTACAATTGATGGATTGTACAAATTATTAATATAACGTCTACATACAAGCATGTTATCTTCATAATCATATGTATCCCTCGAATTTCCCCCTCTGCAGCCCCAATAATAGGTTTCTAATAAAATCAGTGCACAAAATCACAAAAAATTGATAGATATATATATTGAAAAACGTTGAATTTGCAAATATTGAACTTTTTTCTTTTCAACACAATTATTAAATTGTTGTTTAGCCTCCAATATGAAATCCTGGTTCCGCCACAGGTGACTCCTCTTGACCTAAAGAGAAAATTCTCAAGAATAATCTATTATATATTATTTAAAGGGAACTCCCCTTACTGTAGCAAGTGAAGCTGCAAATTATTTTGGACAATTTTTCCCTTATTTTTAATTCTTCATTCAACCATCACACAAATATACCGGGGGTCATTTAAGTAATTTCGATAATACCAAAATCCTAACCTTGAAAAAAAACCATTTCTCCGTGATCAAAATCTAAATCAGAATTGAAGAAAATACATTGTACGATCTTCATGATCTTCATGATTGAAAAATTAAAGCTTAAATCTATCTAATCTAACAAGATGATAATTAAATCTACATACTTGATTCTCCTTAATTCTGGCCCCATCAAAATCTGATGTGGACAACTCTGGTAAGAGTATTACTAAATAGAACTCTCTCATCAATTCTTGCCCCACACAATTAACTTTAATACTTTCTTACACATCATTTACACCTCCCACTTGGCATATTTCTCCTTAACCCCACTTTCTTTATGTAACTGACCATATCCAACACCACGGCTACAACAGTCTCGGATAGTCCAAACTGCTACATCTTTGTTTTTCGCATCCTCTGTTTGATTTCATCTATGAGTTTGGTTTCTAATCTCTCGCAGATTTTGGTTACACAATTTTGGAATCTGCATGTGATGATTCTGAATTTTCTACATTGGTTTTGGAGGTAAGCCTTTGAATTACTTTCGTGCTTTTGTGTTTACTGTACTCAAAATCAAAATTAAGATTAATTGTCATCTACAATCATGGAACGCAAATCCTTAAGGTTATTAAGTTTGGTTTTTGATCTCTCACAGATTTTGGGTTCACAAATTTCGGATTCTACATTGATCCTTCTGAATTTCTTCAGTTATTTTTTTTAGGTAACCGTAAGTGTTTGTTAAATTGCTTTTGTATCTGTGCTTCAAATTAATGGTCCATCTGTTGTCCATGGATTTGCATCTATCTTCATATTTGGTTCCATTTATATTTTGTACGAATCAGATGCATCGAGAACCAGTTTCAAATAAGAAAAGGCCAGGAAAGCAAGAAAAATAAGGATCTCTTGGCTGCAGACAATTCGTACTCCTGAAAAAAAAATAGACTTCTAAGGAAGGATATCTTGATTCAGAAGAATTTACTCTCCAAAACTGTTATAAGACTACTGCTAATATATCAAAACCTTCTCGCAAGAGAGCAATCTATGGTGCGTCTTCCAATAGTTTACATACATGTTCTGCAATTCGGAGTATATTATCATCTTTGAGTTATCCATTCTACCCACTTCCCACTTCCCACTTCCCACTTCCCAATTTTAAAATTTATGTTCTTTTTTTCGTAGATCTTGAACCAGGACATTCCAGCAATAATGATAAGTCACAACTACAACGCGGTGCTCGAAAATGAAGAAGAATGAAAATCGATCACATGAGGCATAGAAAGAGTCAACTTGATCGCATACGGTAAACACAAACTCAAAGTGTCGACGATTCTGGTGTTGGTCCCGGTAAGTCAAATTTCACAAAATATATTTCCTTTCATTAATTTGTTAGTTATCTGTCAGCTTACTGTTTTCTAAAAATGCAGATACCACAACAGTTGATGAGTCAATTGTAGTTGATAAAGACAGTGACTCTCAGAGTATCCATTTACCAACAAGGGTGATTAAATATCAGAAGGCATACAGTGTTATTGTGCTTACAGGACTTACTAAAGAGTAATTTATTTGTGGGTTTGGTGTTTCTCTGTTAGCAGATACCTGTAGTATGATTCAATATGCTTCAACTTCTGGCATTCCAAAGCTTAAGAAAAGAATAATTGTTAATTTTGGCCGAAAGGTTCGAAATAGCTTTTCATGTTGATTTTGTTGGCTAAAGTGATCGATTAGTATCCTGTCCTTATATTTCTTCTTTTCTGTTTACATTTTGTTATGTCACGCACCGAACCGATATTATGAAACAACTGTTGAGAACAATGTCGGCGGCAAAAGTATTATTATCGCTGGCTAATAGGAAGGAGAATGCAGTATTACATTGGGCATCCAGGACGGGAATAGTGGAGATGGTTGTGTGCGTCCTATCAGAATAATTTCTTTTCCTTTTCGTTGGGCCAGAGTGTTTGATTGGTATCCTGCACTTCATTTTCCCATTTTCGGTTTACATTTTATTGTGTTATGAGTTTGCATTTTACTTTACATTTAATTGTGTACCATCACCACGGGTACTATTTTGTTTAGTGACATGCATAAACTTTTCATTATCTCAGGATCTTCGATATATTGAGTGACTAATGCGTTTCCAGTTCCCAATTCCATTTAAATGTTTCAAAGTTATCGTTGTCTAATCTCATTAGTTAATAGTCCTACAGGTTCATGTATCGGTAATAATTTTAATCTTGATCTCCTTGGTGTCCACTAACAAATTAAGTGGAATTACACAGAGCTGAAGATGAAATTACATAGCTCTTAAGGACTGTTAACCAACATTGCCGGTAATATTTATTTTTTGTCCACCTTAAGAATTCATGGCAAATTACCGAATAAGGTTGCAGGAATATAACTTGCTACATAATTTGCAATTTAAAAGTTCGATGTTTTAGGCAGTTGGGGCTGCCAAGTGCCAAATCAACTAACATCTTATCGCTTATGCAGGGACAACCATCTATTAAGCCATCAGATGAGGCTGTTTCTGAGTATCAGACTATTCCATTGAATATGATTGGGGATTTTGATGTATACTGCCAACAGGTAACAACTTTATTTATATCCTCATTGTTAATTTCAGTTATTAACTTTCGTTTTCATATATCCTTCCATACTAATATAAATATATACACGATCATACCGGCGATTTTGATATCTACTGCCTTCTGAATTTGAAGACCCTGTCAGCTCATTAACATTTATAGCTTTGTACAGTGAAATCCAAAAAAATGCTCCACCACATCCTAGATCTGTACCTGACGAAAGAGGTGATTTTGTTCGAATAAAGTTAAGTTTTTGTGAACGAGTATCTTTGGTTGATTACATTGGGTTTGATAGTCCTGTAGTTGCGGCTGCGAGTATCTTTGTTCGCCTTATTCTTCTATTATAAAGCAATTATGGATTTGAATAATCAAGTGAACTAAACCGATTTTGGTATATCAGGAATGCTCCTGGATAATGGGGACATGATGCAGCGGGGAAATACATTTGTTGGAATCCGGAGCAAGTACTTTACACTGACAGTTTTGGTTATATGATTTTTGTGGCCTAGGGTTTCCGTCATCCATGTAGTTTTTTACACAATTGGTCCTACGCTGGATGAATTAGTAATATGCCTTTTACTCACTGTGTTGCTAAAAGGCTTATAAAAGGCATTTGCAGATTAATCAAATAATGTAAAATGTAAATCAAACTTAGGATGACCGAAAGGTCAAATAATGTAAATTGGAAGGCCATTTAGTCCGTCAATGGTGTGTTTGAGTAATGTTGGTTTTCACGCACAATTAATTGAAATGTATGGACACGATTAAGAATAATAAATATAAAATCTCACAAGTTCACAGTTACAAAAATCCAATAGAGAAAAAAAATCCAATTAAGTCACACAAGCAAAGAAAAGAGCTGCGTAGCACTTCCTAGTAAGTTAATTGATTGTAAACTTAAGTACAGTAAGCACCTTTAATCAATTAAACACAAAAAAATAAGGAAAAACCAATCAAATTATATAAATTTGTTGTTTCAATCAACGTACAATATGGACAATGGAGTACATAAATATGGTTGTAGTTTTCGTGAAGGAGAAGTAGGAAACTTGGAAATTAACAAACCCCAACTAATAAATATGGTTGTGGTCTTCGTGGAGGAGAAGCAAGAAATTTGGAAATTAACAAACCCTAACTAATATGCTTGAAGGTACAAAACCAAGAAAACACTAGTACAAAACAGGAGTTTGGAAATTAACAAACCCAAACTAATATGCTTGTAGGTACAAAACCAAGAAAACAGTAGTAAATCGTTATTGGCCTTGGCCTTTACACAGGCTTTCAGGCACATAAATATACGACGGCCCGGCCTATTTTAGACTATTAAGGTTTAAGGAGGAACGATATTTTGGGACTACCCTAAAAAGGTAGGGACTACTTTGTTATATGAATGTCCACCCTACATTTTAAGGGGTGTCCTAAAAGTTTAGGGAAGACTAATCTGCCCTTATCCTAATTAAGGTTATAACTAATCCTAATAAACCACTAATTTAACCACTACCCACTAATCTAACCCCCTAAATTAAAACCTAAAATCAGTTTCAAAACCTTTTTTTTTTCTTTTATTCTTCTTCTTCTTCTTCTCCTCTTCTTCGTAGACATAGACGTTAATCGTCGATTCGAAAAAAAATTCATCGTCGATTAATCAATTTTTATAAACAATGCGTTCTAAGCAGACTCCAAGAATTCCAGGATTGAGTCAGGGTCTGGCAATTATAGCGAATCTCCCAAATCAATTTGAAGTTGATAAACAACTTCAAGCAAAGTTGGGAGACGAAGTCAAGCATCCAACATCAACCAAGAAGTCCGATTCGAGTAAAATGAAAATCCGCAGGTAATTTCTTTCATACCCATTCCTTTTAATTGTTTTTTGTTGAAGAAATCGATTAGAAATCATCAAAAACCATAGAAAATGGTAGTTACAGTATAGATTTCGGCTAGGAGAAATTTTGAAAACCCTAGATTTTGGTAACCTAACTTTCAATATGAAGAATAGTTCGGCCAATTAGGAATTTTTAGGTAACCGAACTATGTAGTTCGGTAAGCTCCCAAAAAAAAACGTAACCGAACTTATTCTTTATATGAAAATTTTGAGTTCGGTTTAGTCGATAAATTTATATAGGTAACCGAACTTTGATAAAATATAGTTCGGTTACTTCGCAATTTCTATGTGGTAACCGAACTTTGATATGTCAACACCAAACTTGTAGTTCGGTGACTTCGCAACTTATACCAGATAATCGAACTTTAGTCTGTTAACATTTTGTGTTTGATGTAATCCCATGTTCAATTTTATTTGATAAGACAATATTCTGTTTAGCTAATAATGTGGTTTTCATTCATTAGGAACAAAGGAAAAAAATCTAATCCCCACCTAGATGACGATTTGAGAATTCCCACCCCTCGTGGTATAATACATTTGGATTTCCGAAACCGTGGTACTAAAAATGCTAAACATGGAGGGGGATCGTTACAGGAAGTGAACCAAGAGAATGTTCGTAATGTAATCCAAGATGTCAATCAAGAGGTGATGGAGAATACAATTGATAATGTTATTGAAGAAGAGAATGATGATGAAGAAGAGCAAGGAAATGAAGACCAAGGAAATGAAGAGGATGAACAACAAAGAGAACACGTTGAAAATGTAGAGGAAGGAGAACAAGGACAGGGCAAAGAAGGAGAAGGACAAGAGGAAGAGAAGGATGAGGAATGAGAGGAAGAAGAGGAGGGAGAGGATGAAGAGGAAGAAGAGGAGGGAGAGGATGAAGAGGAGGAATAGGAAGAAGAGGAGGAAGAGCAAGAAATTGTTCCTGTTAAAGAGAAAAAGAAGCCGAAGCCGCCTTGTGATAGATACTCACACATTCCCCCTGATAATTTGTGTTTTCCACTAGTGAACCCAACTTATGGTACTCCAAATGATGGAGGGGACACATTGTTTGGCTACAAACACTCATGGGCTGCGAAGATCTATGCGACAAAGGTATTCTTTAAGTTCATTCTTAACTAACAAAACGATTTTTTTTGGGACATGTTTCGTCAAGTATTAATAGTGTTATTTTCTTTTCGTAGGATCATAATGATGTAGTTCGTCTTATTCGTCGTCAAAAGGCGTCCAAATGGGATCTTTCTTTGGAGTGTGACGAGTTTCAAGCGAAGGTTAAAGAATGTGTGTTATGGAGAGCTATTGAGTACGCACATGTGGATTTTGACGCTGTTGCCGTATCCGCATTTCTCGAGAGGCATTATCCCGAGACATATACAATGCATCTTCTATTTGGCGAGATGGGAATTACTCCCGATGATTGCAAGAGAATCACCGGCTTACCAGTGGAAGGTAAATGTCTTCGAGAAGGTTACAACCCCTCGATGCATTATGAAGCTCTTGAAAAATTGGCTCTAAAATGTCTAGGATAGGATGCAAGAAAGGTTCAATGTGAGTTTAGACATTCTGTGAAGTCCCCTAAACGTGGCGATGAGTATAATCCAAGAGAGGAAAATGGAGCATTGAAGAAGATGGTGAAGAAATTCAAGTTGGTAAAGTTGAAGGCAGCATTTGGAGGGACAAGAAAGAAGGTGGAGAAAGGAAAGTTGGTGATGGACCAGGAGACCCGTAGGCATCATGTCACCGCTTATTGGTTATATCAGCTAGGAACCGTCATTTTCCCCGACACTTCTGGAAATAGGGTGGATGCACATTATCTACAGCTTTTGGAGAATCTCGATGAGATTAACAAATACTCTTGGGCCACCGGGGTGCTTGCTTTTGTTCTAGGAGAGATGAGCAAAGGGCCGAGGATTAAGACAACTCAAATTGGAGGTTACTTAACTCTTATCCAGGTGACCTTTTACATTGTTAATTAGCAAATTTTTCGTTAAAATTTTCTGCTTCCAAATCAATTTTCATGTATGTGGTTAATATTTTTGTATTTTCGCATAGGTTTGGATTTATGACCACTTCCCTTCATTGGGATTGGCTAAGGAAAAGACACCTTATCCCTATGACGAACCTACAGCAGGAAAATGGTTGTTTTTGGAAGCACAAAAGAAGTCTAAAGAAGAGCAGTTGACTTCATTGAGGGAGAAATTGGATAAACTTACGGTGAACGATGTGGTATTTCACCCATACGCCGTACCCGATGATGTCCCTGTAGATGAAGAAGATTTGAATGGTTTTTCTACCGTCTCGGCTTACTATGGACCAATTTGGTATCCTAATGGCTACGCAATATATAATCCAAGGAGAATACTAAGACAACTTTGTTGTGTCCAAATGGATCCCGACGTGGAGAATGAAAATTTCAATTTGCTGGTTCAAGGAACAAAGAACACCGAGAAATATTTTGTTCCAAAACATGAACCAACTCCTACGGTAGGACATTGGAATGCACTTGGTAATTACTACTTACCTTTAGGTGATTGTGTACCTTGTGGTGGAGATGTAAATGCATGTGATGAAAATTATATGGAGTTTTATCAAGAAATTAGTCATCCTTTTTTGATAAATAGAGAACAACAAGCTAAGACTAATAAGGCGAAGGCGAAGGCAAAGGAGAGAGAGGCTAAGAGAGCTCAGAAGCAGATGCCTATTTGTGGAGAAGAAGCAAAAATGTTATGGGATAATGTGGTAAGAAAATGTCTTCTCTTATACTTCCTTGTTGTTTGAAAGTATTGAAAATATAATTACTTATGCTTAAAAATGGAATCAGGTGAAGAAGGGTACGAAATTGTTGAAGAAGTGGATGGCTAAAATCCGTAGTGGGGAGCCGATGTCGACTAAGGAACAAACCTACTACTACGACGAGTGGGAGGGTCTTATAACTAAAAGAATGATGGAGCCAAGTAGGTCTAAGCAATTGAAGAGGGGTCGACAACAAGGAGAATGTTCAAGTCACGCCGTGGAGGAAACCGGTCGAGTAGATGAAACCCCAAGTGATGAGGAAGTTCAACCTAAAACTCGTGGTAAACAAGGAAGTGGTAAAAGGGTTCGTCGTAGTGCTCGTTAGTGATTTCGTATGGTTTTAGTTTCAAAAAACATCTTAGTTATGGATTTCGTATGGTTTAATTTCGTATGTTTGTGTGTTTTAAACAATTAGTTAAGGATTTCGTAGTTTGGTATGTATAACAACTTTTATATTTGTTTTAAAACCTTGTTTGTGTTTTTAATTTTAATTTGGTTTGTGTTTTCAATTTTATAAGGCTGAAATTTTGAATACAGGATGTTTTTCGGCAACCTGAAATTTTTACACATCTAACCGAACTTAAAGTTCGGTAACCTGTGACAAATTCAAGGTCACCGAACCGTTTTTTCGGCGAACAGCTAAATCCTACCAGGTTGCCGAAGACAGAGTTCGGTTACCTCGCTACATTTTCACTGGTTGCCGAACTCTTCTCTGAAGACTCAAATAAAACAGCTAAATCCTACCAGTTTGTGACCGAGCCTTCAAATAAAAGTTCGGTTACCAAAGAATAATATCACTGGTTGCCGAACATATCTCTGGAGACTCAAAATTTTGCTTTTGCACAAGTTGGGAAAGTCATTCTCTTGATGCAGAACTACACTCTTAGGTTTTTTTTAGAGTGGCTTGTGTATCATATATATGTTCAGTTTGTGACCGAGCCTTCAAATAAAAGTTCGGTTACCTCATTTTTTACCATGTTACCGAACTTTGTAGTTCGGTTGGATCGCAAATTTTTATTTGCTAACCGAACTTTGAATTTTGAAATCACGGTTATTTATTTCGGAAAGTCCTGTAATAGTTCGGCATTGTCCATTACATGTGCTAACCGAACTATTTGCGCAGGCAACCGAACTTAAGTTCGGCAATCTCGAAAATCATATGTGCTAACCGAACTATTATCTGTCAACTCAATAAAATACTAACATTAACTCGATAATGAATACTACACTTCAAAAAACATAGTATTAGATTGATAAGCATACTTAGTTCCATTACATGTGTCATTTAATCATCCTCAAGTGAAATTTGACCTTCATGTACAATTTCGTCCGATTTCTTCAAAGCTTTCCACATCTCCATGTTATGCTCATACATAATACACCAACCCAACATTATATCGGGGTTAAATGCAGGCCAATAAGAGTTTCCGGATATTGGAGGCAGTGGACAATTGGGTTTTAAACGGAGGCCTATAAAGTGGTTGTTGTTAGTCAATGCCATCACACATCTCCTTCGTTTGAGTTGCTCGACACATACGGTTGTTTTCGGGGTGAAGATGAAACTAGCATACTTTGAGAAATAATGAACCACACAATTAAATGCCTCGGCGATTAATTGTCCACATATCAGCATGCTCATCCAATAATCCGTTGTGATCGGATGGCCCCCATGAAGACGACATTGATACTTAACAAATTGCTCATTGAAACTACCCACCCCATCGCACAATATTATCTTGTAAAATGCCGGATTCTCCTTTAGTTTGGACAACAACCTTTTCCTTATATGAGTGATTGCACACCCATTATTTAGCTTGGCACCTTCGATGAAAGGCCCAAGTTGTTGATTGACAACATGAAAACCACAATTACCATCCGGAGGAACGTCGTCGGTGGATATAACGTATTCTCTAATGTATAGAGGTAGCTCATTCAAATAGTCTTTATTTGGAGCCTCAAGCTTCACGTCTAGGGAAGATGGTTGGATAGGTCAAATTGGAGACTTAAGCTTCACGTCGCCGGAAGATGGTTGGCTTGGTTGTGATGGACACATCGTACCTTTTTTCTTCAAATCTCGCTCACTTGTTTCTCCTTTCTCCTCAATACTCCTACCCCGTTTCTTGGTTTGCTCCAAATACATTGCCGCGGTATACTCATGGGCCGAAGGATCTCTAGTAAATGGGGTTTGCTCACTTTTCTTCTTACGTAACACCTTTGCATATTCTCTTAGTTGTTTTTTAGTTTCTTTTTTGCTTGGCCTACCTTTGCGTTTGCCTTTTGACGGTTCATAAACATTCTCCGAAGTTTGTGGATATATGATTTTCCTCATGTCATCCCAAAATATTTGTTTTTGGAACTTGTTCATGCCACGATACATCTCTAGTACGGTTCTACCCATTTCGTTATCACCAAACTCCTCTCCGGCTTCTTCTCCCTTTGGAGGAGGGATGAAACTTAGATGCTTCCAATATGGATATGTCGCTTAAAGGGATTACGCCATGCTCGTAGTTGATTATCATATAGCGACAAGGGAGTCCCATAGACTTCTTCATGTTACATACACACACCTCATCCCTCTTGGTTTCCCACTTATCAATCAACTCGACTTCTATAATCAACAACTTCATACATTGCCGAGATACGTTGTAATGGATTCCTTTGAACAATGGGTGGTCGGCATATTTTCCGGTCATTTTGAATATACGGCTTTTTTGGAACTTCTCTTTAATTCTATCAATGTCACGCTTGAAGTAATTTTCCATAGCATTCCACACGGTTACGAAATTATCAACACATCCAAAGAGATTCTTCTTCAACCGATGGTGAGCCGACTCTACTAAACTTGTCGCTTGATTTCCCAAGTGTTTATATTGGTTGGTATAGGCATTAACAAACCTATCTTTGTGTGGTTCCACCCATTGGCGAAGAACATACGATACAACACCGGGATAATCGGGAGTATCCCAATGGGCGATAAACTCCGCAAGATTTAGATGATACTTTTCCTCGGTAAGAGACCAACACAATGATTCCCATTCACCGTTGAAAGCAACCCATTTAGCGTAATTTAGATCGTATTGTTTTTCAACTTCCTCTTTTGCATCCGCTCGTTCATGTTCCGGTAGCATCTTAATATCTTCATATCCTTTTTTATTGGGTGGACAAATTATTGGCTTGCACCTATTTATCAAATTACACCATATATGGAACATACAAAGCATATTGTGTGCTAATGGAAACACTACCTCTATTGCATTCATCAATACGACTTCATTGTCGGTGACTATAACCCCGGGAATATCATCACCTCGGAAGATTGCCTTAACTTGTTGTAGTGCCCAAATGTAACTAGGTTCTTGCTCGTCCCTTAAGAAACAAAACGCCACGGTAAACGGTGACTGCGTCGAAGTACGCCCAACAATATTCAACAATGGCATCTCGTACTTGTTCGTCTTATAAGTACAATCCATTATGAGAACTTCATGAAAGCATTGAGCCAATTGAACACTCGTTGGATGCGCAATGAAGAGTTGTGTTATCTCTCCGTCCGAATCCACATCCTTTTGAACCACGTAGTCTTTCTCTTTGGCCAAAAAAAACAATTGTTGCATCACTTGTCTATCTCTCCATTCCTTCTTTCTAATTGTCACAATTGCATTACAAATGGTGGACAAAGATGAGTGGTTATCCTTGTTATCCTCCTTTAGTATTTGGAGCATTTGAATCGGTGAAAGACCCATTTTCCTCATTTTAGCTACCTTGTCCATCTCTTCAGGAGTTAGCTTGGCCGCCATGAAATGTCCTTCAAGATGCTCCGGACGAGGGTGGTTATGACAACCTTCCATAACCTTGTAGAGAACCCATCCACCCAATTCTTCGTTGTAATTAAATGCAAGCTTGAATGGGCATTTAATCTTCTTTGAGAAAGTTTTGTTCTTCCTATTTGTCTTTCCTTTATAAACATAACCCTTCCTCTTGTGGCTTTTATCGGGATCACCGCTTCTCTCACAAACCATTTCAAAGCGGGTTTTTCTTTCTCTCCCATTTAATACTAATACGCACATGTCTTTTAGTGCATGTTGTCTAGCCCAACTCTTTGCCTCAAAAGGACTTTTGAATACCAAGTCATTCATGTAGTGATGGGACGTGTCATCGTACAAAATATCAACAGGGGTAGGTTGATTTTCCATTGGTTCTATTGGATCAGATGCAACCTACAAGTAATAGCACAACGTCAATACCAACTAAAAATAAGAAATAATTAAATTTTCGGCAATGTAACAATAATATACGATCCTGCCGAACAAAAAGTTCGGTTATGAAAAAAAAATTGCGATCTTGCCGAACTTGTTCTTTGGAATTTTCTATGGTATAGTTCGGCAATATAATTACTACACTCGACTAAACTGAACTACAAACTTCGGTTAGCTATTCAATGAACGTGATTTGCGATCTTGCCGAACAAAAAGTTCAGTAACAAAGGGACTAAACTCGACTAAACCGAACTATTAACTGTATACTCTATAAAATTAGTTCGGCAACGTTTTCTGGAAAAAGATAACCGAACTCTCAAAAACCTCCATTAAAACAGAGTTCGGTTACCTACGTATGCTGAAATGAGTAACCGAACTGCACATACAGGAGAGTTCGGCTACATGTTTTGCAGAATTGCTAACCGAACTACTTTGACCTAGCCGAAATTTCTTCCTGAAATTTTCGATTTGGCCAATTTTTTGCACAATTCAAGCTACATTAACTAAATTTGATCCATACCTGAGTACCCATAACTTCATCTTCTGGTTGTGGCTGATAAAATTCATCATTTGGGTCGTTAGGTTAAGTTTGGGGTAAATAGCTTTCATCATCTAACAAATAACTCATATCCGGATCATTAGAAATATTGACAAATATATTAGGAGATGAAGGAGATTCTGATTCTGAGGAGGAGGTATCATCACATGAATCACTCATATCATATTTACTAAACTCAAAATAAGATTTTTTGGGTTCTTCCCTCTTTTTCTTCATCTTTTTTTCTTCTTCTTCTTCTCTCTCAATAATTCTGATTCTAACAAAACTATCCTATTAATAACTCACTAATCACTAACTAATCAGTAATTAATCATTACACTAACACTAACAAATCAATAAACTAACTAATTTAATTACCAAGGATAAATTTGGTATTAAAAAAGAGTTTACATAAGGGGTGACCCAAAATTACTTCAAATGTCCTACCAAAAATGAAAGAGTAGTCCCCTACCTATTTTGTGTACCCAAAATATCGTTCTTGAGGAGAGCACTCAACTTAGTTGGCAGAAAAGTGGAAAACCCAATAGGTGCTCTAGCTTCAGTCTCCACTTAGTTAGGGTTTATCAGAGAAAATATGCAAGGGACATTAATCAACTCCTCATTGTTACTTCCACAACAAATTAGTTTAATTTCAAAATCTCGATTTCATTTAGGGTTTTGCAAAAATACCCAAAAGAAGAAATCTGGGATTTTTAGTATTAATGAAACTATGAGTGGTTCTTCTTCTTCAGTAATATTAGCAGAAAAGAAACAAAATGAGAAAGAAGTGAAGCTCTGGGGAGGTAGATTTGAAGAAAGTGTTACTGATACTGTCGAGAAATTTAGTGAATCAATTTCTTATGATAAAGCTTTGTATAAACAAGATATCAAGCAAAGTAAAGCTCATGCTACTATGCTTGCTAAACAGGTTACATTTTTCTATCGTTTTTCTGATATAATCATTTCATTAGTTTATTCCAATTGATTGAAATCGATGAAAACAGAGAACTGAAACTAAGTAGCTGATTGACTGGGAAAAATTTGCATGTTTACATAGTGGGGCTGTTGTTTAATGTTTAGGTTGTAATTGTTACATATTATTATCATGATATCTGTTAGTTCAGCCTCGGGGTATTCATATCCTACTTGATTAAGTGGTTAATTGTTAATGCCATGACTTGTATTGATTGGATAAAATGTGATTTTGGGGGTTCTATTGTCATTTCTACAGACTCAGCAAATTGTCGTGAGGTCTTCTTATTAATGTTTCTTGCATTCTCTTTTGTTCGCAAAATCTGGAACTTAAAGGATGTTTTTTCCTTTTTATGGGGAATCAAAGGAGCCTCTAGTTGGGCATACGTTTAGGCCTGGTCGCATGAGTGGGAGAGGCTTCAGCATTAGATCCTGTGTCATGAAGTGTTTCTAGTTGGTTTGCGATTTTATGATATCTAGAAACATTATTTGGTAGAGACAATATCATGGTTCGTATATTTTGTGCTTTTGCTGATATAATTATGGGTATGCAGGGTTTGATGACCGCCAGTGACAGGGATGCCATTCTGCTAGGTCTTGACGAAATAGAGAAGTGTATTGAAGGAGGGGAGTTTGTTTGGAGAACAGATAGGGAGGATGTGCACATGAACATTGAAGCAGCTCTTACCGATTTGATTGGTGAACCTGCAAAAAAGCTTCATACAGCTAGGAGCCGAAACGATCAAGTTGTGACAGATCTACGGCTGTGGTGTCGTGATGCTATAGATAAGATCCTTTTATGCATCAAACGTCTACAGGTATCATGTCTTTCCTTGATTCTTTTCTTTTCAATATTTGTCTCTCTTGTAGATTGTCTTATTGTGGCCATATGACGCAATTGTCTCTTCTATTCTTGTTGTTTGAACATTTTTGTTATTTTCTCTGAAGGTTGCTCTAGTAAACCTGGCTAAAGTAAATGAAGGTCTCATTGTTCCTGGCTATACTCATCTACAGAGAGCCCAACCTGTGTTACTGCAGCATCTTCTCTTGTCATATGTTGAGCAGGTTTGATTTGGGCACTTATTTTTTTATCCTTGGTAGAAAAAGAAAACACCACACTTTGACGTGAAATGTATCATTTAACTGCTAGAGGCCACCTAAGTTACAGCGTGATGTTTGGTTTCATTTTCTATCTTACCTTAAGTGACGCAGGGGATATTTCTAACAAAGTGTATATTTTCTGTCCAAAATTTTCATTTTGTATTTTCTTAGGTGGAGTGCTGCTTTCTCTGTTCATAGAACTGGTGAGTTGTAAATAACTAACACTTGTGACTATGGTGCTATTTTTAGCTTGAACGTGATGCTGGACGATTAGCAGATTGCAGAAGTCGGCTTAACTTCTGCCCTCTCGGAGCATGTGCATTAGCGGGTACCGGCCTACTTATAGATAGATTTATGACCTCTGATGCTCTGGGGTTTACTGCACCCATGAGGAATAGGTAAATACTGAAACCATGACTAATATCACAATATTTTAATTAAACATGTTAACATTGCATCCTTACCGGTAGAGTAAAGGTTCATACGAACAATAGCTTCAACTGGGTATCTTGTATCACCTTCAAACAGTGAAACCCCAGCTTTCAAGTTATCGAGCATCCAGTTGAATTAATACCATTCATTACTTCATTATATGGACTTGTCTCGGACCATCTGCCATTTTCTTCATTCTCTTTGCTGTAAGAGAAGAATGTTCTTGCATACGGTTTAACTCATCTGTTTGGGTTGCTTTAGACTTTAGAACTTGAGGATGCTCTGTATGAACCACATAAGAAATGGCATCAAGCTCACTATCTATGTTGCATATAAATTAAGTAAAGTTGCGCTCGTTTCTATGATTTTCAGAAGCTGGTTAAGATATCTAATTATTTTAAATGGTTTTAAAACAGCATTGATGCGGTTTCAGACCGTGATTTTGTTCTGGAATTCTTGTCAACGAATTCAATTGTAGCTATCCATCTTTCTCGACTTGGTGAAGAGTGGGTTTTATGGGCGTCGGAGGAGTTTGGGTTCCTTACCCCAAGTGATGCAGTCTCCACCGGCAGTAGCATCATGCCTCAAAAAAAGAACCCTGACCCAATGGAACTTGTTCGTGGAAAATCTGCCAGAGTTGTGGGAGACCTTGTCACCCTTCTTGTACTTTGCAAGGGACTTCCACAAGCTTACAACCGTGATCTACAGGTAATACTTCTGGCATTACTGATGTGTAGTTATATCTGGGATACATCTTGATAGAGTAAGCCATTTTCGCTTGGAACAGGAAGACAAGGAGCCTCTATTCGACAGTGTTAAAACAATAATAGGAATGCTTGAAGTGTCTACAGAGTTTGCACAAAATATCACCTTTAACCGCGAAAGGATTCAAAGGGCTTTACCAGCCGGGCATCTTGATGCTACCACAGTTGCAGATTATCTAGTAAACAAGGCATGTTGTGTCCTTCCATATTCTTGGTTTCCCGTATAAACATGACCTTTTCATTATGAATTCTTATATTTACATGAATGAGCATAGAAAACTGGCAGATGTCAGCGAAGGAAGAATGTAAAGTGTTGGTTGTGTTTATAGGTGTCTGGTAAATCTTTCCAATTTATTGAACAAAAAATTTGATACATCGTTTCTTATTGTGCAGAATATTCCGTTTAGGACTTCCCATGATATAGTTGGACGATCAGTTGCATTGTGTGTTTCAAAAAAGTGCGAGCTACAGGACTTGTCCCTGGATGAATTGAAAAGCTTAAGTCCAATTTTTGAGCAGGATGTTTACGAGTACCTTGGTGTAGAGAATTCAGTAAAGAAATTCCGCTCGTATGGATCAACAGGTTCAGAGTGTGTAAGAGATCAACTTGGTTACTGGTCTAACAAGCTTGAAATTGACTGATAAAGCGAATTCCTGAAATAAGTCCAGCTACTCGAACGCCGGATAGAATTGCAAGGCATGTGGCTGAAACCAAACACGTGGTTTGAGGTGCCACTGGACACCCTCACTCCACCGTTCAGATGGTTTCTGTTTGCTTTCTGAGTAGCATTTTTGTACTGAAATATATTTTCATATCGGTGGTTAAAGAAGTTTTGATAAAACCTAAGACTGACATTTTCTTCTTCTTCTTCTTCTTGTAAGTACGTTCTAGAGTTCTATTTTGATTTAGAACCTTTTATATACTCATCTGATCGACACTAGGGAATGGCTGTTGTATCTTATTCTTGGTTCTGTGTTGTGATGATCGCAGGACGAGAATTTCTACCCCATACATTTTTTACACGTGTCTATATCGGACCAATCAAATAGTTAGAAACTAATAACACGTGTCTATAACCCTATTTGTTTTACTTAAAAGGAGTCGGAGAGAGAGGGAATTATAACAGGAATTCTTTTTTCTTCGGCCATTAATGGCGAGAAAAGGTGGAAGAGATGAAGAAGAGAATTCTCATAGAGCTTCAATGTTGTCATCAACATCATCTCGACGTAAAGTAATGACAGACCCATTTTTACTTGTCTGCAAATGCTTCAGCTTCTTTGTATCCTTGGCTGCAGTTCTCTGCATACTTGTTAATATCCTTTCTGCAATCAAATCGTTCAAAAATGGATCAGACGTGAGTATTTTCTCACATTCATTAATATATTCCTTTACCAAATCCTCAATTACTTCTTGACCTAGTTTTTTTCTCTAACACTTTGTTGTTGTAGATCTTTGATGGAGTCTTCCGATGTTATGCAGTTGCAATCGCAGTATTCGTTGTTGTTGCAGAAACAGAATGCAGATTCATTTTAAGGTTTTGGAGGGTAACGAAATGAATTTATGAATCTTTTGGGTATATTTTTTCTCACTGTTTGAACATACAAAACTCATGCAGTACGTTGCAGGTATTGGAATACTGGGCTGGTAGAGGAATGCTTCAGATCTTGTAGGTCTCCTTTTACACCGATTATTGTTAAAAATCCCCTTGTTATTTTTTCTTTAAAATTGGCTTAAAAAGAAACCGATTAATATAGCAACAAGATTGTTTGCTGTGATTAACATGCATTAAAGTGGAAGTACTTATAAATATCGTCGCCAACGGTTTCAGCGTCGCCGTGTTGACAAGAGCTTTCCCTGATGTTAATGGAGCGAGAAAAGATCTTGTTCTACTTCAAGAAGGATCAAGCTATTTGCTTCTAGCCTGTGGTGTAACGTATCTAATTTCGGTAATTATAACTTTTTCATGAGTACATGTTTAGGTTATTTGATTTCTTAAAAGAGCTGATGATGGTCTTCTGAGCTGTATGGTATGCTTGAGAGTGTATTGATGTTCCTAACCACTGATTGGTGTTTGTTGAACATTGTCAATTATCAGGGTGTACTATGCATTGATTTTCTAAAACGTGCTCGCCAATCGAAAGAAATTACAAGGATTCAAGCAGTCAAGGATCTTGAAGAATTGGAGAGGCGAAAAGGGGAACTTGAAGCATTACTAGACACGGAAAGAGCTTGAGACAGGCTATCAAGTAGTAGAAAAGGTTGATGATTTGGATATGGTTAACTCAAACCAACTGGAGATGAATATAAGTATTTTGATCAGTGTCCCAGTTGATGAACTTTTCCTGTTTATTAAGCATTTTGTTCGCTTCAGTGGACCAAAATGATGCCTTCGAAACTTTCATGCGGTCCAGTAGTACGTATGCCTGCATAGAGAATCAACACATCTTTATTCATCTCAGTATTCAAAAGCATTGCAGTTTGGAGGATGAGAATGAGGTAAAGTTTCCTTGCTGATAACATTATGACCACTTAAATTCATTTGAGACGAAAGCTTGTACAGATTGTTGATAAATTTTAGCTGCTCAATTGGCATTCAATAAAAACAGATAAAATACTTTGCGGTCAGATAGGGATTTAAGAGATGCAATTGATGAAAGCAGCACATAATACTCTTCTCATCTGTAATCAAAATGGCACATCTCTTTCAAGGTCTATATTGACTGTTTTGTGATCCCAAAATTTCTTCTACATGTTTTTACACACCCAGTAACTTGAAGTATCTTCTTCAAATGGTAGTGCAGTAAGTGTATATCTGGATCATGCATTAAATCTCAGTCTCGGATGCAAATAATGTTATCCTTATCTATGTCTTGGAGATGAATATTAAGAACCTGATATAGACTTTGTAACTTATCACCCACAATCCACATGTTTGCAATAAAACTTTGCAATTCATGCTCCTCTTCGGTTCCAATGTCATAACCTCTTAGATTCTGATGCATATGGTGGGAATACAGTAAAGATATGAAATAAGTGCACTACATTGTTGTTGTTGAAATTCCATAGGCATAAGCGGCAGTGTGCATCTGGATAGACCTGGCTAATTGCTATGCAGTCTATGCCTATTGAGATACATAAAACTCAAAGTTGAAAGGAATCTCAACGTTCAAGTCAAACTGCTAAAAACAGATTTTCTGTGTACACTTCTATACTTGCAATTTACTGTAAACAATTTCATGCGAGGCATAAGCTTCCTCTGTTTGCAAAATCTCTGATTGAGGCGAACAAGTCAAACCTTAATTTGGATGAATCCTAGGACCCGGATCTGGATGCCCGAGGGACTAAGTTATCAGTATGCTCAGGAGGCAAGCAGGAGCCTAGGTTACTTTTTTTTTTTGAAAGTAAGGAGCCTATGTTACTTACAGCTCTAATTCTCAAACATTTTTCTGACACATTATGAGGTTTAACAAGTATCAGATGTCACTATGTCAGAGTGCAGTAATCCCCTCCTCGGTTCCACTCTTTCTTCACATTCTTGAACAAGAAATTCTAAATAGATTGCTAGCTACTCAATCTCGATAATACCGGAGTTTTAGATTATTAACAAGGGAAAGGAAGCTGGGGTTTGTAGAAATGTAATTACCGCTACGTGTAGGGAAGCGGATGCTGGACAAAAGGCCGAAACTGCACTAGAGTGAAGGTTTCAGCTGCAGTACCTTGCTCAACAACCTCCTGTAAACTCGAAGTAACAAGAATAGGAGAAGAGACAGAGAACTCAAAGTTGAAATGAAATGAATTTCAATGTTAATGTGAGTCAAACTGCTAAAAACAGATATTCTGCATATACATGCATCAATCTGTAATATACAAGCTCAAAACAAATCATAATACCATGATTTCTTACATATTTAAATAGATAGGCGAGAAACCACGCCACAGCGTAGAAAGAAAATATCAGAAAAACGAAAAACGAGCCATTTGATAAATGACTACTAACAAAGCAAGAGAAAAACGGCATTATTTAATAGCTTTGCCAAATTTTAGCAGCTAATATTACGCTCCTTCAATGGCGATCTTCCTTCAAGATCGAATTCAACTTTCTTTGCTGATCTAGTGTGAAGGGTATTTACATTCTCTATGTTCAGGTCATAAACCTCCTCATTGTCATCATTTTCAATCAAATCTGTCACCAGTTCATTAGCCTTGCTGATACTCTGCATGGTACTCTCTAGTCTTGCCATAAGCTCTGCGTCTTTATCAGAAAACCCAATAACCCGGCCAGAGAAATCTCCGAGAAGGTCCAAAATCTCCTTCTTCTCGGATGTCAGCTTCAGTATTTCATCTCCCAAAAGGATGTTATCAGTTTCCAGCTTCTCGATCACACCTTCTAGCGTTCTTTCTTTATTCCCAAGTTGATCTCGAACTTTTTCAAATTCTGAATGTTTCACTTCCAATGCAGCTTCAAGGTTTTCCTTCTCTTGCTTAAGGATTTGCTCCATTTCGATTTGTGCAAGAAGTGAAGTCTCCATCTCCCTTCGAATTTCTTGATTTTCTTCCAAGCAAACTTGTAGCCGCTCAGCTACAGATTTCCATCTTTCCAATTCAAACTCCGCTTCGCTTTCTTCGTTGGTTCTTTCAGCCAATTCGGAATTTAATTCCTCAATCATCTCTTTATACCTCTCAAGCTCTTTCTGCATCGCGGAATACTGCTGCTCAGAGATTTCCAACAACTCACTCTTCTTCTCTAATGATGAAGTTATATCACAGCACTTCTCAGTTGATTCCTCAAGCATCCCTTTATACCTCTCAAGCTCGGTCTGCATCGCAGAATACTGCTGCTCAGATACTTCCAACAATTCACTCTTCTTCTCTAATGATAAAGTTATATCACAGCACTTCTCAGTTGATTCCTTGAGTATCCCTTTATACCTCTCAAGCTCTTTCTGCATCGCGGAATACTGCTGCTCAGATGCTTCCAACAACTCACTCTTCTTCTCTAATGATGAAGCAACGTCACGATACTTTTCAATCTCATCATAGGCTTTCAACAATGAATTCTTCTTTTCCTCCAGCAGACCTATCAGATCAGCAATTTTTTCGTCTTTCTCCTTGCTGTGAAGTTCCATCTCAACTTTCGAATTCGACATGTTTGATGCATTCAGTGACTCGATCTTCTTCTCCAGTGATGTTACAGTCTGACGACATTCTTCCATTTCAGCATAGGCTTTTTCCAGGGAGCTGTTCTTCTCCTCCAACTGCTCCATTAGCCGAGCAACTCGCTCTTCTTTCTCGAAGTCGCAAAGTTCCATTTCAGCTTTCGAATTCGACAGATTTGATTGAGCATCTGAAAATCCTGATTTATACACCATGAGCAACACTGACATTTCTTCATTATCGAGCTTTAGTTGTAATATCGTCATATTGCACTGTTCTAGTTCCATTTGCAGGTCCTGGATTTGTTTCTTTTTCAAATCCAATTCAGATTCTTTAGCTTTCAGATGCAGGGAACATTCCTTGTGAACTTGCTCCAAACCACTAAGATTGTTAAGTAACACAGACATTTCTTCATTATTGAGCTTCAAATGTAATATTTTTGAAGTAGTATGTTCGAGCTCCATCTGCAGGTCCTGGACTTGTTTCTCTTTCAAAACCAATTCAGATTCTCTAGCTTTCAAATTCACGGAGCATTCCTTGTGAACTTGCTCTAAACCTTTAAGCTTGTTACGTATCTTCAATAGCGAAGAAGCTGCTCCGGCATCTTGGATCTGAGCTTCCTGAAATTCTTTAAGAGATCCCCGCAGCTCCCGGTTTTCTTCCTCGAGTTGGCCTATTCTGAACTCCATCTCTTTCGATAAAGTTTGTTTCGTCCCCAACGAGTTTCTCAGTGATGCAATCTCTTCATCCCTTTGAGCTGTCAGAATGTCAACCTTTGAATTTGCTTCTTGGTAATCTGCAAAGACATTCTCGTAAGACTGTTTTGATTCAGAAAGTTGAACTTCGAGTAACTTCCTTCGGCTTTCCTCGTGGGCAAGAGCTTGATTGCACATCTCCAACCGACTTTGAAGACTTTCAGAGATTCTAATTTGTGAATTCAAACTTGTTTGTGATGAAGAAATCTCATCGATGAGGTTCGATTTTTCCTTAGCCCATTCCTTCTTACTCAACCGAAACTCGTCTTGAATTTTGTTGTGCGCTTCTTGGAGATGCTCAAACTGCTCCGTCTTCCATTTAAGCTGATCCTTAAACTTGCTATTTTCCTCTTCAAGTTGGATACACATGTCTTCTCTCTTTCTCAGATCTTTACTCCCATTTGCCCTTTGTTCAGCTTCAGAACACTTTTTCTTTGTCACATTTAAGAGTTCCTTGAGACCTGCAATCTCCTCCTTAAAACTGTTAACCTTCTGCTCTTGTTCCTCACTCTTCATATTTGACTCATCTAAAGCAACTAACAATTTTCTCGTGTCGCCTTCCAATTTCTCCAACTTCTCTTCATAATCAGATCGAAGTTTCTCATTAACAGCACGCAAATGTTTAACTGCAGATTCTTTCTCGTCCATACTATTCTTAATATCTTCATACATTTGCTTGGTATCTAAGAAATCTGCAGTCTTTGCACTTAATTCTCGAGCTTGTTTATCAATCTCCAGATTTGCTTCTCTAATCTTAACCACTTGGTCATCATGAGCTCTCTTTAGTCTCTCAGACAAATCTTCTTTGATTTGACATTGAGCTTCCAGCTTCTCTATTTTACCTTTAGCATCATCTAGTTCTTTAATAAGCTTTGCCATATCTTCCATCTTGAAATCTGAAAAATAACATTTAGAAACTGATAGTACAATTATATCCCTAAAGATATCATCTTTAAGAGGTATAAATAATCTATTCCCTGAAATTAAAACCCCAGAGATTCACACTACAATCTCAATTTGTTTCAGTATTGTTCACTGGGTTACCTAAACCCTGGAAATAAAAGAAGCTAAAGAATGAACTCTCATCTTCAAACAATTAAAACATGCATACCCAATATTCAAATCAGCACAAATAACAACTCAGTCTAGCATAATGAGGGCAAACTAAGGAGCTTCTGATTAGAAGAAAAAAACCCTACATTTGAGAAGTAAACCGCAGAGACCAAGTGATTCAAGTATACAAAACAAACCCTAGATAGAAAATTGCAGACAAAATGTAAGATAAAATTACCTGATTAATGCGAGTAGAAAGTTTTCCCCAAATTTGAGATGGTAATTTGTGAGTAGTTTTTTGTTCTAGGGTTTCGATTTTGGAGAGAAGAAAAAGTACAAAAATCCTTGCTAATCCTTTTCTTTTTTGAAACAGAGATCCGTTAGACTAGCAAAAGTTTATTTAAGTTTGAATATAGTTAAGACTGTTGGGGAAGGAATAATAACGGCGTTGATTTACTTTCCTTTTTAAACTCAAATAATCAGATAACGGCTATATAAATTCCCGTATAATACGTGATCTTTCCACCGTACTTTTCTTCAAAATTTAGCCCACGTGTTAGTGTAGTACTGTAGTTAGACATTGATTCTTCGAACACTCCACCAAATAACAAAAGGTAAATGACCCCAAAGCCTCTTGAGTATGTTCTTATTTCTCTTGTTACTCCGTTCCCATAAAGTTCTTTTAACATCACTTGAGAAGACCCACCTGACTCCAAAACTGCTCAAGAAATAAGACCAAATCTCATAGGTAATTTTGCAGTGCAAAAATAAGTGAGAATTAGTCTCCTCATGCTGTCCACATAACAAGCTATTATGATTCTGCACAATACAAGCATTGAACAAATAATCTAAAGTTGGAGCACCATTATAACATAAAGTCCAAACCAAGAAAGAAACTTTCAAAGGTATTTTAGGATTCGAGAGTTGCTTGTCAGGGAAAGATAAAAACCCTTCAGTTTCTAGTGCAAAGTATGCACTTGCTACTGAGAAACCTTTGCCATTACCAAATCTTCAAAGTCTTTCATTTCCTGCTGCTGAAATAACATTCCCTGGATCTCCAATAACTTGAAGTAACTGAGTCACTTCTAAAATTTCACTTTCCTTTAGAGTTCTAGAAAACTGTAAATCTCAAGCACCCTTGAGCAGACACCATATCTTTTACCATTGTATCTTTATTTCTTGAAAGTTTGAATAAACCAGGAAAAGATAACTATAAAGAATGATTACCTATCCAAATGTCCTCCCAAAAAGAAGTACCACTGCCATCACCAATAATTACAACATCTCCAGACATAACAAAGTCTTTAGCTTTCAAAATTCCAGCCCATAAACTTAAACACATTGACCTGTTTGTCTGTTTTGGAAATAAAGCTGCAGTTGAACCACCAAATTTTTGGTTGATTATTCTTCTCCATACGGCTTGTTTTTCAGATGCATATCTCCAAATCCATTTAGCATGAACGACCTTGTTAACCAGCTGCAATTTCTTTAAACCAATTCCGCCTTTACATTTAGGTAAAGCAGTTGAAGACCAAGCAACCCAACTTCTTTTTTTAGTGTTAACTCCAGAGCCCCACAAGAAATTCCTCATGATTTTTTTCTATTTCCTTAGCTACACTAACTGGCATTTGGTACATAGAAAGATAGTACACAGGAAGACTGGCCAAAACACTTTGAATCATAACCAATTTTTGTCCCTTTGAGAGATAAGTTCTCTTCCAACCAGACAATTTTTTATGAAACTTTTGAATGATGTCAGACCAAACCTCTTTGCATTTAGATTTACTCCCCATCTTGATGCCAAGATAATTCATAGGCAATTGAGACATACTGCAACCAAAAATTTCCGCATATAATTCTTTATTGTGCATTTGGCCAAGACCAACGATGGTACTTTTCCTGAAATTAACTTTTAGACCAGAAATAGTCTCAAAAGCCCATAAAATATATTTAAGATTTTGAACTTGATCCTCCTTATCATCCAGAGAAACAATCAAGTCATCAGCAAAGAACATTGGATTGTTACATTAAAACCAGTGATCAAACCTTGAGCAGCTGCCACTTTGAACATTTGAGAAAGAACTTCTGTCACCAGAGATCAAGCAGTGCTTATAGACAGACCGTCCAATAAAACCATCAAAAAATTGCACATACAAAAATATATGGTCTCGTCATTCTGGGGAAAACAGGGGGTCCCTCTTTTGGGTTTGGTTGTGTCTGTACGGGTTTTTAGGGAGTTTGGATGCATGGTTTGTCTAGAATTTTTGCAAACAAAATGTAAATTAAAATGGTGCTAAAATGGTACGAATAGTTTTAGCGGATCCTTCTGTTATGTTTCTTTCTTTAGTAAAAAGTAATACTACATAAAAGTCTTTTCCAAAAAACACATAACCGGAAAATGAGAACTTTTTTAGAATGGTGGGTCTTACATGAATGTTATGAGTATTTTTTATAAGAAAATATGCACCATCTAAGACAGATATAATTAAGCACTTGAGTTTCTTTGTTCGACATTAAGGAGACATCCGGAGGTGTCCTCCATAGTGATACTCAACTTGGGTAGTTACTAAAGAAATCCGAAATTGTTTGATCTTGCTAACTAGTGATACACTGAATCTTTGAGTTCTTACAGAGTAAAGCTATAATAAAAGCTTGATTATTCTTAATTTTTTGGATAGCTTGAGGACTAACAAACACAAAAGAGACACGTTATATTTTATCTTCATTTTCTCCTTGATAACTAGCATGATAACAAATGAGAAATCTTCCTGAACTATATCTTGGTATATAGATATTTAAACTTTCAGAGAGTAGTCATATTTTCAGCTTCCAAAGCCACATTTATTTGTTGCATTTCTTTAGTTCATTCAAAAGCTAGTTTAGCTCTTTTTGCAAATTCATTCTCTCAATATGGTATCCTGGGTATCCTCTAGCCTAGTGTAGTTTCCTGCAAAATCAGAAGCAATAAGAGTGATATAAGGATAACGTGTATCAGGGTCTTTTAAGGTGCATGCTCTTAGGTAACACCAAAGTTTCCTGAAATATTAGAGGAGAAAAGATTTGATTCAATAAAATCTATTCTTCTGTAATGGATGTTGTTCAGAATATGATCCTGGATATTAGGGACCCTGTTATATTCACTAAAATGACGTTTTATACTCCTCACAGTAAGGTTAGCATTCAATTCAGAGTTGTGAAAAATGTGATCACATTTGTCTTTCCATATAAACCATCAAGCAGTGGCATAAGTTGTAGTCCCATGCCTTCTGTGACTATTATTTTCAAACCAAGAATTGAACCAATCCCCAAAAATTATCAGAATTGCCAAATTTATGGGTGCATTGGATCCGGATAAAAATAATTACCATTTTTCCTGTATCTGGTGGATTTCTAGTGTTTCTTAAAAGAACCTCAAAGATTCTTATAGATGCATAAGTTTGGATTATAGTGGATTGAGTTAGAATTAAGTTACATTTATAAGAATTGAAATGGATTACCAAATCGTGTAATATAGTTGAAAAAATCAAAGTTATCATGCTTCCCTTTCAAAAAAACTTATTCATAAGTTGAGGTGGTGGGTGGTGGTCTGGAAGTGGTGGTGGTGGTTTGTGTGTGGTGGTGGTGGTGGTGGTTGTTGTTGTTGGTGGCGGTTGGTGGGGTGATGATGGTGGTGGTGGTCGTAGTAGTGGGTGGTGGTGATGGAAAAACATAGCATGTGGTGGTTAAAAAGGAAAACCAAAAAAAAATTGCCCATAAGAATCCACGAAACTCTTGTTGGGTTGATATTAGTATGAGATAATAACATACATATTTTGACTACAAATATCCATGAGAATCCTTATATATCCTGCTCCTCAACTATCCTAAGAAATCTTAAATGAATTAAATACCTAGGATAATTGTGGAATCTAAGAAAATCCAAATTGAATACCATGGATATATAATGATTCCTTACATATCCTAATTGAATACCTAGGAGTTTTTAGGATTGTAAAATATCTATGTAAATCATTATCCAATACACCCTTGTTAGTGTTTTATGTGTCAAAAAGTCTCTACCATATATTTATGGCCAAAGGAAATCCCATTAAGATATGTGTCATGGTTTTCTTCCCACTTTTGCAAGAGTTGCAAATATAATCTATATAATGTAACATGCTGACAATCTTAGCATTTGTTGGAAGGATTCTGTGAGCATATTTCCATAAAAAAATTCAATAGTAGGTGAAGTATCCACATTCAACATCCTGCTCAAGTCAGTTAGCTAGCCATCAATCTTGTACTTTTAATCAATTTTAGTTTTGTACGTTTGGCCATTTTCAGTTAGTTTCCAACTGATTTGATCTTCATCTCCAACATATATATTGGTATTCAGAATAACTAGAATCTTTTTCTGATTGAACCAATCATTCAACTTGTTGATATTCTAGTTCCCCTGGTCAGCAATGGGATGCTTAACCAAAATCATATCCTCATGAATATTCACTGGTTTGGTGAGTTAAATATTAAGGTCATATCTCACTTATCCTTCATATAATGTTGCTTTTCCCATCTCCAGTTTTCCATTTTTATACTCCTGGATGTTAGCAATGCATTCAAGAACTCCTTTCAATGTATAAGAGTCCTGATAGACGCATTTATGTGTCTATTTTCATCTCTATTATGTATATTGTTAGAACCCATTTTTATACTAATTTTGGTATTTTATCCCTTTGTATGTGTTTTTGGAGAAATATGCTTTTGCGGTGAAATTGGCTCGAAAAGTTGTTGAAGGCACCTGGGAGGACATTTGCTATTAGGACTCTCATTTTGGATAAGGGGTAACCCATTTCCAAGCAGCTGCTAAGCACAGACCAGGATTGGATAGGGGGACACCTTCTTCACGTTTTGAAAATGAAAATTGGCGGGAAATTTTGCCGCACGAAGAACAGAGTTAGGATTGCGATTTTGGGTTAGTTATGAAGAGATTAAAGCTCTGATTTTTCTTGGGCTTGCTTCTTAACCATCAACAGACGAGGTATGGGTGATTGAATGGACTGTTTTGGGCTAGATAAAACAGGGAAGAAAAAAATATATATGGAAACAGGCAAGTTTTCAAAATTACACATGGAAGTTTCGTGGGATTTAGGAGAAAATATCTTCCCTGTGATTTGGCAGTATCATATACATCGATATCTTGGGACAAAATCAGAGAAAACACGTGAAACAGAGATAAGATAAGAAATATTGCAACTTGTGGAGAAAGGAAAAAATCAAAGTTATTCTCGGATTTTCTTGGCCCTATGATGTATAAAAGAGTTGGTTCGAGTCCTAGGAAGGGAATGAACAAGTTAGGGGAAGTTTAGAGCCTAAGAGAAGCGAAAAAAAATCAACTGGAGTCGAACGCGTTCTGCTGCTGCTGCTGAAGAAGAAGAAGACGAAGAACATAAGACCCAAAGAGTAAGTCGGAGAAGCAGTCTTATATTCAACTACACAAAGCTGCTGTCGTTCCCGTCTGCAGCCACCGAAACCTTTCAGCAACGATTCAGTCTTCTGTTTCAGACTTTCAGCGACTACAATATACTCTTTTCTCCCTTGTAATCAGTTTTTGAGCTATAAACATGTATTTTGAGCAAGTGATTAATATGAGGAGCTAAACCCCTTTGCTGAGGCGGTAGAGGAAGCTATTTTTCCAACAAAAAGTGGTATATTCTATTTTATTTATTTTATTGCAATTATTTTATGATTATTTGCCTTGATTGAAAATTGTTTGAATGATTTTTGTTGAGCAATTGTTATTTCTTTTGATAGAGCATTCTTGGACCTAGGTTTTTGATGTTTTATGCTTCGGATTTACACTTGTTGTTTTGAAAATCTACATGTTGCAATAGTTTAGAATCAAATTGAACCAGAAAATTGCATGAATATAAATACTGGATTAAATCACTTTGAACTTGGAAAATAGTGGAATCTCAGCCTCAGTGTTCTTTTAATATTGATAACAACTTTGTCAGTGTTTGTTATAATTTTTAGTGATTTTTCTATTTAGTTTTGAATTTAAGTCTAAAGCTATCCTTCACAAGTTCGAGAATCGAATCCCTCTTTTTACTACAACTTAAAAAACACATCAATTTTTGGCGCCGTTGCCGGGGAGATGCAACGTCGACTGAACCCTAACATGAAAGAGGTTGTTCGAAAAGAGGTGCTTAAGTTGTTAGATGCAGGTATTATCTACCCAATTTCAGACAGTAGGTGGGTCAGCCCCGTTCAGGTTGTCCCCAAGAAATCAGGTATCACTGTAGTCCAGAATGATAATAACGAGTTAATCCCAACCCAAGTGACCACGGGATGGCGTGTCTATATTGACTATAGGAAATTGAACAAGGTCACAAGGAAGGATCACTTTCCCTTTCCTTTCATTGACCAAATGCTAGAGCGATTAGCTGGACATAGTCATTATTGCTTCTTAGATGGCTACTCCGGATATAATCAGATTGTTATTGCCCCAGAAGACCAAGAGAAAACCACCTTTACCCGTCCCTTTGATACCTTTGCGTATAAACGCATGCCTTTCGGGCTATGTAATGCCCCTGCGACCTTTCAGCGTTGCATGATGAGCATATTTTCTGATATGTTAGAACGGTTTTTAGAGGTCTTTATGGATGATTTTTCGGTGTTTGGTTCATCTTTCGATGAGTGCTTGCATCATTTGACATTAGTGTTGACTAGGTGTAAGGAAAAGAATTTAGTGCTTAATTGGGAAAAATGCCATTTTATGGTTAAATCAGGAATTGTGTTAGGGCACATCGTATCCTCTAAGGGTGTAGAGGTAGACAAAGCCAAAGTTGATCTTATTAAGACTTTACAGGTCCCAAAAACCGTAAAAGATATTAGGTCATTCCTAGGGCATGCAGGATTTTATCGTCGATTCATTAAGGAATTTAGCTTGATTTCTAGACCTCTTTGCAATTTGCTTGCAAAAGATGTTAAGTTTGTCTTTGATGATACGTGTTTAGAGGCTTTTGAGAAGCTTAAGAGTTTACTCACTACCGCCCCCATAGTCCAGGCACCTAACTGGAATATACCCTTTGAGATTATGTGTGATGCTTCAGATTATGCTATAGGCGTTGTGTTAGGATAGTGAGAAAACAAATTACTCCATGTGATTTACTATGCTAGCAAAACTCTGAATGATGCCCAATTGAATTATACAACTACCGAGAAGGAACTGTTAGCAATCGTGTTTGCCTTGGATAAGTTTAGATCCTATCTACTAGGTTCTAAGGTCGTAATCTATACCGATCATGCTGCTTTGAAATACCTTTTGTCTAAGAAGGATACTAAACCTAGATTGATTAGATGGATCCTCTTGTTGCAAGAATTTTTTTTAGACATTAGAGACAAAAAGGGTGCAGAAAATGTAGTAGCAGATCACTTGTCTAGGTTAGTTGTTGATCATTCTAATGATTTCCTTCCTATAAGGGATAGCTTTCCTGATGAACAATTGTTCTCTGTTTCCCAATCACCTTGGTATGCACATATAGTGAATTATCTTGTTACTGGTGGAATGCCTCAACATTGGGGTAAACAAGATCGTTCTAGGTTTTTAGCCGAGGTTAAACATTTCTTTTTGGGACGATCCTTATCTGTTTAAGTATTGTCCAGACCAGATTATTAGGAGATGTATACCTGAGAGTGACCAGTCCAGTATTATCTCCTTTTGTCATGAACATGCATGTGGGGGTCATTTTAGTGCTAAAAAGACTGCTGCTAAGATATTGCATTGTGGATTTTACTGGCCTTCGTTGTTTAAAGAATCCCATAGTCATTGTGTTTCATGTGAGCGTTGCCAGAGGTTAGGAACCATTTCCCGTAGAAATATGATGCCTTTGAACCCTATTTTAGTGATTGATGTCTTTGATGTGTGGGGCATTGATTTTATGGGTCCATTTCCTAATTCTTATGGTTATCTTTACATACTTGTCGCTATAGACTATGTGTCTAAGTGGGTTGAGGCGGTTCCATGTAGAACAAATGACCACAGGGTCGTAGTCCAGTTTTTGAAAGAGAATATACTTACACGTTTCGGTACGCCGCGAGCTATAATTAGTGATGGAGGTGCACACTTTTGTAATAGACCGTTTGCTCTTTTAATGAAACAATATGGTATTACCCATAAAGTAGCCACCCCATATCACCCACAGACTAGTGGTCAGGTAGAGGTTTCCAATAGGGAAATTAAGCGTATTCTAGAGAAAACAGTTAATCCTAATAGGAAAGACTGGTCGTCGAGGCTTACTGATTCCTTATGGGCTTATCGTACTGCGTTTAAGACACCCATTGGAATGTCACCCTATCGTTTAGTTTTTGGCAAGGAATGTCACCTACCTGTTGAGTTAGAGCATAGAGCCTACTGGGCTATTAAGCATCTAAACTTTTCACTTGACAAAGCAGGAGCTCACAGAAAGCTCCAGCTTAATGAGTTAGACGAGATTCGTAGAGATGCATACGATAGTGCTAAGGAGTATAAGAACAAAATGAAACTTGTGCATGATAGGAATATTTTACGAAAGTCATTTTCTCCAGGTCAAAAAGTTCTTCTGTATGACACTCGTTTGCATCTATTCCCCGGGAAGTTGCGCTCTCGGTGGACCGGTCCTTTTGTGGTCCGTACTGTTTTTCCTCATGGCGCTATTGAAATTGAGACACCAGACGGTAGTAGTTCTTCAAAGGTTAACGATAAGAGATTGAAGCCCTTTTTAGAGCCTTTTCCTACAGGTGATGTTGAGGAGGTCCCTCCGGAGGACCCTGTTTACCTTGATTGGCCATCGAGGCGGTTTGTATGTTGTATAGTATTTTGTAGTTTTGATTCCACTTCACCCAGGTACTATCTTTCCAACTTCTCTCTTTACTGATTCCTCATGTTATTTATAGTTTTGGTACTTTAATTAGAAACATTGAGGACAATGTTAGATTTAAGTTGGGGGTGGGGTAGAAACTTTTTGTTGCAATAAATAAACTCCAGAGCCTAGAAATTTATGCCTATTAAGGATGGCACTACCCAATCTAAGTAGATGGAAGCATTTTGGTTTAGGAGTGAGGAACCAATATGATTAGATGGAAACATCTATAAGAGTCTATTCATAAAAGCACGGTGCTCAGGTGTTAGAAATAACATGATAGTTTCACCGTATCTCGGAATCATCTTATTACTTCTGTTTTTATTTTTGCAAATTTTTATGTTGATGTCTGCTGGGGTGAAATAGAGTGATTGAGTTACAAAAAGAAAAAAGAAAAAAAAAGACCAGACCAATTAGACCAATCGGAATAAATAACACTTGGATAGCAATATGTGTGTGTTCTCCCTGTCTCCGTCGCCTAAACAAGCGTGGAATGCATGATCCACGGGAATTACCATGTAATCTGTTGACAAGAAGCATGCGCTTGGATCCAAAAGATCTAATCATGTCGTTAAAAATAAAATAAATAAAATAAAATAAAGGTTTATTATAAAGTCGACCACTGGTTCCCTTGTATATGCCACCTGTGTTGATGTAGATTTAGGATTGTCGACCACTGGTTCCCTTATATATGCCAGTTGTGTTGATATTAGTCCAGATTAGTATCTCAATCCACTAGGTCATAGGTTCATCTTGGCATTGAAGTCCATTCGAAACCAACTATTTCTATATCCATCTTCTTAATCTATTCATGTGATTTGTTTGATTCCGGATATTGATGTCCATAGTGCGATTATCTGAGTAGAGCTCTGTCACTTATATATGAATTTTAGTATACTTGAGTGCAAACTCGTATACAACAATTGGAATTTCGCATTAGGGTACTTCCTCCCGTAATCAATAAGTATGCCAACCAAGGAGGTTCTTTAGTGCATTCCAAGGGTCTGCGTAGATAGCTAGGGTCTGTAGTAAAGGTTTTGTGGGTACACCTATGGTATACCCTCCCGAGACTATAACTCGGCCACTAGGGCCACCTAGGGGTTTAAAGGCTTGTTGGACATGCTAAGTGCAACCGACGATGCCTGCGACAATGAGTTAGGATTTTATTTTGTAGTTTTAATTTGCTCGGGACTAGCAAATAATAAGTTTGGGGGTATTTGATAGACGCATTTATGTGTCTATTTTCATCTCTATTATGTATATTGTTAGAACCCATTTTTATATTAATTTTGGTATTTTATCCCTTTTTAGGTGTTTTTAGAGAAATAGGTTTTTGCGGCGAAATTGGCTCGAAAATTTGTTGAAGGCACCTGGGAGGACATTTGCTATTCGGACTCTCATTTTGGATAAGGGGTAACCCATTTCCAAGCAGTTGCTAAGCACAGACCAGGATTGGATAGGGGGACACCTTCTTCACGTTTTGAAAATGAAAATTGGCGGGAAATTTTGCCGCACGAAGAACAGAGTTAGGATTGCGATTTTGGGTTAGTTATGAAGAGATTAAAGCTCTGATTTTTCTTAGGCTTGCTTCTTAACCATCAACAGACGAGGTATGGGTGATTGAATGGACTGTTTTGGGCTAGATAATCGGGTTTTGATAAAACAGGGAAGAAAAAAAAAATGGAAACAGGCTAGTTTTCAAAATTACACATGGAAGTTTCGTGGGATTTAGGAGAAAATATCTTCCCCGTGATTTGGCAGTATCATATACATAGATATCTTGGGACAAAATCAGAGAAAACACGTGAAACAGAGATAAGAAAAGAAATATCGCAACTTGTGGAGAAAGGAAAAAAATCAAAGTTATTCTCATATTTTCTTGGCCCTATGATGTATAAAAGAGTTGGTTCGAGTCCTAGGAAGGGAATGAACAAGTTAGGGGAAGGTTAGAGCCTTAGAGAAGCGAAAAAAAATCAACTGGAGTCGAACGCGTTCTGCTGCTGCTGAAGAAGAAGAAGAAGAAGAACATAAGACCCACAGAGTCAGTCGGAGAAGCAGTCTTATATTCAACTACACAAAGCTCCTGTCGTTCCCGTCTGCAGTCACCGAAACCTTTCAGCAACGATTCAGTCTTCTGTTTTAGACTTTCAGCGACTACAATATACTCTTTTCTCCCTTGTAATCAGTTTTTGAGCTATAAACATGTATTTTGAGCAAGTGATTAATATGAGGAGCTAAACCCCTTTGCTGAGGCGGTAGAGGAAGCTATTTTTCCAACAAAAAGTGGTATATTCTATTTTATTTATTTTATGACAATTATTTTATGATTATTTTCCTTGATTGAAAATTGTTTGAATGATTTTTGTTAAGCAATTGTTATTTCTTTTGATAGAGCATTCTTGGACCTAGGTTTTTGATGTTTTATGCTTCGGATTTACACTTGTTGTTTTTAAAATCTACATGTTGTAATTGTTTAGAATCAAATTGAACCAGAAAATTGCATGAATATAAATACTGGATTAAATCACTTTGAACTTGGAAAATAGTGGAATCTCAGCCTCAGTGTTCTCTTGATATTGATAACAACTTTGTCAGTGTTTGCTATAATTTTTAGTGATTTTTCTATTTAGTTTTGAATTTAAGTCTAAAGCTATCCTTCATAAGTTCGAGAATCGAATCCCTCTTTTTACTACAACTTAAAAAACACATCAATTTTTGGCGCCGTTGCCGGGGAGATGCAACGCCGACTGAACCCTAACATGAAAGAGGTTGTTCGAAAAGAGGTGCTTAAGTTGTTAGATGCAGGTATTATCTACCCAATTTCAGATAGTAAGTGGGTCAGCCCCGTTCAGGTTGTCCCCAAGAAATCAGGTATCACTGTAGTCCAGAATGATACTAACGAGTTAATCCCAACCCGAGTGACCACGGGATGGCGTGTCTGTATTAACTATAGGAAATTGAACAAGGTCACAAGGAAGGATCACTTTCCCTTTCCTTTCATCGACCAAATGCTAGAGCGATTAGCTGGACATAGTCATTATTGCTTCTTAGATGGCTACTCCGGATATAATCAGATTGTTATTTCCCCAGAAGACCAAGAGAAAACCACCTTTACCCGTCCCTTTGATACCTTTGCGTATAGACGCATGCCTTTCGGGCTATGTAATGCCCCTGCGACCTTTCAGCGTTGCATGATGAGCATATTTTCTGATATGGTAGAATGGTTTTTAGAGGTCTTTATGGATGATTTTTCGGTGTTTGGTTCATCTTTCGATGAGTGCTTGCATCATTTAACATTAGTGTTGACTAGGTGTAAGGAAAAGAATTTAGTGCTTAATTGGGAAAAATTCCATTTTATGGTTAAATCAGGAATTGTGTTAGGGCACATCGTATCCTCTAAGGGTGTATAGGTAGACAAAGCCAAATGTGATCTTATTAAGACTTTACAGGTCCCTAAAACCGTAAAAGATATTAGGTCATTCCTAGGGCATGCATGATTTTA
>JAJJMB010004648.1:2109550-2154550 GCA_023531105.1 Papaver atlanticum | reverse complement strand
GACATAAGAGATGTCGTTTCTAGTCTATCTGTTTCTATTTCTATATATGGAAAGTTAAGAAATCATCATATAATAATCGATAAATTGCAATAGAAAAGAAAAAAGGGGGGTTTGTGATGATTTTGAAATCTTTTCTACTAGGTAATCTATTATCCTTATGCATGAAGATAATAAATTCGGTCGTTGTGGTCGGACTCTATTATGGATTTCTGACCACATTCTCCATAGGGCCCTCTTATCTCTTCCTTCTCCGAGCTCGGGTTATGGAAGAAGGAACCGAGAAGGAGGTATCAGCAACAACGGGTTTTATTACGGGACAGCTCATGATGTTCATATCGATCTATTATGCGCCTCTCCATCTAGCATTGGGTAGACCTCATACAATAACTGTCCTAGTTCTACCGTATCTTTTGTTTCATTTCTTCTGGAACAACCACAAAAACGTTTTTGATTATGGATCTACTACCAGAAACTCAATGCGTAATCTCAGCATTCAATGTGTATTCCTGAATAATCTAATTTTTCAATTATTCAACCATTTCATTTTACCGAGTTCAACATTAGCCAGATTAGTCAACATTTATATGTTTCGATGCAACAACAAGATGTTATTTGTAACAAGTAGTTTTGTTGGTTGGTTAATTGGTCACATTTTATTCATGAAATGGGTTGGATTGATATTATTCTGGATACGGAAAAATAATTCTATTAGATCGAATAAGTACCTTGTGTCAGAATTGAGAAATTCTATGGCTCGAATCTTTAGTATTCTCTTATTTATCACCTGTGTCTACTATTTAGGCAGAATACCGTCGCCTATTGTTACTAAGAAACTAAAAGAAACTGCCGAAACGGAAGAAAGGGGGGAAAGTGAGGGAGAAACAGATGTAGAAATCGAAACAATTTCCGAAACGAAGGGGACTAAACAGGAAGAAGGATCCATCGAAGAAGACCCTTCCCCTTCCCTTTGTTCGGAAGAAAATTCGAAGTTAGAAATACTTAAACTTAAAGAAGATAAAGACCTACTCTATCATAAATTGTTGTAAATTAATATTAATAAAAAAATTAATAAAAAAAATGAATAGAAGAATAGATAAGAAGATATTCTTCCGCCCCCTACATTTTTGATCCCCTCTCCTACAAATAAACTTGTAATACCGACTCCATTTGTAATTCCATCAATTACTCGTCTATCAAAAAAATGAGTAAATCCAACCAGTCTTCTTATACCGGTATTTAAGGTTGCTGCATAAAAACTATCTATGTAACCACGATTATATGACCAATTATATATTAAGTTGACCATTTTGTCCCAAAGACCTCTTTTAGGCCCCATTTTAACAAATGAATTAATTAAGTCCAAATTCTGTAAAAATGAATAAACAGGCCTATATAAAAAGAACGCAAAAAATATTCCTAAATAAGCTATACTGACTGACAAAATTGCATTTGTAATAAATTCATACCAATCAACGGAATTGCTCGAATTTGAATGTAAAAGGTTTATATATGGAGTTAACAAATTTGATAATATATTCAAATCCATTCCTCTATAATCAAAAGGAATTCCGATAAACCCAACACACAAAGTAACGAATCCTAATATAAGAAGGGGAAAAAGCATAGTATTTTCCGATTCATAAGGATATGGATTATTTTCTTTATTTTTAAAATGAGTAAATGTAATAAGCGGTTGCGTTCCTTTTTTTACATTCCTATCAATTGAATATGCTTTCTTCGAAAAAAAAGTAACTATTTGGTTTTTTTTCGCTGTTGATAAAAAGAACTTCTTGTTGATTACGTTCTGTCTTTCTTTACCCCAGATGGATATTGAATAAAACGAGCTGTTTTTTTTAGCGCTGAAATTTTGAGAATAGACGTTTAAATGCCCCGCAAAAGTAAGTAAATACATCCGAAACATATAAAATGCAGTTAATCCGGCTGTGAAATAAGCTATTATCGAGAAAATAGGTGAATATACCCAACTATCACTAAGAATTTCATCTTTTGACCAAAAGCAAGCAAGAGGTGGAATACCACAAAGAGAAAGTGTACCTATCAAAAAAGCTGTTTTCGTAATCGGCATATATTTTGTTAACCCGCCCATAAGAGCCATATTTTGACTTTTATTTGGAGAATATCCAACAATACTTTCCATACAATGAATAATGGATCCGAAGCCTAAAGTAATAATGCTTTTGAACAAGCCTGGGTGATCAAATGAAATAAAGTAGCTCGATATGATCACAAACCTAAAGCTAGCATAATATAACCTGACTCCGACATTGTCGAATATGCTAAACTTCTCTTAATGTCTCTTTGGGAAAGGTCCAAAGTGGCTCCTAAAAGTAAGGTTATAATACCTATCAAAGAAATAAGGTTCATTATGTAAGGTATAACTGTGTAAAGAGGGTAAATTTCCCATCAGCAAATTTGATACCTTATATATAGATAAATACATTTGGAACGATAAGCTTTTAGGCCTTTGAGGGTATTACCCGTCGGTTACCCGCGGACAACTGGTACCCGAATAATTACCTTTTTCTTGGTTCATTTAGTCAAAATATAAAACATTTACCTCATTATAACTTTAGATGTTATATCATTTCCATTTTTTCTTCTAAATTTGATATTCAATTAGGAAAGGAGTAACAATATTTTTTTACTAAAATATTCAAATTTAAACCAAGTTAAAAAAACATAAACCATTTTTAAAAAGAAAATAATTTGTCTTTCTTTATCGGTTTTGGATCTACCAATTTAAGAACCGGACTCAGACCCAACTTTTATAAACGGGTCTCCCAAGATACTCTCTGCTTCTGCATGAAAAAGATCCCTGAACCATTTTTGATGCGAGAAAACTGGACATCCTATCTCCTGAACCATATCCTTCATATTCGTTTGATGAGGCTTTATAGACGCATGTTTGTGATCCGTGTCGTAAATGCAACAAGTTAAATAAGATACTTTCCACTTATACTAACAAGTAGTATATCAGTAGAAAGGATCGTTCCCACAAAAAGCTGAGTAATTGAGATGTTATATATATTAGAAAAAACAAATAAAAATAAATACTAAGAAGAAATTAGTCAATGAATAAACTAAACATGAATAAAAACATGATTAAGAATTCCTTCGCCGTAACAAAACATTAAATTACTTTATATACTTACTTATCTTTCGTAAGTATCACTCATCGTCAATGTAGAATATCAACTAACTCAGTGATATCCCCAAAAATCCTTTTAGCAGTGAATACATAAGCCCTCCAATACCAAATTTTATTCTTCTGAATCACCAAGTAATAGCTCATTTAAGGTGTAACCCAATCGAACGCTTTAGGCTTTGTGAATTTAGTTTCATCCCAGTAATTACACTTTTAGCTCAAGTTCTACTTGATGATATTGTCTTTAATTGCAATTGCTCCACAAAATTCCTCTGCAAGGTCTTACGATTTCTGCCTGTGTCGATCGTTCTTGACTATTATACTCGTCACCCAACTTTTACTACCGATAGAGTAATCAATATATTAATATAGTTGTAAACCTAAATAATTAAGAAATTTCTCATAAATACTAGATAGCAATGTGATGATGAAAACTCCAAATAAACTTGTATAATTAATAAATTTTTCACGCTTAAATCATTCATTTCATCTTTACTCAAAAAAATGTTAGCTACCTATATTACGAAGAAGAAAGAAAGAAAAATGGTTTCCCCATAAAGGGGAAAACTCTAAATTTATGGAGTGAGAGTATTCTTGTTTGAGCCTTAGATGTCATCATATATGGTTTCAAATACTTGGCCCCAAGTATCCAATCTTTCTAGGGTTTAGAAACCCATTGGGAATTTCCTTGATTTAGAAGTAAAAAACGCATCTAAGAAGTCTATCTTCGTTTAGGTTGTTAGCCACATATCCGCTAATTATACAGTCATAAATACATGAGTTTCTGATGCCAAAAGTGTCCATAATCGGCCGACTCGGGATCCCTCCTCTATGCTAATTATAGAAAATATGAAATTGAGTTTTTATGATGCCGAAACGTCTGTAATCAGTGAGCATATTCCTGCCGATTATTTTTATGTGCAACTCGCTTCTTTTCGACTGTTTTGTTCATAACTTCTTCGTCCAACCTCGGAATGACCTCATTCTTTTTGCATTGGCTTTGCCTGTTTGTTCTTTTCAAGATAAAATTAAGGAGTTCTGGATTTAAATGAGTTCCACTTGGTCTCTAATCCTTCTTCACTTGTAATACTTCATTTTTTCTAGCACTTTGTAGCACATTTTTGGGTGATTCACTTAATACGACACATAAGATAGAAAACAAACGTAATAACAAGTAATATGCAACACTTATAGCAAAAATATGTATGCATTTGACACTAAGGAAATGTAAATTATGCACGCAGTTTGCGTTTTATACTCTTTCGTGTTTGTGTTTATGAGTCCGATTTAGAGTACGTAGTACATTGAAACCCTTAAATTATTTATATCATTGAAATCATATTCCTAATAAATAAACTACTAAAATGCTAGGACACGTATGTAAAAAACTCGTATTCAAAATTCAAAATATTACTGAAAAATGATTTGTTTACATGGTGTTTGTACCCTCATCAAATGGTGCAGGTACGAGCTATATGGGCTATTTCGTAACCACTATAACTCTGAATCATTGTGGAAGCCTGATGGTATTATAGAAACCAACTTTGGCTTATTAAGGAATCCCAACCAGACTTATAACGGAAGCTCGGTGGTTTTTTAAAGAAACCAACTCAGGCTTATTGAAGAAGCCAAACCGGGCTTATTTTGGAATCCGATAATCTATTAAAGGAACCAACTCTGGATTATTGAGGAAGAGCAACCGGCTTATTATGAAAGCCTGGTAAAATAATTTTGGCTTATTATAGAAGTCCAACCGGACTTATTATATGGAAGCCCGGTGGTTTATTAAAGAAACCAACCCTTGCTTATCAAGGAAGCCCAACCAGACTTATTATGAAAACTGGTGGGTTACTAGAGAAACCAACTCTGGCTTATTTAGGAAGCCCAACCAGACTTGTTATGGAAGCCCAGTGGTTTATTAATTAAAGAAACTAACTCTCGCTTATTTAGAGAGCCAGCCGGACTTATTATGGAAGCCTGGTGGTTTATTAAAGAAACCAACTCTAGCTTATTGAGAAATCCCAACTAGATTTATTGTGGAAGCCCATTGATTTATTGTGGAATCCAGTTTAAGATAAATACAAATCTTAAAGAGATTAATATGAATCTCTTAAGATAACTATAGATCTTGATAAGATAGACATAAATCTTTCAAGATATATACAGTTCTTGTGAAGATAAACCTAGATCTGTCAAGATAAATACAAATCTTGACAAGATAGACATGGATCTTTCAAGATATAAAAATATTATGAAGATAAGCATAGATCTTCTTATATAGATGCAAATCTTGATAAGATAGACATGGATCTTTCAAGATATAAACAAATGTTGTGAAGATGAACATGTATCTTCCAAGGTATATACAAATATTCGGGAGATAAATACAAATCCTAGTGGTTATTTGAGATAACTATAATCTTATGGGATAGATATAAATCTCGGCAGTTATTTGCCATAACTACAAATCATAACAACTAGATTTGTTTTTTGCCTATAATTAGAGACTGAAAACCAACTCAAAAAGGACACAATAACAATTTATTTTCCCCTCTAAAAACTCTATTTAGAAGAATTGAAGCATAGACGAAGATTCAATCATCTTATACATATCTCGGAGATTGTTGAGTTAATTAATTTTGCACCAACACATGGTTATTCACTTATTCTCGTACCATTTCACAATGTCGACAATATTTTTTTACAAAATCCAAATGATAATGATTTTAAATAAAGAAAGTTGATTCTTATCTAAAAGATAACGTATGATCAAATGTTGCGCGACAAGCACATCGACTATTTTTATTGAAATATGTGTCATCTACATTTATACAAAAAGAAAAAGGTACACTATGAGAATTAAACCTAGTCGTCATTTTAACCTGTTTTGAAATTAAAACTGATAGATGACGATGTTCTCGGGTTATACTCGTTTTTAATTGAAATATAAAACACTGTTCATTTTGGTTTAAATTATGACGAGGGAGGTACCATGGACAATCTTATTTGGGCACTAAATTACAAGATTTGCACCAATGTTTCTTTAGAGTGTTGGTGATATATTTTTCTTATAAAACTCGACAATTTTACAAAAAAAAAAAAAAAATCCGAGACGTATAACACCGCCGTCTACTATTTTGAAAATCAACCATTAAAATTTAATGGTTGAAATTAAAATAGGTAGATGGCGAGGTTTGATATCTCGAGTTATGTTCATCTTTGATAGGAGTTTGATAAGAGGAACATGTTATCAAAATATTAACTTCAAATTTATTTTGTAGAAACTACCATATAGTCCTAGAAAATAATATAATAGTGTGAGTTTTGTCCTGTTGACCTTGTCAACTGTCTGTTTGGTCCTTTTTTAAAATATATATTAATGTTTGGTCCTAAAAATTATTATTTGGTCCTAGGTAGACAATACACATGCGGGATGACGTCATCAATGATGTAATTGTCTTTTGATAGCGGCAGAAATACCTTTTTGAGACCATATATATACTCAATTATTAAGAGAGAAGTGAATCATTTTCAGATTTGTTTTCTCTCTCTTCATGTTTTTAGATATACTTTCTAGCTCTGTTTTTTCTTCTTTTTGTTGATGAAGACGACATGATGATGATGATGACGATGATGATGATGATGAAGACGACGACGATGATGATGATGACGATGACGAAAATAATTCATCTTCTTCCGTTTGTCTAGGTTTTTTGGTTTACAGAGATGATGAAGATGACGAAGATTTCCGAATTTCTTTTCTGTTGTTGTTGCTGTTGAAGATTGTGTTGAAGATTGATCTGCTGTTGTTGAAGGTTTTTTATGGTGATGATGAAGACGATGATGAAAATATTTCTTCTCTTCCGTTTTTTCTAGGGTTTTTGATTTACATAGATGATGAAGACGATGAAGATGACGAAGATTTTCGAGTTTTTTCTCTGTTGCTACTGCTGTTGATGATTGTGTTGAAGATTGATCTGTTGCTGTTGAAGGTTTGTTCTTGTTGTGTGTTTACTTTAAAGAATGAACTCTGGTTTTTTTTTGTCATAATAATGAAGTTTTTGTTCTGTGTTCATTTGAAAGAATGAACTTTTTTTTCATATTTGATTTGGTTTCGTTTTATTAGGTTTTCATTCGAAAGAATGAACTCTGTTTTTTGTTCATAACAATGGAATTTCTGATGTGTGTTCATTTGAAAGAATGAACTTTATTTTCATATTTGATTTAGTTTGGCTTTATTAGCTATTCATTTGAAAGAATGAACTCTGTTTTCATATAGGTTTTATCAGGTTTTCATTTGAAAGAATGAACTCTTGTTTTTGTTCATAATAGTGGAAGTTTTGTTTTGTGTTCATTTGAAAGAATGAACTCTTGTTTTTGTTCATAATAGTGGAAGTTTTGTTGTGTGTTCATTCGAAATAGTGATTTTTTTTTCACAATAATGAAGCTTTTGCTCTGTGTTCATTTGAAAGAATGAACTTTGTTTTCACATTTGATTTAGTGTGGTTTTACTAGGTGTTCATTCGAAACAATGAACTCTGATTTTTGTTCATAATAATGAAGTTTGATTAGGTGTTCATTAGAAAGAATGAATTGTGTTCTAGGTTTGATTAGTTTTGTTTCTGTTATCTGTTCATTTGAAAGAATGAACTCTGATTTTTGTTCATAATAATGACGTTTGATTAGTTGTTCATTTGAAAGAATGAACTCTGTTTTTTGTTCATAATAACGAATTTTTTGTTGTGCATTCCTTTTTAAGAATGAACTGTGGCGCAGATTTGTTGATGTCATAGTTCATTTCATTTCTTTTATTTTTTAAGTAGAAAGTTTTTGTTATGCAGTATTGAATATAATGAAGTGTAGAGTTTTCATGAAACAGAATGAACTCAAATCTAAGAAAAACATGATAGTTCATCAAACAGAATGAATTGCTACAAGAAAATAAGTAGGAAATCGACACAGAAGGGTATTTTTGCCCATTCTATATTTTCAAATTATAGACCAAACAGGAAGGGTATTTTTACCCATTCTATATTTTCAAATTATAGACCAAAGAGAAAATGTTATTTCCAACTGAACCAAACAATCCCCATTTATTTTTCGTTTGAACTTTCCTCAATTACAATTCCAACATAAAACTCCTAAGACTTTTAGTTGTTGGCTCCTCAATAATTCAAGTTCAACCAGGTCAGATTCCTATAATCGGCAAGCAAATCAATCCTAGTTCTCTTCCAAAACTAAAGGGCTAAAGGTCGTCTCTTTTGTGTATCCCTATCTTATCTTCTTCATTTTCTCCACGTAATCGATAGTTACTCAAATACCCTTGCGTAAGGTTCCGGCACCAAGGATAATCGAGGTCCACGTGCGTCAAATCTAAATTCAACTTCTGAGTTTCATCTATGTACGATGGCAAAATCATTGCAACATCAAACTTTTTATCGCAGAATATCATAATTCAACTCTTAAAAATCTAACCATTTCCGAAGTTCTTCTCATTTATGTTTTCACGTGCCAGCTCACAAGACATGCGACATCTGGTTATTGTTTTTCTTACTGCGGATGTAACAAACTAGTCTTGAATAGTTACCCACTTTACCCAACTTTATCATCATCATCATCATCATCATCATCATATTTTCAGACCACTAGTCTTGAATCTCTTGACTAGTGTTCTTTCTTTCTAAGCAACTTAACATACGATTTTTCTTTTAAATCAGGGTTTTCAACAAATTTCAAGTTGTTAGCTATTTTGATTTATAACTCCTTGTAGTCTAATGATATTGTGTTATTACTAGTGAATTTATTTTATTTTTAAATCAATTGTTATGTTTCAATTGCTTGCTGTTTCTACTTCTTTCCAATTCTCCCATGATTTGGAAATTCACAAGTATCATGGATATACTAACAACAACTTATATAAGGTATGCCACTAGCTACTTCGTTTCATTTCATTTTGAATTTTGCTTTCTCTGATTGATTTTAACCCTATCTTTCTCTCATATCTCGTCGAATCCCAGAGTGTGGTGGGAAGAGGTGGATTGAATTTATCAAAGGTTTCCTCACTTTCATCAGCCGATACGGTAATACCAATTTCTTTTTAATTGTAAGTAATGCTATGTTTATGCATGTCAAGGCAATTTAGTTTTGGGTAATAAAGAATACCTAACAAATCCTCCATACTAACAAATTTTTTTTAATTAGAATATACGTATCCCTATATTAAATATGCCGCCATCAATTGTATATACTTAGTTCAAGACTATGACACGAATTTTTGTTTGAACCAGCACTTGGATGATTTTGGTCTTCATCCTTTAGATACTAAACACAAACCCTTACGTTTTGCACCTTCAAAGTACAATATTTTCGTGTGCCGATCTTCCCTAGTGCCTGGGTTAGAGAATGCGCCGATTCTAAAAACTGCTGTTACAGCTCTAACAAGGTATATCTTTCTTTGATGCTTGTTTTTTAGTATGTGTGTGTATTGATATCATGTTTGTTTTCCTACCTCTTTTTTCTTAAACTTAATTATTCAACCACAGACTGTATGGTTCTTCAACTGGAAATCGGTGGTTGATTCAATTGGCTCCTGCAGTTGGTATCATTGCCTTTGCTTTTTATTTTCTGGAGCCACTCTTGAGATATAGCAGGAACTTTGTCCTCCATGTATAAATCTCTACTATCTATACAGTCATGAGTTTTTACTATTACATGTTACCATCTTAACACCTTTTTAGGCTCACATTGTTCTTTTGATACTTTGTGCAGAAGAGTGATAATACTTGGAAAAAGAGTAGCACACATTACGTTATGACCTCTTATCTTCAACCTTTGCTGCTCTGGGTTGGAGCTTCACTTGTATGCAGGTGTTCTAACATTGTCTTTTCAAATGGAAAGAATGAATTTTTCGGTGCTTTTTTGGCACACAAAAGTTAATCAAGTTATTCACATGTTATCGTGTCACTTCTTGTAGGACACTGGATCCATTAGTTCTGCCAACAGTTGCTAGCCAAGCTGTAAAACGCCGTCTTTTGATTTTTGTGAGATCTTTATCGACAGTATTGGCTGTTGCATATTGTCTATCAAGGTGGTTGGATTTATGACTCGTAGAAAATAATAATCAATACGTTTGTATTTTTTGGCTTTCTTTTTGACGGGTTGATGTATGTTGTTAAACAGACTTACTTTTCTCAATGCAGCTTCATCCAACAAACACAGAAATTATTTGGGGAGACAAATGACTCGAATGAGTCAAGAAATGTATGTCCTTATTGTGGTATCACCAATTTAAGATGATTTAGACATTCGTCAATTTCTCATAACTTATTTCTTAATTTTTTCAGATGGGTTTCCAGTTTGCTGGGAAAGCTATATATAGTGCAGTATGGGTTGCCTCTGTTTCCTTATTCATTGAATTGCTCGGCTTCTCTACCCAGAAATGGCTTACTGCTGGAGGTCTTGGTACTGTATTGTTGACACTCGCTGGCCGAGAGGTAAATTAAGTTACTAGTTTTGAGTACAAGGATCTTCAGCTGACTCCAAATGATAGATACTTCCCAATGTGCTCAGATATTCACAAACTTCCTCTCGAGTGTGATGATCCATGCAACACGACCATTCGTTCTGAACGAATGGATCCAAACCAAGATTCAAGGATATGAAGTTTCTGGAACTGTTGAGGTTTGTTTTGTTTTTCTGTTTTCTCCGATGACACATCTTAGAAGTCAACACTTGCATATTTGAAGGTGATATTAAGCATTATTAATTTGCAGTTCTAATGGTTCAGCATGTAGGTTGGTGGTCACCGACAATTATAAGGGGGGACGACCGTGAAGCAGTTCATATTCCAAACCACAAGTTTACAGTGAGCGTTGTAAGAAATCTCAGTCAGAAGACTCACTGGCGTATCAAAACCCACCTTGCCATTAGTCACCTGGATGTCAAAAAGATAAATGTGAGAAAGCATAGTTTCGATTCATCTTTCTATGTAAGAACCAGAGATGCCCTTCCACTCCGAGAAAAACTTGTTTAATATAATTGTTTTTGCACGTAGATTATTGTAGCAGATATGCGTAAGGTCTTAGCCAAAAATCCTCAAGTAGAGCATAAGAAATTACATAGAAGAGTGTTCCTCGACAATGTTAATGCAGAAAATCAGGCTCTATTGGTAAGCTTCTATTCCGTAGTTTCTTAATGATTGAGATTTTCCATTGCCTTTTTCTTTAGTTCATACAGGTAACATTGTTGTCTCCCAAGAAAATTTTAGTAACCGTGGTTATCAATCTCTTCTTGATTTGGCTCACTAATAATAGGACATATCATCTTTCTTTAAAACGGGTGTTTATCAAATTTTACTTCTAAACCAACTCATTTGCTTGGCTTGAGTTACAGATTCTGGTTTCCTGCTTCGTGAAGACGTCACATTTTGAAGAGTACCTGTGTGTGAAGGTAAGTTATAAAGGTTTACATTTTACTCTCTAATTTCAAGTAATCTACAGAAAACTGTGTATATGGGGTTTCATTTTGTAGATATCAATAAGGTAGTGAATTAAATCTCTCTCTAAAATTAGTCAATTTTGGGTGATTATTAGGAAGCTATATTACTGGATCTTCTCAGAGTTGTTAGCCATCACCGAGCGTGTCTTGCAACTCCCATTCGTACAGTTCACAAAATGTATAAGGATGCTGACATGGACACCATTCCTTATTCGGAGACGATCTTTACTCGTACCAGACCTTCTACTGTCGATCGTCCATACCTACTAATTGAACCTTCAGTTAAAGTCAATGGTGATGAAAAACCGAAAGCTCAAGCTCGCCCATTACGTACAGCAGGGGAAGAAGAAGAGATTATTGCTGCAGAAACTCCGGTGTCTATGACTACGAATGCAGATATTAAGGTCCCAATTGTGGCAGACAACAAGGTAGATGACAAAATGACATCAATGCCATCTGACTCTAAAGTAAGTAGCAATCTCACGGATAAATCCTCCAGCTCCACAGCTGACTCAAAACCATCAATGCATGACCTGAAGACAAGTTCTAAGGGTGTTGTTCCATCATCATCATCAGAAAGTAAAATCTTATCACCATCTAAGGTAAAAGAAAACTCCAACAAGCATCCTAGTGTGGCTGGAACTGTGAAAACGGGGAGAACATCGCCAGAATCACAAGTAGATGGTCAAGTCTCAATGGATCTGGATTCTAAAGAATCGGGTGATTCTACAACCTTGGTTAGCTCAGTTGACAAGCAAGAAAGTGAGAAAGTGCCGGTCGCCCCGCCATCTAGACCTAGTCTAGAAGAAAATATGGTACTTGGGGTTGCACTAGATGACTCAAGGCAGATGCTACCAATTGAGGAAGAAATGGAAAGTTCATCTCAGAAAGCTGCAAATGCTAAGGAATTGGCAGCTTCTGTCACTGGTAATGATTCTTCATCGGCTGGGAAGGACAAAAATGTTGGTAATCCCCCAACCATATCTGGCAGTGATCACAGAGATCAAGAAAGATAGACAACCGTCTCAGGTGGCTTTAAGTAGTTTTATATATATGTTGACAGAAATGAATTTAAGAAATTGCATGGAGCTGTGTTTTTTTGGTAAGCTTGTAGAATGCAGTTTGTATACTTTCTTTTCAAAAAGTAAGAATGTAAATATAATTAAATGGCAGTAGAATCAAATTTAATACACCAAGAGAAGGTATTAGTGATTGCTGAAGATTATAAGACTTCGTTTTTAGTTAATCAGAGATGGCCTGGTTGTTGAGATTATTAGCCCACATTGTCTGGGCATCTAAGATTCTGTGGTTTATAATCCTTAGGGCCTCTTCACTCATTGCCAATTGGTTTTGAGTTGGATGCTCATATTCTAACATGGTATCAGAGCAGGCTATTTGTGTCGAGTCATTTGACCGCACCTTTACTCCGCGTCATGGTTTTGAGTTGGATGCCCATATTCTAACTCTGGTCATGCTGTTCTTATTGCTCCTGCTCCTGAGAATCAATCTGCTCATAAATTTGAGTCTCAGGGATTCTTCAATTTTACACCACGCAGACCTCGGCATCTTTTGCATATTTTGGAGCTTGGGTATAATGTCATGTACAATGACGTTGATATGGTCTGGTTGGCAGACCCCTTATCTTAAAGTATACATCAGTGATGTATACTTCACTGATGACATGACTGAAATCAAACCGCTAGATCACTCTAATGCTCTGCCACCCCCTGGCAACAAGGGGCGTACATACATTTGCAGCTGCATGATTTTCCTCAGGCCAACCTCTGGAGCCAAATTAGTTATGAAGAAATTGATCGAAGAACTTCAAGATGAACGATGTTACTTCAAGATGAACGATGTTTTGGGGACTATCCCAAAACAGTGGAGGACTACTTAGTTATTCAAATGTCCACCCTAAATTTTAAGGGGTGTCCTAAAAGATTAGGGAAGACTAATCTGTCCTTATCCTAATTAAGGTTATAACTAATCCTAATAACCCACTAATTTAACCACTACCCACTAATCTAACCCCCTAAATTAAAACCAAAAATCAGTTTCAAAACCTTTTCTTTTCTTTTATTCTTCTTCTTCTTCTCCTTCCTCTCCAACGTCAACCAAGAAGTCCGATTTGAGTAAAATGAAAATCCGCAGGTAATTTCCTTCATACCCATTCCTTTTAATCGTTTTTTGTTGAAGAAATCGATTAGAAATCATCAAAAACCATAGAAAATGGTAGTTACAGTATAGATTTCGGCTAGGAGAAATTTTGAAAACCCTAGATTTTGGTAACCGAACTTTCAATATGAAGAACAGTTCGGCCAAGTAGGAATTTTTAGGTAACCGAACTATGTAGTTCGGTAAGCTCGCAAAAAAAAAATCGTAACCGAACTCTTTCTTTATATGCGAAATTTGAGTTCGGTTTAGTCGATAAATTTATATAGGTAACCGAACTTTGATAAAACATAGTTCGGTTACTTCGCAATTTCTATGGGGTAACCGAACTTTGATCTGTCAACACCAAACTTGTAGTTCGGTGACTTCGCAACTTATACCAGATATTGCGATCTTGCCGAACTTGTTCTTTGGAATTTTCTATGGTATAGTTCGGCAACATAATTACTACACTCTACTAAACCGAACTACAAAGTTCGGTTAGCTATTCAATGATCGTGATTTGCGATCTTGCCGAACAAAAAGTTCGGTAACAAAGGGACTAAACTCGACTAAACCGAACCATTAACTGTATACTCTATAAAATTAGTTCGGCAACGTTTTCTGGAAAAAGATAACCGAACTCTCAAAAACCTCCATTAAAACAGAGTTCGGTTACCTGCGTATGCTGAAATGAGTAACCGAACTGCACATACAGGAGAGTTCGGCTACCTGTTTTGCATAATTGCTAACCGAACTACTTTGACCTAGCCGAAATTTCTTCCTGAAATTTTCGATTTGGCCAATTTTTTGCACAATTCAAGCTACATTAACTAAATTTGAGCCATACATGAGTACCCATAACTTCATCTTCTGGTTGTGGCTGATAAAATTCATCATTTGGGTTCTTCCCTCTTTTTCTTCTTCTTCTTCTTCTCTCTCAAATAATTCTAATTCTAACAAAACTATCCTATTAATAACTCACTAATCACTAACTAATCAGTAATTAATCATTACACTAACACTAACTAATTTAATTACCAAGGGTAAATTTGGTATTTAAAAAAAATTAGATAAGGGGTGACCCAAAATTACTTCAAATATCCACCCCCAAATTGGAAGAGTAGTCCCCCACTGTTTTGAGGTAGTCCCCAAAACTTCGTTCTTCAAGATCACCTGTGGTACAAAAAAAAGCCAAGGCAAATGACCAATCTGGGTTCAATTGGGCCTTGAATAAAACTGCTGGACAGGTGGATCTGTATTTGCTCCCCCAGGCAGCATTTCCATCAGGAGGATTATATTTCAAGAAGGAAAATACAGCGTTTCCATGATTTTGGACTCTGGCTCGTAGATGAGCATTCCAATGAGTCCCCACTTGGTAAACTGTAATGAAAGAATGCGAGAACCAGTTTCGCCTCTGTCAGGAGACCTGGCAATTTTTGTCACTGAGCTGATACAACAGTGTTTGAAAGATTAATGAAGAATGTTGTTGCTTGCTGCTTTGGGAAAACCGCAAGGGAACCTATCATTGAGAATTTATCAGATAAAGTTCCCAGATGCAGCTTAACGAATCATTCTAAATGTTTGGAAAGTAATACTTCGTTATCATGTGATGTAATTTCATATGTAATTCAATTGTCTTCTCTTCACTGCTATTCTAATTAAGATAGTTGTGCCCGTGAAAATAAATAAATAGAAAAACTTCAAAATATTAAACTAAATAAACATCCAAAAGTTTATTGATATCCAGAAGATGTAGGAAGACTTTTTATTTTACTTTTTGATCCGTCATCATTTTAGTTTAGTTATTTGAGAAGAGAGTAGTGCTATCCGGCGCAGCTTTGCGGGGAAGCTTAATAAGCAAGCGGGTATGAATCACTAGATCCGCTTGGATGGTTTTTTTTAGAGAAACCAAATGCTGCTGGAAACAACAATTTCTTTTATTATTACCAGCTTGTCTTCGGGATTTTTAGTTAGCCTAATTCCATCTTTGAGCTCTGTAAGAGAGAATGGAAAGCAATTTAAAGTTAATTTACCGCGAGTCCGTGACTGAGAATCTGGAGCTGCCTCGGACTCATCATTTTTGATCGGGAATTTGGAACAGACGGGGGTGAAGAACTGAAGCGTGCAAGAACTGGAACATGTTTACATTTCTGACAAAATGGGAGCTAATTAAGTACACATTACAATGGCCAACGTTGTTTTATAGTAGAGAACCCCCAGCAAGAAATATTCACAACATGGTCAGGTAAAACACAAGGTATGAAAACTTCACTGCCCGGTGCAGGCAAAACACGTAAAAAAAAATAAAAAATAAAAATGAATACTACAGAACTACCCAACCATGTATATTCAGATATTGGCATCTTCGTGTGAGCAATAAACACATTCTGGACATGAATCTGGGGAACCATTTTTAGCCTTCACTAGAAAGCATAAGCCTTGGCCGCTTAGCAATATGATTATGTTCATCTAGTTCTGATTTTAAATCATCTTCTATTAGTTGCACATCGTGATGGTCTTCACTTAATCCAGATCTTGCACCACCGCCATTTAATTGCAAGTCATCTCCTGGAGGATTTCTTTCTTCACTTAAGAAATTCTTCTCTTCACGGGATATGGCAGCTGGAGAGCTGCCTTTGCAAGAGAGAAATTCTGCGTTCTCAAATACGTTAGTGTTTCTTTCCATTCCTTGGGATCCTTCAACCATAAAATTATTTGCCTTATCAGCGAGGCAAGAACCATAAATATTTTCTTGGAAGGCATTTGCTTCCTCTGTTTGTTCTTGCTGATTTTGTGGTGCGATTTCTCTGGTTAAGGAGAGCATATCAAACCTTACTTCAGATGAATCCTGGTACCCAAAGCTGGATGCAGGAGGAGTTGAGTTATCATTATGTTCTTCGAGGTGCATGGAGAAGCTGCCTAGATTACATAATGGCTCTGCTTCTCCAACAGTTTTTGACACGTATGAGGTTGAACAAGTTTCAAATGTCAGTTCACCTGGTTCCCAACCACCTGCTGCACCTGATAGTGAAGTAATTCCCTCTTGGGATTCTTCTCCTTCCTATTTATTTGCAAACAAGAAATTCATTAAATGAAATGCTACTCAATCTCGATGATGCCGAAATTTGAGATGATCATAAAGGAACAGAAAGCTCGGGGGTATAGGAAAAGGATAAAATTTTACCTCTATTGGTGACATACCATACTTTGACGTGTGAGGAACTGAATGCTGATCAAAGGCCCGATACTGCTCATGTGGAAATGTTTCAGCTGTACTTCCTGGCTCAAAAAACTCCCTGTAAACAGATCCTTGATCATTACCAAATTGAGCATCATTTATAGGTGTTCTTTCCAAAAGATTCATTTCAATGCCTGGTTCCACGGTAGGCAAACTGCTCTTCCCAGAAAGAAATGCTAGTCCATCAATAGAAGCAGCTTCAGGGGTTACAGGAGAATGATTATCAACAAGTTCCTGGATTAATTTCTTCATACGAGCACGCTTAAGAGAAGCTTCAGAAGGTGGAAACCAGTCCATGTTAAGCTGAAAGGACGAGTTCACACATCTAGTTTTTAAAAAGCATTATATAAAATAAATACTAAAACTAAGCATAAAATAAATAAAATCCAAAACAACTATTTCAGTGAGAACAACTAGTTTAGTGGCTTTGCAGTCGAGTGAAATTTCTACGTTATGCTCTATAAAATGGCTAGCCAGAAAAGCAAGATATGATTCAGAATCAAGGATGTACTGACACGAGAGAAGGTGTTTGGATGGTGTATAAGTAGGTCTATATAACTTGAATTCTAAGAATAACAGATCTTCGTAAATAGTTCACAACAAGAACATCACTTACGAAATTGGAAGACTTTAGTATATTTAAGGGGCTGAAGCTATTTGGAGCATCTTCCAGAAAACATTCCACATAGTGTAGCAAGAAGAGACCACAATCAAACGAGTTCTCCTGCTGCGGCAGCTGGAGTACAGTGGGTGTCAGGATGTTATGAGATTTTTGCTATTTATCCTCTCACTAGAAAATTTAAAAGCAAAGATTTGATCAAATTACATTAAAATAGATGTGGGCTTGAGGCAATCAAAAATACCTCGAGATTAATAAACCGTAAATTTAGGAATTTGGATAATAGATCTTCAGATGATTCTGCCTGCCTCTCTTTCCACTCCTCCCATAAGTAACTGCACGCTCAATTTAATAAAATTAAACGATAATTAAGCATTCCTTTAAAGGTAAGATCACGTGACACACAGTACCTCAGAATATAATATCCGTCGTCATTTAAAACTAAAACAAAAATATCTGGCAAGAGGACGTTCCATAACTACCGAACAGTTTACATTCTTCATTTGAAAAGGGAGCAAGACATAAAAGCCCTACGGAAAAAGTATTTACACCTTATTGGTATTTCAACTTGCAATCCAGGTCATATCTGATGGTGAAAGTTTAAGGTTACAGACCTCTGAATTAGATTTTGGAGACCTTTATGACTTCCTTTGATAGAATCCATATGCAGTATGCAAGGCATTTTGTGGGAGTCGTCAATTTCTTCGCCTGGAAACATCAAGCAAAGATGAATAAACGAAGAAAATATGAACCCAGTGTATTACAAGATATATCTCAAACGCATAAGAATTACCTTTAGAGTTAGCCACTTCCCCAAGATGGCAAAGGACAATCAAACTCCAATGAAGACTGTCACAAAAGGTAAATGACCATCATTCAACGCACATGTAGGAATAAGAAGAAAAAAAACAGTTTTAAACAAGCAAAATTTTGATGGTTGAACACTTACTTATAATTTACAGGAATGAAAATGTAATCCTTTCCAAAAAGATTCACTTTTCTTGTCCACTTCCGAACACGTAAAAAAGCTGCCCTGCCTTTCGAAGCACTAGATGGATCTTTGTCCAAATCAGCTAGCTTGCGAAAGAAAAAACTATTGAAAAAGTGGAACCTATGCTGGTCCTCAGGTTGGATCTTATTCTTCAAATATCTGCCAGTCATTTAGAATTGCAATAGTGTCTTTAGAATCTTGTCAGTAGTTTATAAACATAAGAAACTCTATGCAGACTCAAAAAAAAAAAAAAATTGGTGTGTGCTGGCTAATATTTAAATAAATAGGCTAAAGGATAGCCTTTTGTGGTTCCACCATAGATCCTTTAAGCTTTAATTAAACAAGATAACAACACCATGAAAAGAGAATGTGTGTTCACTTCAACTTACTTAATATAGAAGTCAATGAGAGTATCATTGATGAATGTCTCTGGTTCTAATAGATCAACATCCCTCTTACTTATAGAAACAGCATCAGGGTCCCCCTTTGGATAGATGACCTCTTCAAAATGCTTTCTGGGAATTTAAAAACCAATTACACTGACTAAATATGTGTATGTTTTAACCACAATCTGACAGTTCAAAGAAAAATATAAATTGTATTGATTTACTCACTCGTGTAAATAGCGCTCCAAAGAGAATCTGCTGTTTTGACCCATATAGTTGCCGTCTAACCTTGCCATTCCATTGCTGAGAGCACAATTATGTAATAATATCCTCTTTCAGTGCAAATACTTGCTAACATAAAACAGAAGAAGAAACAACTGAATACCTAAATGCTCATGTAGCAAACCCAGTTCCACATACCATCTACAAAACTCCAGTCTAACTCAAAATTGACTTTACAAACTAAAGCCAGCTTTCAATCGGTTGTCGAGGCGCTTATACCATTGGTCTTAATGTGTCACATCGGTCATTGGTGTCCTCTATATCTTATACTAACACATAATTGGGAAAGAAATATCCTATTTCCGCCTCAACGTTTTGAGGACATAGATATACTAACAAATTTGGACAATCTTCAAATGTTTATTATTAATATTAAAACAAAAGCACTTACCCTGCCACTTCATACCATACAGCCTTGTATCTTGCATTCAGTGACATGATTTTTTCCTGCTTCCGAGCCCACCGATCATCATAAATTGCGAAGTTCAATACAACGTCTACAGATAACATAAAACAATGGTAGCCAAAGTTACTCACAAAACGGATAGATCTTTGTGTGTAAGTATAATGGATGAAAACTAAGCTAGATCGCTGATAAGTAAAAGTTTGTTGATGTAGCAATCAGTCAAGTTATCTGAACACGCTGAAACTTTTTGCAGAGTGTACACTGACCTGGAGGCCCATGCGAATCTTCCACTACAGTAGTTTCTCTAACATGGAGCTTAACTAGAGCTGTATCAACCTGAATACAGTAAACAGATGTTAGCAAATGTTTTGCAGCCGCAGCTGCAGTCGCGTCCACATACAGCATAAAAAGCTAGGAAGAGTGGTGGAACCCACCATACCACACCACTTGGACTCAATATGAGTGACGTCATAAATTGACCATTCTGATCTAAAACATTCCTTGTCTCCAAGTGTATTTGTACCCTCGAGTGTAACACCACTACTGGAAAAAATCAACGAGGATTCTGTACAATATTTGTCCCCAAATGTAATATAATCAGGGGAAACAACTACCACTTCCGCTGATTCCTGCCATAACACCAAGAAGGAGCAGTTAAAGATGAGGAATTTCTTTATAAAAAAGAATCAGATCTTCATGTAGCCTACAACCTCTATAAACACTGGCGATCCATTTTAAAACAGCTAGATATATTCTCAGGATCTAGACTCAGTTTAAGGCTTTCTCTCAGAAAACCATCTCTGGGGATCTTTTAAATTATAAAATGCCAATTTAAAGGCAATACTTCAAAAAAAAATGGTAAAAATGCACTAACCAATTGCAGACCATCAGAAAAAGAATGAGACGCCGGATCCTCTAAATAGCCTGAATTTATATACATCACAAAAGGATAATGAGGTAAAATTTACACGGAAACCACTCTGCAATTCTACTATTAAATCCATATCGAAATCTGAATTCTGAGAAAATAACCTTCGTTTTCGCCAAGATCAGAAGAAGAAGGTGATGATGGAGAGCTTGAATCACCTTCATCTGAGAAGTCATTGGCTTGCGCATCAATGCCATCCATATTCCTTGGTTGAAAATCAGCTTCATTAGAAACTACAAAAAGAGAACATATATTATTCTATAGAGTTAGAGTATTACATACTACAATTTTTTCCCCATGAGCGACCTAAGTGATAAAGAAAAAGCAGTCACTTGGCAGGATGACATAATCCACAAACACATAGTACTACAATATGAGAGAAATAAATAAAGAGCAACGTTAGATTTTGATAACAACCACATATCCTACTAGCAAGCAAACAAATACCAATTTTTTCTTGCATTGCTCCAAAACTGCGAAGATATGTGGCTGCTTCTTACAAAGTTTTGATTGAAGTTGATATTCTCTGAATCAATTCCATTAACACTTTGGCAATGGAGTTAAAAGGAAAAAAAAAAAAAAAAAGGTAGAGGTCGAGGTCGAGGTAAGGGTTCCCGGGATATCATCCCCTGCCTATAGATGAACTATTTGGATTGAGAGAGACAACATAATTTTCAGAGTAACTATTGCTCCATCGATAGGACTGTCAAATGCATAATGCATAAATGAACTGTAAGTACTAAGACTTTTGATGGTTGTAATCTAGAGTAGAGGGTAATAATACATAATCTGGCCTTTGCTAAATTCTCCTTGAGGTGCTACTATCTTAGTGTCAGCTCTAATTTTAAATTTAATATGCTCTTTCGATAATAAAGAAAAACACATTTCCTAGAAGCTTAAATTGTTTGAGTGGAGCCGAAATGTAGGATGTTCCAAGTAGAAATGATCACACACCCATCACTAACCACATTTGGTTATGCCAAAATAGCTACAGCAATACCACTGATGCTAAGCTACCCTACATTGTCTGAAAACCATAACAGTTAGCAAGAAAAGAAACAAATAGTACTTCCTCAACCACTTAACTCTAGACTCTCCGCATGTACACTTAACCTAATTAAATTAACAAATCCAACATTTTCCCCAATTTATAAACTGTGAACAAACTTAACCTAATTACATGTATATGATTGAAATTCCCAACAAAAAAAAAAAAAAAAAAAAAAAAGTTTCTGTAAAAAGGACTTACCGGGTTGAAGGTACAACGAAGCAGGATTACTAGTGAATTTATCGACGTATTTTTCAGAGACCAATTCAACAGCTTCATCATCAGTATTAAATTCAAAAGCGTCGAAATTTTCATTATCTGAGTTTTCTTCCATTGCGCACAAAAATTGAGACACCAAAAAACCAGTCACTACTGAGTAATTGGAGCTAGCTAGGGTTTAAGTTGTAATGATAGTAAAAAAAAATAATCACAAGATCTGAAAAATCCTCGACGATTAGAAGTAGAAGGGAAAAAAAAAAAAGTCTTCACGGTTTAGGGTAATCGCGTTGAAGTTTAAAACGATGCCCTAGATTTTGGAGAAGGGGAAGAAATGGAGAATGTCGAGAATAACCTATATTGAGTGATGCAATAAATTCACAACAAGATGTGAATTAATGATCATGAATGAGGGTATTTTAGGCTTTGAACGTGCTTAGCAGGTTTCAATTTCAGATAGCCTTTCGTTTGGGAGTGTCTTGACTCAGGTAAATTGTGCTTGTTAACGGTCAACGAGTAGTAGTCCTCCGCAAGGCTTGGAAGCGGGACGTTTTTTCGGGAGGGGGAGGGATGGCCGGTAAAACTTAAAACGGCCAGCCAGACTGTAAGGCTCGCCTTTATACTTTTTAAGTAATGTATGTAAGAGCAACTCCAATCGTACATGCCAAATTTGACTGTTTGTCGGACCAGGTGGAGAGACAAATTTAATTTCATGCAGTAGGAGAAAGGTTTTTCCAAGAGAAATAAACCGGTCGGATCAGCACGGGAATTTGGGCGGATACTAGGTTCAACGTGGTTCAGTCGTCCCGTATTGATCCGATAACGGTCGGATTCCCAACGGTATTTCTCCCTTTATAAATGTTCAATCCATCCAAACTTTCGACTCACACCAAAATTCAATCTTCTCATGAATTTTTTCCATTATAAATCTTTCTCTTGAAATGTTTCATAAGGCAATTTCTTTTTACTGTGAAGCTAAACTTGAGGCTGCTGTAAATAAAATATGTGGTAATTTAAAAAAATAAATGAAAATGGTAAAAAGAAAAGAGTTGTGCAAGTTTTCGAAGTTAATCTAGGAAAATGTGTTGTTAAAAGGCAAAGAAAAACTCCAATTTGAAACTTAACAGCCGAAATTTCAAAAACAAAGGAGAAACAGTTAACGAGTGAGTTGAATGGGAGTTACGTCAAATGAAGAAAACCAGGAGGCCAAATATTGTAATAGGTTTTTATTGATGTAATTATTTAAGTTCTTATTATTGTGTAAGTTTATATCTTGTAAAAGAAGTGGCAGTAATATTAATTAATGAAAATATTTAGACCTTAAATTAGACTTTTATTTTATATTTAGCGATACTTGTTACATTAAGACTTACACATATAGTAACTTGATTTCATAACGACAACAACAACATCAAGCATTCAAAATGCTTAAACTCTCTTCCTCTTTTTTTCCAACTAGTGTTCTGCACGTGCATACGCACGTGCAAACTGGGTCCAGGTCTATCACTTTAGTCTGAGTTTACAAAGTTAATTTTCAAATAAACTAAATTACTAATATACCCTTATATTATTTATTTCCCATCACTTGTATGGGCATGGATTAAGGGAAAAATGGTCCAACAAAATTTGCAGCTTCATTGCTATAATGCCTAAGGGGTCTTCCCTTTATATAATAGAATAGATAAATTGGGTTTGAGCCATGGTTTTCTGAAAAACAGATAAACAAAAAGTATAGTTAATATGACTTTAATTAAACTATGATTCAGTTGCTTAATGAGGACAAGGGTATTAAGATACTCACCAGTTCGTAGCTGGACAATCCAGAATTATCACGGTGAACCATTCATAAAAGTTATGTATAACGTTTGCCATCCTTACCGATGAATGAAAATCTTAGTTCTATGCTCTTGATGTTTCTTAAATATTCATTTTGCAACGCTACAAACCTTTGCAACACTCTTTCCCAGAAATAGTCACCGATGTAACGACCCTATATTCCACATAACCCCGGCCGATGATTAAATACAAAGTATGTCGTTAATTTCCCGTAACAAGGTACATAACCCACAAAAAATTTGGAACACAATTCCATTACAATTGAATATGCAGAAAGAAATTTTATTTATTAACGAAAGTAATGATGTCAAGTAAAAATGGTTTTCTAAACTTCAACAATATAAACCACCTTTAAATAATGTCGAACTAACAAAAGAAAATAATACTGAAGTCTACCCAAAAGCAAGCATCCCCACTGCCTCACAACTACATAACAAATTAAATAAAAGAAGAAGTGTAGATGTCCACCCTCAGTTAGATATCTTCTCAATATCCACCAATACTGGATCAATCAAACTCCTTCACGATCCCTAACAACACCTGAAAAATATAATCAACGAGAGTTAAACTCCAAGCAAGTTCACTCGATCACCGAGTCACTGAGACATATAAAATGGTACACAAATATATCGCAAATCCCGATTTTCACAAGAAATATATAAAGTTTGACATTAATTTATAAGTAGAACAGCTACTGCCTAAAGAATCTGATGTCTCTCGTTCAACAATCATTAGTAGTATAATACAAAGAAAACTCATTTCAAGAAAAAACCTATACCCAATGCGGTACCGAAACCTATCCGCAATCACATTAACCGTGTCCGGGACATATCCGCAACATCTACACACATATTATACATGTATGTACGGCTTAGCACATATATAAATGCACTAACATATCCACATCCCTTTTCCGTAGTTAGGAATGAGGTTTAGCTCACCGCCTTAGTGGCCTACTCAAAACCACCTAGCCAAGGGTCTCACTACCCAGCTAATAACAACCACCACCTATGAACAGTACTGGATGAAAGTGAACAGATTAAAAAAGAATCCTTGTATCCTGACATACCCAGTCACCACTAGCCAAAAGTCAAGCGCAATGCTTTTTATTTCAGTAAAACCTACTAGGTATACTACCAGTCTCGCCAACAATCTCTACTAGCTTATTAGATTAAATTCATAACATTTGTTCATAACATTATCTATCTCTACTATTCCGGTGATTGTAGTCTTAGCCTTGTTACAGTCTTACATTCGACAAAACTCCACTAATTGTACTTAATTAGTGCTCCCCAAAACTTCGTTTTATTTAGGCTCTTGGTGTTAACATAGATATCAATAGGATTCAATACTCAAACCAATAATATTCACAAAGGACACCGCACTATCCCACTTCCACTTATAACACCATACCTAATGTATCAAAAAAAATAAAATCATTTCCCTAATACAAGTAGCATGCTATCTACATACCAGACTTAAGTGAATAATCTAATGAGTAATCATCGCTTCACATACATTAGAAAATCAACATTTCTCATACATTTTTTTAGCACACAGTAGTTCAGTACCCTAACACCTTAGAAAACCACATGTGTTGACATCAAATCGATATCTAGATCTAACTACCACCCTATCACACACTATCATGCTCATTATGTCGTACATCCATAATCTACGTACTCACCGAATAGCTAACTAAGATAAACCAAAGCAGTTAGATTAAACCATAATAAAATTATGGTACATGAATCCATGCATAAATAGAGTTTACAAGATACTTAGTTGTCAGTTTTACATTTAACTGGGACGCAGAGGCCGAATAAACTTGCTTCAATGTCCGCAAGTACCCAATTGATCCTTTCGGTTGAAGTTCCTTCAATTACCAAGCCCTAAAGGCAGAAAACAAAATAAAAAGATAGAAATCAACAAAAGTTCACCAAAAGAAAACATTAAAAGCTAAGAACACTTGCCACTACTAAGTTTTCCCTTTAACCAATTGGTATCTATCTTATTTAAGCAAGATCTTCTTGTCTCTGACATAATTAATATGGAACTACTGCCGCCGTTGTCCTTAGATTAATATATTTTTCCTTTGTTTCATGTAAATATATCTCCATTTTCCCCACGAATAGGTATTAAGAGGGAAAAGGTCAAAGCCCTAAAATTATATTTATTTAATAATAACCTATGACAAAGCTAAGTAAAATACCAAATTTCACTAAGAGACTATCTTGCACCATAAAACTATCCATAAATATATAGATCCAGAAAGTTGAGTATTACAGTCTACCCCATTAGAAAAGGATTCAGTCCTTGGAATCAAAATTACCTTGTTATTAAAGAGATGAGGATGAGAATGACGAACAATATCCTAGCGTTCCCACGAAGCTTCTCGCTCGTCTTTTGGATTCCATTGCACCTTGACAAATGGTATCGCTCGAGACCGAAGTTGTTTTACTTATCGATCTACAATACAAATCGCCTTGTCTGCATAGGTGGCATCCGGTGTCACAACCAACTCACTAAGGTCGGCTTTTAGGAGATCGCCCCTCATCTCTTAAGTGTTTACGTAGCATAGAAACATGAAACACGTTGTGCACTGCAGACATCTATGGTGGTAACTCCAGCTGGTATGCTACATTTCCAATCTTCTTAATTAGTTATAGGGAAAGGTCCAATAAATCTAGAAGAAAATTTACCCTTCTTCCCAAACCTCATCACTCCGTTCATATGGGACACCTTACGTAGAACATCATCTCAACTTCTAGCGACAATGGTCGTCGTTTCCTATCTGCATAACTTTTTTGTCTACTCTGGGCTTTACGAAGACAATCCTTAACCACTAGAATTTTCTCTGTAGTTGGCTGAACCAAATCGGGTCCAAAAAATCTCTTTTCACCCACTTTTACCCAACACACTGGTGAACGACAAGGTCTTCCATAAAGGGCTTTAAAAGGAGCCATGCCAATGCTTGACTGACCACTATTTAGTACATTCTGATGCCTTATGCCCCCTTTCAATCTCATACTCCGTAACAGAGTTATCCTGCTGAAATGAAAGAAACTCTCTCTCCTTAGCATTTCGAACACTCTGAGGGAAATACTTGTCATCGAATATACGAAGAAAGTCTGTCCAAGTCATTGTGGCATAATTTAAACCATGTGAAGCTGAAGTCCACCAGGTATGAGCATCTCCAGTGAGCTGAAAAGTAGCTAATCTTTGCTTAAAGACTTCCGTGTAAGAAGGTCATATGGCCCTAAAAATCTTGATCATCTCATATTTCCATTCATGGGCTATCATTGGGTCATAAGACTTTCCAGAAAACTCATTTGGGTTCAACTTTTTGAACTGAAACTGAACTTTTCTATACCTATCTTCCTCAGCTTCAGCAGGCGGTCCTTGGTTCTGATGATTGTTGACTTGTCCAACATTTTGATTCATAGCAGTAGCAACTGCTTGAGCAATTAATTGGGTCAACTGCGCCATATTCACATTCACAGTCTGATTTCCAATTTGTGGTTATTCCTCCCCATCAGTAGTGTTAGAGCACTGCTCGGTCGAACTCTCAAGCGTTGCTATCTCAAGCTTGTTTGTCAAGTTTAGGTGATTAAAACTATAAGTCTTGATTTCTAGTCTACTTATAGCTATGTCTCGGATTAGGATAAAATGTGTAGTTGAGCTTTAGACTTCACGGCGTTCATCGATTGAAGACGAAGATCTACTGAGGAGAGCTTGGAAGATTTTCATCAACAAAAGGTATGTGGAGACTAAAACTTATCACTTGAAAATTACGTATAAGCTAATAGTTTGTGTGAGACAGCTATTGTCATCTTCTAAGGATGTTTCAATGATTGAAATGGGAGTTTAGAACAATTAACCTTTGTCTGGATACAACACAGTATGCAAACTTTTGTGGTATGATTCAGGTCCGGAAACCTAGTTTGCATACCAGTATGCGAACATTTTTAACTGTTAAAGTCTGGGAACCAAGTTTGCATACCAGTATGCGAACGGTTCTACCTGAGTTAGGTCCGGGATGGCAGTATGCATACCGGTTTGCAAACTGCTGGACAAGACCAAAGTCTGGAACTATAGTTTGCGTACCCGTTTGCAAACTTAGTGGTTAAAGTTCTAAAATCGGTTAAGTATGTTTTCATACTCATGAACAAATACATTTATAAATTAAGGAATGCAATATTTGCAAACCATGGCTTAATGTTCATGAATTGATTCTCATGAATCAATCCGATTTTGCATCAATTGTTTCTTGAATACTTCTATGAGATATATACAATTTGTTAGAGCACTGCTCGGTCGAACTCGCAAGCGGTTCTATCTCAAGCTTGTTTGTCAAGTTTAGTTGTCAAAACTATAAGTCTTGATTTCTAGTCTACTTATAGCTATGTCTAGGATTAGGATAGAATGTGTAGTTGAGCTTTAGACTTCACAGCGTTCATCGATTGAAGACGAAGAACTACTAAGGGGAGCTTGTGGAACTTCATCAACAAAAGGTATGTGGATACTTGAACTCATCTATCACTCAGAAGTCTATTTCTATTCTATCTCTTATTGAGACAAAAGTCGTATAGCTATATAGACTTTACATTATACACATTTGATATTTCGAGCTGAGTTTAACTCACTTACATATTTCTCAAAATATTTGTTGGTAAGCTTTCGCTTTAACCAAGTTCATCTTTTATTCTTGACGAAAGTCAAAAGATGATCATGTGAAAATCGCTTGGTAACATCTTACATGATATGTGTGAGACAGTCATTTGATGTAGACTCGGAATATTTTGTATTGATCTATTGATCACTTGAAAATTGCTTTGAAGCTAATATTTTGTGTGAGACAGCTATTCCCGTCTTCTAAGAATGTTTCAATGATTAAGATGGAGTTTAGAACAATTAACCATTTATTGGATATACCACAGTATGCGTACTTGTATGCTAACTGTTGCAAGTTACTCCAAGTCCGGGAACCATAGTATGCATACCCGTATGCGTACTGGTTTAACAGTTGAAGTCCGGGAACTTAGTATGCATACCCGTATGCGTACGAGCGCAACAGTTCAGGTCCGGGAATTTAGTATGCATACCCGATTACATATTAATTCAACTGGTGTTGGTCGTGAACGATAGTATGCGTACCCGTTTGCATACTGGCGAACTGACCAGGTCCTGAAACTCTAGGTATGCGTACCCGTTTGCATACCTGAGTGGGTTAAGTTCTAAAATCGGCTTATTCATGAACAAATACATTTATATAATAAGGAATGCAATCTTTTCAAACCCTGGCTATAATGTTCATGAATTGATTCGAGTAAATCAAAATCGATTTTGCTTCAATTGTGTCTTGTATACTTCTATGAGAATATAAACAATTGAACAACTCCATAACTAGTTTCATTTGAGTCATTTTAACTAGTTGTGATTAAGATGAACAAGGTTGATATGAAAGTGTTCGTATGGATAACTTCGGTTAACTATTATGGAGGAAACCATGTGTACACGTTTAGGTACGGTTACCCATATCTAAATGAAGGCACACTTCATTTGTGTGTCACAAGCTAAGTTCAATCTAACGGTTGAAAGATATTAGCTTGAATCTAATCAGTTTTTCATCTAACAGTGAATATTGAATGCTTTGTTACCAAGTTAACATTGATTGCAAACACTGATTTGAAGACTATATAAGGGAGAACTCTAGCAACTGGGAAACCTAATCCCCACGCCTCATGTGTGATACTAGTTGCGAATTGAGTCGATTCTCCTTTAACCTAGGTTTTTCTAAAACCATTATAGGTTAACGACTTAAAGACTTCATTGGGATTCTGAAGCTAAACCCAACTATTTTCTCTGTAGTTGCGTGTTCTGATCTTACTTTGTTCTATCGAGTACTATCTTCTCTAAGATTTGCTCGAGATTCAATCTCCGATAGGTAAGGTAAAAAGTAATCACAAACATCTTCGTCTCATCGTTTGTGATTCCACAATATCTTGTTCCGCTTCCATACGGTTAAGATCATTGTGAGGTGATTGATATTACTAGGCTGTTCTTCGGGAATATAAGTCCGGTGTATCAATTTGTTCCTGTTCACCTTGATTTATCAAAAGACGGAACAAAAACTCGTAGGTATTTCTGTGGGAGATAGATTTATCTATTCAAATAGACTTTTCTAGTGTGAGACAGATTTGTTTATCAAGTCTTCGACTTTGGGTTGTAGCAACTCTTAATTGTAGGTGAGATCAGCTAAGGGAATCAAGTGCGTAGAGTCCTGCTGGGATTCAGAGGCGTAGGGAACGCGACTGTACCTTAATTAGTGAAAGATTGGTTAGGGCTCAACTACATTCCAGTCCGAAGTTAACTTGTAGTAGGATAGAGTTTGTAGCGTCTTAATACAACGTGGTGTTCAAATCTGGACTAGGTCCCGGGATTTTTCTGCATTTGCGGTTTCCTCGTTAACAAAATTTCTGGTGTCTGTGTTATTTCTGTTCCGCATTATATTTGTTTATATAATTGAAATATCACAGGTTGTGCAACCTTTGGTTGTTGATATAAATTGATTGACACTTGAACATTGGTCTTTGGTACCGTTCAAGTTGTTTCTCATAATAATCAGGCTCGCGGATTTCTATTTGTTTGATTTACTGATTACACTGAGAAACAGAGATATTACTCTTGGATGTATTTTCCTTGATTGAGTTAGTCCATACGGATTGCCTAAACGAAATATTGGGTGTAGTCGTTAGACCCCCGCTTTTTCACAATTGAACAACTCTATGAGTAACACAATTAGATTCATTTGATTATCTTTCATGTTTGATTGATCATCATACTTGATCTAGAAGTGTTATATGAATGTGGTTAATACAAAAGTGTTCATATGGCTAACTTCGGTTAACTATTGTTGAGCCAACTCAATATACATGTTTAGGTACGGTTACCCATATCTAAATGAAGGTATATTTCATTTGTGTGTAACAAGATAAGACCATCTAACGGTGGAGAGATATTGCTTTTGTTTTAAGAAAACTTATCTTGAATCTTAAATCAGGTTTTCATCTAATGGTGAATATTGAATTCTTTGTTTCTAAGCTAACCTAGATTTGATTGTAAGCAACCCTGATTTGAAAGACAATGTAAGGGAGAACTCTAGCAACTGGAAAACCTAATCCCCATACTTCTGTGTGATACTAGTTGCGACTAGAGTCGATTCTCCTTTAACCTAGGTTTTTCCAAAACCATTATAGGTTAACGACTTGAGGACTTCATTTGGGATTCGTGAAGCCAGACCCAACTGTTTTCTTTGTAGTTGCGTGTTCTGATCTTCCTTGTTTTATCGTATTGAGTACTATCTTCTCTAAGATTTTCTCGAGATTTATCTCTGATAGGTAAGATATAAAAAGTAATAACAAAGCTCTTCGTCTCATTCTTTGTGATTCCACAATAACTTCTTTTACTACAATATAATTAAGTTATTTTGAGGTGATTAATATTTCTAGGCCGACCTTCGGGAATATAAGACTGGATTATCAATTGGTTCCTGTTCACCTTGATTTATCAAAAGACGGAACAAAACTTCATAGGTACTTCTGTTAGAACAAAACTTCATAGGTACTTTTGTGGGAGACAGTGAAAAGACGAGGGTACCCAAATATACCACAATCTTTAAAATATCCACCCATAAGTCCTCTTACCGAAAGTGATCATCTATGGAAAAGTCGAGGCAATGCTACAAATCGGTATTCACACTCTGTATGATTGTCTATGGATACGAGATCGAGACAATACGACAACCAAAGTGTGATACTTGATAATAGGTTCGGACTTAACCAAACTCTATAGGATCACTATCAAGTATGTACGGAGTTAACATTTATGTAATTTACTTTAAATTATATAAACAAATATAATTGTGGAAAATAAAAGTAAATCACGCAGCAAGATTTTGTTAACGAGGAAAACTACAAATGTAGAAAAACCCCGGGACCTAGTCCAGAATTGAATACTCTCAGAATTAAGCCGCTATACAAAATCTACACCAACTTCTTATAGTTGAGACCAAGCAACTACCCCTAGTTCGCTTAGTTTCCTCAGTATCCTTGCGCTTCCGAATTCGATGAGTGCATGCACTGGAACAATTCCTTTGGATCGTATTCCAAACAGTAAACGAACAACAAATCTGTTTGGTAAAAACTCTTTCGATTCTTTCAAGATAAAGATATCTCAAGTTATATGCAAAGGCTCTTCCATTTAATCTAATAAACTCCTTTTCCTTGTTAGATCAATCAAATCTCTATTACCTAAGTAATAAGATTCGGATTTGCAACAATCAAAATAGATCTCAAAGAGAACTATTAGTTGATGCCGATCTCACGCAACTAATCAATCGAATAAATCTGATTCTAGTTGGATCCCAGCCGATCAAGGTTTGTGTACACCCAAAGATAAGAGAAACAAATAAGAAATCTTTTTTGTCTTCAAATCTTCTTTAATCTTCAATAAACACTTGCACAATACCACTTGAATCTCTTGTGATCAATCACACCCAGAACGGAGTCTGTTAACAATGGATTATCACAAGATGTCTTTAGATCTACAAACAGTTCTAAAGATCCCGTCGGTACTTCGATCTAGTTTTAGTGAATCTTATATCAGAAGAAGAAGATTCTCAAGAATAAACAAACTAGGTGTAATCAAAGTTTCAACAACCGTTAGTCAATCAAATCAATCGAAAAGTAATAACAATACAATTATCTAGTTTCCCACCAACGGTACTCGTAGAGCTTCTTGTTCCCACATAAGACTTTAAACGAGCGGTCGTAAGAGATTTCACCTAATTAGGATACTTTCCTATCCGATTAGACGGCTCCACCAGAAACAACAAAAAGATGAAGTTTTCCCGGCTCTTAGGACAGTTTGCTAGAAATGCAAACTTAGGTATTTATAGACCAGGGATGTTTGGACACCAAGGAATTTCCAAAACCGAAAATATTCTCAATATATGCAATGAATAGTAAAATTCAGTTTTCCTAATTCCAATAAATGCTTGTCCAAAATTTCCGAAATATCTCAATAGAAAATCTCCAATTAGTAAATGCACATTACTAATTTTTATTCTCTAGAGATAATGCATTTAATTGCTGGTAATTAAAGCATATAAAACAAAAAACCTTAATTAGAAGATTCCGTTAGAGCATAGCTCGGTTGAACCCACCAAGCATTGGTATGTCAAGTTTGGTTGTCATATTTTTATGAATCAAAACTCAATTTAAGAGTTGCTTGATTATGTACTAGAGACAACTTCGTATAGGTTAGGCTAGAAAGATTAGGATAATGAGACATACAAGTATTACTCGAAGACTTGAAGAATGTAAATAAGTAACAAGCTACATCGACGACATCATCCTTCCTCTTGAGGTTAGTAATATTTTGACTTGAACTGTTTCATTCCCAACGTATCTTTCAAGTCGTGCTATATTGAAAACATAACTGTGAAGCTGTGAATGATTATACTCTAGTAGACATAGTGTTAAGGAATTAGAATACGAAGTATAACGCTTATCTTTTGAACTTCGTATATAAGACATCGACATAATCGTATGAATGTTATTGTGATTATGTGTATGGGTATGGGTGAAGATTTCGTCCTAGGAAACAATGTTTGCATTCGTTTAAAGGAAGTACATTCATGAACTTGTTTTATGAATCGAAAGGAAAATCGCTAGGCTTATTGGTATTGTTATTCATTGCATATCTTTGGATTACCAATATGTGTGAGTTAGTAGAACCAATCATAACTTGTTATATATCTTGGTAAAACTAGTCACAATGCTTGACTTATGTATTGGTATGACTTTTATTAGTGTAACCGATCCTAAGTAATCACCAAAGATGGTATGATCGATATTTGTAATTGGTGTGACCGATCCTAGTAATTGGTGTAATCGATCCTAGTAATTGGTGTGACCGATCACAAAAGAGTGTGTAATCGATCCTTGTAATTGGTGTAACCGGTCCTGGTAATTGGTGTAACCGATCCTGGTAACTGGTGTGACCGATCACAAGTAATACCATGAGAATATGGTAACCGGTCCTGGTAATTGATGTAACTGATCCTGGTAACTGATGTAACCAGTCCCAGTAACCATATTAAGGTAGAACCGATCCTTGTGTTTGGTAGAACTGTAAACCCATGATTAATGTATTGATATTTGATCAATCACACAGTTCTTGGAAATCAGATGAACCAGTTCTAAACTTGTTTGGAAGTGTGGTATAATCGGTTCCAAGATTGTAAATATTAAAAAGGATTTACAAAGAAATAAGATGTCGACATACTTTGAACATGTTCAATAACTCTTATCTTTTATTGTTCAAAGATATTCCTTAATAACTCAAGGAGATACCGGACCGAAATAAGTTGAGAATCTTTTAATTAAGGTGGTTAATTTTATATGCTTTTAATTACCAGCAATTAAAATGCATATCTCTGGAAAATAAAAATTGGTAATATGCATTTACTAATTAGAGATTTTCTAGTATGATTTCAGTTATTTTTGGATAGAGCATTTCTAGGAATTATGAAAACCTATTTGGAAATATATTGCATATCTTGAGAATATTCGGTTTTGGAAATTCCTTGGTGTCCAAACTTCCTTGGTCTATAAATACCCAAGTTAGCATTTCGAGCAAACTATCCTAAGAGCCAGCAAAACTACCTTGTTGTGTTGTTACTGGTGGAGCCGTCTATTCGGAGAGAAAAGTACCCTAATTAGGCGAAATCTCTTACGACCGCTCGTTTAAAGACTTCTGTTTGATCAAGAAGCTCTACGAGTACCGTTGGTGGGAAACTAGATAATTGTAGTATTATTAGTTTTCGATTTGATTTGATTGACTAACGGTTGTTGAACTTTGATTGCACCTAGTTTGTTTATTCTTGAGAATCTTCTCTTCTGATATAAGATTCACTCAAACTAGATCGAAGTGTCGACGAGATCTTTAGAACTGTTTGTAGATCTAAAGACATTTTGTGATAATCCATTGTTAACAGACTCTGTTTTGTGTGTGATTGATCACAAGAGATTCAAGTTGTGGTGTGCAGGTGTTTATTGAAGATTTAATAAGATTTCTTATTGGTTTCATAATCTTTGGTGTACACAAAACTTGATCGGCTGGGATCCAACTATAATCGGTTTATCTTTGATAGATTTGATTGATTAGTTGCGTAGATCGGCATCAATATTTAGTATCTTGGTATATCCTATTATTGATTGCAAAATCTAATCTACTACTTTTGTAGTTGTTGAATAGATAGATCTAAACCCGACAAAGGAGTTTATTGGATTAAACAGAAGAGCCTTTGTCTAACTCATATCACTGAGATTGAATAGAGTTGTTACCGAACAGATTTGTTGTTCCTTTACTGTTTGGAATACGAACCAAAGGAATTGTTCCAGTGCGTGCACTTATTGAATGTCGGAAGCGCAGGGATACTGAAGAAACTAGGTGAACTATAGGTTTAGTTGCTTGGTCTCAACTATACGAAGTTGGTGTGATTTTGTATAGCGGCTTAATTCTGAGAGTATTCAATTCTGGACTAGGTCCCGGGGTTTTTCTGCATTTGCGGTTTCCTCGTTAATAAAATCTTGCTGTGTCATTTACTTTTATTTTTCGCAATTATAATTGTTTTTATTATAATTTAAATTAAATTATACAAATGTTAACTCCATATTACTTGATAGTGATCCTATAGAGTTTGGTTAAGTCCGAACCTATTATCAAGTAATCACACTTTGATTGTTGTATTGTATCGATCTCGTAACCATAGACGATCATACAAAGTGTGAATACCGATTCGTTGTATTGTCCCGACTCAATCAACAGACAATTACTTTCGGTAAGAGGACTTACAGGTGGAAAAGTTTTAGATTGAGGTATATTTGGGTACCCTCGTCTTTTCATATTCTCAATTTATTTCGGCACATGATCTCTTTGAGTACTAAGGAATATCTTTGAACAATAAATGATAAGAGTTATTGTACGTGTTCAAAGTATGTTGACATCTTTTCACTGTAAATCCTTATTCATATTTACATGGATTTACAATCTTGGAATCGGTTATACCACACTTCCAAACAAGTTTAGAATTGGTTCACCTGTATTCCAAGATCATTATATGATTGATCATATCAAATCATGTACATAGGTTCAATCGGTTCTACCAATCAATAGGATCGGTTATACCTTAATATGGAAATACCTGTGATCGGTCACACAAGTTACCAGGACCGGTTACAACAGTTACCAGGATCGGTTACATCAATTACCAGGACCGGTTACCATATACTCATGGTATTTCTTGTGATCGATCACACCAGTTACCAAGATCGGTTACACCAATTACCAGGACCGCTTACCAATTACAAGGATCGATTACACAATTTCTCTGTGATCGATCACACCAATTACTAGGATCGGTCACACCAATTACAAATATCGATCATACCATCTTATGGTGATTACTTAGGATCGGTTACACTAATTAATAAAAACTAGTCATACCAAATCATAAGTCAGGCATTGTGATTAGTTATACCAAGATACATAACAAAGTTACGATCGGTTCTACCATCTCACACATATTGGTAATCCAAAGATTTGCAATGAATAGCCGTACCAATAAGCCTAACGATTTCCCTTTCGATTCATAAAACAAGTTTATGAATGTACCTCCTTTAAACAAATGTAAAACATTTTTTCATAGGATGAAATATTCACCATATAACCCATTCACATAATCATAACAGTATATATAAGATTATGTCGATGTCATATATCTACGAAGTTCAAAAGATAAGCGTTATACTTCGTAGTCTAATTCCCTAATATTATGATCATACAAATATGACCATGTCACATCACTAGAGTATCATACAATATGTACAGTATATACAACTTTGAAGTTATGTTTTCAATATAGCACGACTTGAAAGATATGTTAGGAATCCAATAGTTCAAATCAATATTACTAACCTCAATAGGAAGGATTATGTTGTCGTTGTAGTTCGCTTCTTCTTCACATTCTTCGGAGTAATACTTGTATGTCTCAACATTCCTAGACTTTCTAGTCTAACCTAAACGAAGTCGACTCTAGTATACAATCAAGCGACTTTAGATGAGTTTTGAGTCACTAAAATATGACAACCAAACTTGACATACCAACGCTTGGTGAGTTCAACCGAGCTATGCTCTAACAGATAGATTTATCTATCAGAATAGACTTATCTGTGGGAGACAGATTTGTTTATAAGTCTCCGACTTTGGGTCGTAGCAACTCTTAGTTGTGGGTGAGATCAGCTAAGGGAATCAAGTGCGTAGAGTCCTACTGGGATTCAGAGGCGTAAGGAATGCGACTTTACCTTAATCGGTGTGAGACTTGGTTAGGGCTCAACTACATTCCAGTCCGAAGTTAACTTGTAGTAGGCTAGTGACTGTAGCGGCTTAATACAATGTGGTGTTCAAATCTGTACTATGTTCCGGCGTTTTTCTGCATTTGCGGTTTCCTTGTTAACAAAACTTCTGGTGTCTGTGTTATTTCTTTTTCGCATTATATTTGTTTATATAATTGAAATATCACAGGTTATGCGTAGTTCGATCAATTGGTAAATCCAACCTATGGTTGTTGATATAAATTGGTATCGTTCAAGTTATTCTCATACCAATCAGTTCACGGATTTCATCCTATTGATACTGATTGATTTGAGAAAGAGATATAATTCTTGGATATCTTTCCTTGATTGAGTCTGGCTGTCTAGTTAATTCTCTTGGAATTATATTAGAGTTAGTCCATACAGATTGCCGAACGAAATATTGGGTGTGGTTGTTTGACCCCCGCTTTTTCAATTGGTATCAGAGAAGGCAAACACGTTTAAGACCTCATAAGTCTGTGTTTGAAGCAATCTGTCTCTTGTGGATAAAAGTTTATCTCGCTAGACGCACGTTGAGATGTCCTCCAAAGTTTTTGATTATGCCAAATGTCTTGGACTTACCTCAAAGGATAACTCCTTAGCTGATTCTTCAGAATCCCGAGGTAGAAAACTTTTGTTATCAGATTCTGATAACATTCCCTCTAAAGTGACAGTTGACACTATGTCAGAATCACAAATGAAGCTCACCAGAACCTTAGAAAAATCTTCTGAGATTATTGATGTTCTAGTTTCTAAAATTAGTTTTCTTGAAGAAAAATATGCTCAGCTCATTGATGAACTTGAGAAGTCTCTTTATAGAGAACGAGAACTCTACTTGTTTGAGGGTAAAAACTGATTCTGTTGTTTTTGGTAAATTTGGGTGTGTTGATGACAAACAAATCCAAACCCTAAACAAATGCACTGTACGGGAGTACTTTTAGGTTCGAGAGATCAATCTGTAAGACTCTGGCCTAAACCAAGAAATGGCCGTTCCATATTTAATTCGGTCACAAAGTGAAGGAGAAGGGTTGATCTTAGGGAGGGAAGCGAAGAAGATGTTTGAGATCAGAATGTTGAATTATGAAGGTGTGGCTATTTTATGACTTGTATCAGAATATGGTTTCTGGATATTTGTGTTGATAACACTTGTGTTGTTATTGTCGAAATAGATTGAAAACCTATTTATACAAGTAATTGAGCGCACCCTGATCTCGTAGGAAGTGAAGGAGATTAAGTAGTGGAGTAGTGGGGTTGTGTAAGAGGTGGTGATCATCACGTTTCCATTATGAGGGAAGAATGGTCACACCTTAACCCACTACTCTCATCGTTGTTAACCGTCCGTCATTTCCTGACACTTTCTCGAGTGGGCGCGTTACACGCCGCACACTGTAAACCGCCAGACCAATACCCCAGTGAGCATCCCCCAGTTTGTGACACGTTTGATGTCTCGAGTAAATGGGTCAAGTCGTGGGACTTTCCGCATAGAATAGCACGCGGCGCTATTAGGTTAAATAAATAAGTTATTTGTGAAGCCGATATTCATAAAATATCGTATGTATTTGATGCACATAAAGCATCGCTTTTAAGCAAGAAGCTCAAAATAATCGATGTGCATGGAGCATCGTTGTTTTAGAGCTTATCTAAATTAGTCGCGAGTCGATCGTCTAAAAAGAAGAGCGTGACCGGACGACTTTGGGCTATCGTTTGGTAGCTCTAGGGGTGAGCTACTGCTTGTTCGATCGCTCCCTGTAGGTGAGTGGCGGATGGTATCCATTCTAAAATCCTACCGGTTGATCAAAATTAGATCTGGATCGCTCAAATCGGCTAGCCAAGTTGAGTGGCCGAGACGATTTGCGGCAGTTAATGATTGCTGTTGAAGCAGCGTAAAGGGCCATCTTTGGGAGATCGTTTGGGATCGCACGTGCGAGCTGTAGCACGGTCGATCGCTCCTTACGGGAGAGGGGTGGCCGGTGATCATAGCGGCACCCCATCGATCATCTAGTATCCTATCTAAGCCGTCTGACCAAGCTAGCGAAGTTGGACGGACGAGATGGTTTTGCGGCAGGTGCTTGTTGTCGTTGATTTAGGGTTTGGAAGCCGTGCGGCCCACCCTAGTTTGGCTAATCGAATCAAAGCGCTGGGCGCTGATTTGAACAGGCCGATCGTCCATGTGCAAAGACGGGCCGCTTGTGAGCATGTTGACATCTCCTGGGCCATCTAATATTTGATCTAAGCCACTCGATTCGGCTGGCGAAGATGGTTGGTCATGATCGATTTGTGACAGTAGTATACTGCCACAAATATAAATTAGGGTTTTAAAATGGCCGCGTCCACCCTAGTTCGATCGAACGGTTTGATGCGTCATTGACTTCTCATGAGCAAGTCGATCGACCGGGAATGAAATTGGGCCGGCGGTGAAAGCATTGGCATCTCTTTAATCGTGCGGGATACGATCTAGGCCGTCCAACTTGGCTGGCTAAGTTGGATAGATGTGATGATTTGCGATAGTTGTATGCTGTCGCAACCCAAATTAGGGCTTTGGAATAGCGCGTTCGCCCTAGTTTGGGAAAACGATTTGACGCCCTCTGGACTTGCCGCGGGTAGGTCGATCGACCAAGGGAGAAGTTGGGACGCCAATTGGTATGCTGGCGCCTTTTTGATCATTCCAAGGAAGATCTCAGCCGTCCAACTAGGCTGGCTAAGTTGGACGGTCATGATGTATTTGAGACCGTTTTTTCCAGTCTTAGCTCGTTTGGGCTTATTTTTCAAATAGCGCGAACACCCATATTAGGGTTAACGTTCGAAGTGCTTGCGGGTGTACTAGATGGAATCCGTTCGGTCGGGATGTTAGTGGGCCCGCTGGTGGTCATCATGATAATCACCTAGTTCCGCTAGGAGTAGGCTAGGCCTGCTGAATTGTGTGGCCAAATCGTGGGGCCGTGATCATTTTTTAAGACTGATATGGACAGTCTAGATTTTCCTTAAGGAATTTAAACGCGTTCGATCACGCTTACTTTTAATTAAAAAGTGTGTAAACACGCTGATCTCTTTATAGAGAGTTGTGTGGCCTATGTGAGTGTTTTCATGCAGGTCTCAATACTGACACTTCGAGAGATTCATGCTACTCCGCTGTGAGCGAACATTAATCGTAATGTCATGCCAATATTGAGAGTTCGGCTGGGAACATTGCATAGGAAAATACTAGGAAGGTAATGCATTAGTGAATAATGCCGGTGGAAGATAAAATTCATAGAATATTTTGGGATTGTTGTTGCACGCACCATTCTGAGTAAATATCATATATATAGATATATTGAATTGCTCAATACATATGTGAGCGAAGAGGCTTAAGCAATCATTGCTTTTAAATGGCTTATGTTCCTTTGCAGGATGACAGCGCATTAAATACAGGGTATACGATTTTAGCCCTTGAACTAAAAACCACCATCAACATTAAGTCCCCTACTTAGTACGTAACAGTGACATTGTTGCGGGGTAAGCAGTAGATGGTGACAAATAAAGATAAAACTTATGAGACAAAGTTAGATGTTACCAGGAGAGATGGGTCGGCCTGTCCTTGGAACATGTCACGTTCAGAAGGCGTCTAGGTAAGCATTCCCCTTGCATGATGTCGGTTGGCCCCAGGTAGATTAGGCATACGGTTGGTTGGGATCTCAAACTGCATTCAAGTCCCTTGTACATCTGAGTATCGTTCGAGAGCGTGTCCAAGCTTTCCTAGCTTCGGTTAGCATGGAGGAAAAGTGGAGGCGCGAAGCATCTCAGCTAACAAGTGCTAGGGCTGAAAGGTTTGCTGCCCGGCTAAAGTGAAGGAGGGTGGAGCATAACATGAACTCCCGGATAAATATGAATACCCTATTCATGACGTCGTCATAATCCTCGACTCTGATGTGGACGAGCCCTATCATGAGGAATATCCTTAAAAGGCTGCTGAAGCAATTTCTTAAAAAGATGTTGAAGCGGCTTCCGGAGAGGATGTTGAAGCAGAGCTCCTGGAGAGGACTCTAGTGAAGGCGCCATTGGCCCTGGCATTGATGACATTTCTTTGATGTTTAGTAGTCTTTGTTTCATGCGGCTGGAGCCAGGGCTTGATCGAATAGTAATCCCTCATTCATGCTGCTTTTATGATCTTATATTTCCAGTTGGATGAATGAATGAAATCTCCCGACTAAGAAATCCAAATTCTTAGAAAGATCTCGCAATATCTTGAAACTTTAGACATAGCGCTCTTCGGTAAGGTTAGAGTAGAGCCTGTGTACATGATTTTGCAATCTGAGCTCTCCCATTCTTTTGTTTGATATTCCCCTTGCAGACTACACGCTTCTTGAAGATTTGTGGCGTGCCAGCTAGGTATGTAGAAGGATGGACGCTGTGTCGCGAATCTTCAAGGACTTCGTTCCAAGAACCGTCTTTTGAACCGTCTTCTGAATCTTGGATGGTTATATGGAATGGGATGCGATGAGCAGTCCCTAGTTACACTTCAGATTCGACGGTGTGGCTGGATATGTGAAAGTATCTCCGATTTGTACTTTTGGGGTCTTTGATGCACATGTACGACTTCATGTTGAGAAATTTCTATGGCTCATAAAGCTTCAACAGTGATGATGATGATATTAGAAATAAACCGGTTGAGGGACGTGAAGGCATCCTGTGCTGGCAGTCCTCAGGTGTAATTATCCCGAGCTTATTTTCTCTTGAAAGACGTACTTCCACTGCATTTGCCGGTAAGATGGTTGACGAATTGATGAAGGCGGCAATCTTTTGGATTCATCGTTTGTTGATCAGTGGGCGGGAGTCGCTCTTGATCTGTATTGTATCCAAACTTTTGGCAGCCCATGTACCCCTCCCATAGGAAATTGGAAATCTAAAAACACCGAATCTGACTTTGTCGGCGATGTGGTTGTTGATGTGCAGCTTCGTGCAGGCCTTGGGTAGGCGTCACTGAGTTCTGTGGAAGGCATGATTCGGTCGGTCTGGCTTGCTGAGGCGCGACTTTCCTCTTCGATTCTTCATTGATAACAATGATTATGGATGGTTGAACCAAATACTGTTTGTCGGTCAGGCGCATCCCAAACAGGGAGGTGATGATACTCTTACGCTGCATCTTTGAAAAGTGGTAACCTTTTCACGGTTACGACTTCTTGGTTGATCATCTCTTCTGGGTTGAAAAGGTCCTTGACAGTGAAGGGATTCCGTGTTGAGCCCCAGTCCCCAAGCGTGATTTACATGGTTATATCTTGTATGGTCGGTGGGTTTACCATAATAAAGATATCGCCATCTCGTCTCCATGACTCTATTACTTCTCCATGGGAAAATAAAATATGCAGAAGTTCGGATTACCTTTGTCCATAGTGGTTGTTGCTATGGTGAAGCTCGGGATGGTATCAACAAACGAGCAACAACGGTTCTTGGCAGCAGCTGTGATCAGAAGAGACTGGCATGGAGAGGCGTGATAGCTACAGGCACGAACTTGGCAGTCTTCATATAGTGGTAGAGCTTGTCTCTTTATTAGAGAGATAAGCTAATGATGGATTCGATAGCTTCCTTGATGTTGCCTCATGGAATAGAAAAGTGGGAGACAGTCCCCTGGCCACGAGTATCCACTGAGCTTTCGACTTGATAGATGTTGTCACGCTGGGTTTCTGAGGAAATAATTTGGATGAGAGTTGGAGTTGAACCCTATGTTGATGAGGATCGTACGAGTTACTGATCATGAGGCCGTCTTTGCGTCTACGTTGCGTTTCATAGACGTCCAGGCATATCGCTGGTCTTTGACAATACGTCTGCTCTCTTGAGTATGTCCTCGTCTTTGGACATCATGGAATCATAATAATAGCGTGCTTGTGTCTCTTTAAATTCAGCATCTTTGAGATGGGTAGTGATGAGCAGTCCCCAGCCACACTCCTTTGCCTTTATCATCTTTGGATCATGTCTTTGAGGAGTAGGGAAGTTCCCTCATGTGAATGACTTAACTAACAGGTTGTGCAAATATGATGAAGCTCTTGACATGGAGAGTCTGTATGTACCTCTTAAGTCCCAGGTGCATCCTCTTTCGGTAATGCAACTACTTCTTCTACGGGAGACGAAATTCTGAAAGCGTCTCTCACCAATGTTGTTGCCGTCAAGCCAAATATGGTATATCTCGGACGTTGTTTGATCATTGTGACAGTCGTGCATGTGGTACTTGAGTTGGAGTTGGCGGTTTTGGACGCGCATGATGTTGTATCTCGGTGGTTTTCCTCTTGCTGCTTCAGTGAAACTGCTTACAGAAGGCTGAAGGTTGTATTGCCTGTTGGTGAGATGTATGCTTCCACGAATATCATGAGGCTCTTCATTCTTGGCAGGCCTGGTTCTTTCTAGCATGGCAGGTGCTTTTGTATCTGAGCGTTTAGAAGCTTCACGAAGCTCAGAGGATGCCTGAAAGTGCAGATCCTCCAGCATAGCACGATAGATAGGTACCATCCTATTAATGCATAATTCCACCAATCGGTGTTCAGTCATATTTGGATCGTGACAATCCAGTGCCTGAATTCTGAACCTCTTGACATAATCATTTGGATATTCATTGTTTCACTGAAACATTCTTACTGAGTCTGATAAAGTGATTTGCCCAGACACAAAGAAATATTTCTTCTTCAGCATTACCCGTTTCCTTATGCAAAGGAAATATGGGAGACGCGAGTCCTTTTGGTGCAGCAATTTCTCAGATCTCCTCTGCGTGAGGTTATGTCGGTTGTGGATTCTTTCTCGACATGATGTCGCGGGCATCGTTATCTTCTTGAGGCTGCTCTCTTGAGGTGTCGGCTCCAGTAGATCTGAATATGTCTCAGGATCGCTCTTGTCCGGGTTGACATAATAGGCGAATCCTTTATGATGATTTGAAGATGTTCCAAGCCTCATTTGTTATTGTAGATGTACAAATTCTCGGAATTACGCCATGTTCTGGATCTACACGTTTTGTTGATAAAGTGATAGCGGATACTCCTGACTTTAAATTGGTAGCAGTGGTTGAATAGAGATAGACCTTTTCTTTTGTGATCTCTGCAGGTGTCTTCCTAGGACTCCACTGGTGTTGAGATTTGTTGTCGACTATCTCCATACTGGAACAACTGCTACGCGAATCTTCACTTTGTCTTTCTGGGTGTGGACCCTTTGAGGCATTTCTGGCTTGCTCCATACAACATTTATGGTGTTGCAGAAAAGGCGGTTGCTCCATCCGGATCTCGAGAGAAGTCGTTGCGTTCTTCTAAGTAGTAGTCACGTCTTCTTGTGTCTCCACGCGGATTTATGGTCCTGTCATCTGGGAGATTTACTGGTGCTCAGCTATCCAAGGCATTTCCAGTAGCATTGCTTGAAAAAGCATTTTTGTAAAGCATCTTAGCGAATGGAACACCGGAATTGAAATTGGTTGTTGAACCTAAATTGAATTTAATGATTGAATTGGATCTAAGACCACCATTTTGAAAATTGAGGAAACTGGAATGAATATTGAGAAACTGATTTTGCGACCGAGAGATCAATCTCCCACTGTGGTCGCCAATTATTTGAAGGTAAAAACTGATTCTGCTGTTTTTGGTAAATTTGGGTGTGTTGATTGATGTGTTTTGTAGTTGTAGTGGTAAAAAGGTTCGTTGCTCGAACTTGTGAAGGATAACTTTAGACTTAAATTCAAAACTAAATAGAAAAATCACTAAAAATTATAGCAAACACTGACAAAGTTGATATCAAAAGAACACTG